>SPJY01019923.1:0-72817 GCA_005191435.1 Raddia distichophylla | reverse complement strand
GGTTGGCAGCTGGCACAGGGCGAAGAGGAGACGCGAAGTCACGCGGTGCAGAGCGGCGGCGACTTGGCGTCTCAGCGTTGTCAAAACCGGCGACGGCGTGCCTCGGGATCGGCCGGGGACAAGACAAGGGAAGAAAAAGAGGGGGTCCGGAGAGGGAAGGATCGGGACGAAGGATTGCGTGGGGAGGCTAGCCAGGGAGACCTCGGGACCGAGGCTGAACAGTGGCGACGACCGGCGAACAGGGCGACGCGGAGGAAAAACAGGGGAGAAAGAAGACAGCGGGGGAAGAAGCAACTGACAAGTGGGTCCCGCTGTCCAGTGAGAGAAGGGGAGGAAGAAAGGAGTGAGGCGCTGACAAGGTGGGTCCACCTGTCGGCGGCTCCCGGCTCGCTGCACAAGGGGAGGCAGCTGCGGACTAGGCCGGCGCACGTCTATCGCAGCCCAGCAGAGAGGAGGAAGATGGTGGGGAAGGGAGAAGCTGAGCGGGCCGGCGCGGCTGCGGCCCAACCGGGGAGAAGGGAGAAAAAGGGAAGAGAGGGATTGAAGAAGTGGGCCAAATCGGCCGAGAGGAAATAAAATGTTTTTGATTTTTCTGATTCCCAAAGGTAATTCACTTTTAAATGTTCCTTTTGAATATATTAATACTTTAGGAAATATTATTTTGCTTTTTCCAAATTTATTGATATAACTCCAAATAACATCACATGGGATAACTTTTTTTTAAGAAAATATTAATTTAAACAAATTACCACATTTTCCCCCCAAAGGCATAGACTTTTAAATTATTTTTTCTAATTTAGATGCATTGCATGCAATGATGATGATGCCATGATGCAAATTAAATAAATGATTTAACATTTTTAAATTATGCATTTTATGAAATTATTAACGTGCCAAATTGGTTTTAAAAATTTGGGATGTTACATTTTTTAAAAAGGATTAAATAGTAAATTTTTTTGCAAGGGGTGAGAGCACTATTAACCGTGCATCGTCCATCGTATGGCTAATGTGGGTTCGTAAGATGATATGACGCGCTCGCCGATGCTCACTGCCACGCGTCCTTGGCCACCGTTGATGTCGCGTTCGTCGACCGGCGCAACTGCGCGTCTCCGGCCACCGCCACGGGTCCCCCGGCAGCTGCGGCCGGGCGCTCGGCGCTCGTCGCCCGGAGCCACCATGCGACCCCGGCCACCACTGCCGCTGCGCGTCCCCCCGGCGGCCACGGCCACGCCTTCGTCGCCGTGTACCGCCTAGCATCCCCGGCCACCACCGCCCCTGCGCGTCCAATGCGGCCGCGGCCACGCGCTCGTTGCTCGGCGCCGCCATGCGACCCCGTCCACCACCACCGCTGCGCGTCCTCTCGGCCCCCCGACGGTCGTAGCCTCGCGCTCATCGCCCTGCACGTCATGCGTCCTCGGCCCCCACCACCGCTGCGCATCCCACAACGGTCGTGGTCGTGCTCTTGTCGACCGGTCCAGTTGCCGACGAAGACATGGGATTGGGCGCCTAACGGCGGTGGGCGCAGGCTACAGTATTCTTTTCGTAAAGCAAGCAACTACAACGGATGATCGTGTGTTAACGCACTTGCACATCAGGAATAAGCCATTAGAAACGGAAAAAGAGATCGGAAATTCAAAGGAAACATGGTCTCAACCCAGATTTCATAAACACCATTGGATTAGATTAGAACAATGGTAAAAAACAATTGGGGTGCGTGTTAAAAAACTCCTTCTTGTATTGGTGTGCATTTTAATTAGAAAGTTCCTCTCCTTTTTCTTTTTCCTCCTTTTCCTCCAATTTGACGACCCACTAACTTCTCGGGCCCTGTCCATGGCAAAGGAGGCCCTCAACTACTGCATTCTCATTGTTGCAATGACACTTTGCCCTAATTTTGACCCATGGATGTGGTTGATGCAACGATGATGATGGCTGGGGGCGCTCTGTTGTGGTTATGGTTGGTGCGCAAAGGGTCGAGGATCAAGCTGTTATATTGGACTGAAACAAGGAAGAATAAGGAGAGTCACCTCTCACAAAAAATTAAATAGACGAAAGGTTCTTTTTGCAAAATATCGTGGGTAAGGTAGGGAGAGGAAAATACGAATCTTGGAGCACCATCTAACGGATGAGGAGATCGATGGAACATCTTGTATTCTTGAAAAGACATTACCGTAGATAGATTGTTTGCATCTATCAATTTTGATACAATTATTTTCGACACAAAGGGACTGTTTAGGACAGTTGATTGAGTATTTTTAAATCAATCAATCTTTAGTACAATTAAATCTCAATTGAACGGTGCACATCCCTATCACTAGCCCAATAAAAAACTAATACCCAGTCAAACCTAATCCCCATTCAACCCCAACCTAGTGCCTCTGTCCCTGTTCAAACTTATTCACTCCCCCTCCTTTGTCCAGCTTGTGTCCTCTTCCTCTTTGGCGTGGTGATTCTGCCCTGCTCTCCTTCGTTGTCTCTGGGGGCAATTATAGCCATTGGAACCGTCTCCACCTCCTAAAGATCAACCTCCATCTATGTCTTTGATGCCCTGGCCAGCCTTGTCCACCGCCCTCTATTTCCCGCGTCTAAGTGGTGATGCCACCGCCCAGTCATTGCCACTGCTCACTCTAGGGCCTTAGCAGCCTCAACATCCCTCTAAGTTAGAGGTCTGGGTGAACCTCAAATTCTAATCTAAACCCTAAACTAACGGCAGAGGAGAAGAATGAAATGATATAGAGGAGGAAGATGGAGGCACCGACGTGGTTAGTAAACCAATTGATATATATTTTCAATGAATAGCAAATCCAAAGAGCGTGTTGAAAGTGTGACCTTGTTCGTTTAGTCAGCTGATTTATTCTGCACTATTCACAACTAACTTGAGCTCAACTTATTTATTCAGCTCAACCATTTCGAATATACAAAAGAAAAACTCGAAATGATCCGTCTACTGCTGAGAAATCCTTACGTGCAGGCTGCAACACGCATGCATGTAATCAGTCCTTCAGTGGTTCTTCTCAAATCCCTAAAACCATTTTCAATATTTTTTTTAGCTTTAACTTTAAGTCTTCAATCGAATATCCACAATCTTATCGTAATTTCAAGTTTTCAACTGAAAAGAACGATGCCTTAATTACACCGTAGTTCCCAAAGGTTTCGCATATTCCTGCTCATATATAGTTAGATCTGCAGCACTATGTATAGTCCGCAGAACAGGAGTCGTCAGGCATTGAGATGCATTCTGTCCATGCTGTCATGCATGGTGTGCATGTGAGCTTCCTGATTGATGGAGTATACATGCTGCGCGCATATGCTGCATGCATGAACTGATCGAATGGTCAGATATATATATAGGTAGCTGACCAATGACCATTGTCATGAGTATAGTAGTGTCATATGACGGTCGATCGACCAGGCAGCGCAGTGTGATCCTCCAGCCGGTTGCCGCCATGAAAAAGGACATATCAACAAGGAGCCATGCCTGCCCAACGTGCCTCATTCAATCGCCTCATCAATCTCTTTGCTAGCGTATCTAGGAGGCTAGCCTTTGACATTCATGTACGCATGCGTATGTATGGCGGATGAATGAGATCGAGCGTCAACCATAGTAATATATCCGGTTTGTTAATTCTCGGTCATATGAAAGTTTTAAAAGCTTTTAGTCGATTTTTGATTTACCTGTGCCGTTGTCGTCTCCATCCTCTTCGGCCGTCGCCACGTGCCATTGGGGTTAGAATCAAGGTTTGGGTTGAGTGTGGGGTTCCTATTGCCCTCAGGCTTAGATGGAGGTCGGGGGAGGCGATGGCATGACAGTGGGGTGGAGATCATGGCAGGTTGGGCGGGGTAGTACCTCCGGCGCCCAAGGGGGTGGGGTGGGCGAAGGGCGGAGTGGCGAGGCGACGGCACCGCCGCCAACGACGAGAGGCGGAGGGCGAAGCAACGAGGCGACGCCGGCTGCGAGCAGTGGAGGTAAAGGCGGGAGAGGAGAAGGAGGCGGCAGTGTAGGGAACAGAGAGAGGGGATAGTATCGTGGAGGCACAAGAGAGGAAGAGGGAGAGGAGAAAAGGAGAGGAGGAGAGATCTAGACATCCAACGGTCCAAAAAATCAACTAAGAGTTCAGTTAACTTATGACTAGCATGTCACATACTCTATATATACACACACACTTAGAGAGTAGAAATTAATCTCCATGTATGGGCCACATTTATGAATTATAAGTATATATATCGCGCTTGCTGATCAATCGATTTCAACATATTCAATATAATCGATCGAGCTCGGTCTTGCTGGCTAGCTATATATATCCCCATATGCGCGCATGCATATACTCTTGATTATCGACTCACGCAAAACCCCTTGTTATCTCACCTATCAGTGATAATTGCTGAGAGCAGTGTGGCAATGTGATATTTTTTCTTTCAAGTCTTTTCTTCCAAATGTTTTAACTATGATTTCAGCCTATCAATGATTATATTAATTTCTTCCTTCTTCCTTTTGACCCTATGAAATAAAAAAAGTTGTCAACTATAAGTTTGTAGATCTCGTTGAGCACTACAATTTCCATGTAAATTTTAACTTTATTCAACTCCTTATGAAAATTGGGTTATTGAAAACGATCGACTGCAATCCCGTACCATCGATGATAATGATGTTTTACTGCTCGTATATATTCATTTATAATGTGGTTTACGAACCGGTAGTGACAAGTTACCATTATCATTTTTTAGTGAACTAGCAGTGATGCGTCAGAATGGAAGTGGTGTTTAATTTATACTCCCTCCATTAGGAAACTGTAGTCCTTTTATAGTACTTGTCCTAATTAAGTTAAAGTTTTAAAACTTTATCTATTAAAAAGTTTAAATTATATAGGTTGAGAACATAAAAATATTATATCTAGATAGATTCGTCTTGCAAGAACTTTAATAATATTATAATTCTTATTATATTATAAATAAATTTTAAAAAGTTTTTATGATCAAAGTTGTACTTAATTTGGAGGCTGTGATAATGTTCAGAACAACTATTATCTTATAATAGAGGGAGTAGCAGTGAAAGAAAAACAAGTTTGGCGGTTTTAACTGCGCTGACCATATATATTTGTATCGACGGCGACGCTAAGTTTTCGCAATAAGATTGGCCGTCCAGAAAGAAGCGTCATTTCTTTCAGTGACATGTGTGATCGATATGAAGAATGACATGTAACATAGACCTCCATTTAATTTGGACAGATCGAAAGCTAGCTTGGTACCAAAAGAGATAGAGATCGATGCTCGATCACACAGATCAGCTTCAACCGATCAAAGTATGCGGCGGCAGTACATAAATGTCAGCCGGCCACCAACATTCTGCATTCGGCCGCATGCATCTGCAGATTTCCAGGATTGTTCTCTTCTGGTTAGCTAGATAACAGTGTTAATTTTCTAACAAAATATATACAACACTGTTCAATGGACTGGCTACCATATATACAGTACAATGGTAATGCAAGTATAATTTATAATATTTGGAATTTGTCTTCATTGTGAAAATAACGGTATCGCTATAAACACTCAAACTTAATCGTCGTTCCGTGTAGGCAAGAATCAGGTAACGACTAACTGTAGTCTGATGGAGATGTTCATCAACTTCAATTTAAAATTTAGGAAGATGCCGGTGGAAGCCTGATGTTGTCTACAGGGAAAAAAATTCCAAAAAACTAAAAATGAATTAAGGGTCTATAAATAAATTTAAACATTAAAAATGTTAAATCAATACTATATATTTAACAAATGGCTAATGGCCGCTCTCCCTGGTTGCGCCCCATCGCCCACAGAGAAATAAATTCAAAAAATCTATAACTTTTTTAAAATACAATCAAAATTTCATGATAATTACCGTATCTACCTTTATTTATCTCGCACAACACAACAATCAGGCATTCCTTTTTCTTCTTAATCAATGTACACGGCAGCAACTTTTCTATTTCTCACCCAATCAATCAAGGGACCCACCATAACATGCATGCATAGAAATATTTCTTGGCCATCCCTTGGACAATTAATTCCAACAAAACCATCTTCATAACTTGTATATCTAAAATCAAACACGAAATATTGAAACAAATTAGCGTCAATTGCTAGGTTTTATACGAGTGTTGAGCATTTTTGACCGAAATTTCGACCGAAACGAATGACTCGTGGTTGTAATTTAGTAAAGTTAGAGATTAGAGAGAAGCTAATATTTATTTATGGGCAAAATGAGATGACAAAGGTACTGAAGAAGGATCGATCTCAGAGAACAATAACGTTCAGATGGACCATATCATGCGGAAAAACCGTGTTCATATATATATCATCGTTGCATGTGGTACGTTACATTTACATATACATAATACATAATACATATATATGCATCGATCTATTATAGCTAGCTAGCTTGCTTGCACCTGCAGGCAGCAGCTGGTATTAAAACCGTGTGATGTACATGCACACAGAAGGCGGCAGGGTGGGTGGTAGTTACTAGTTAGCCACTACATGCATTGCATTTGCATTTGCATTTGCATGCACATATATAACAAGACATGCACGCGTCTCATAAAAGACGAACGTGCATGTATGCGCCATCTCCTGCGCGTTTGGTTATATACTTGGAGCTGCATGCCATCTCCGAGCTCGATCTATCTGTGTGCATGCTGCACGTATACGGTATACATATACATACACGTACATGTAACACACACACACGCGCGCTTCTTTATACATACACCATGCACGGTATATGTCATTTCATTAAAATTAATTACTAACTCCTCCACAATTACTAAAATTTCCAAACCAGATTTCTTTAACAATACCACACCGGATTTCTATAAAAGTTACCACATACACACACACACTGACACACATTCACATAGCATAGAGAAATTATTGGAGGAAGGAATAAATATCTTCCAGAGTCTTAACGTAAAACACGAAAATATTAGAGTGCCTAGGGAATTGCGTTTCAGATGAGATCGAAAGTTCAGATGGGCAACTTGTGTTTGGCGACGCGTTGACTTGGGCCAGCTTCAGCTAGATTACACAAGTACTGCGGTAGCCAAGCAGCATGGCCATGCACGTAATGCTGCATGGGCGATCATGGGACGTTTCTCATAAGTGCAATTAATTAAGCCGCGCGCACCGGCCGGCGCCTATGAAAATGATCAAAATATGTGCAGCAATTTGTTCAACTGTTTATAACACATGGATCTTGAGAAGAAGCTGCGCATTAATTTTTATTTCTGACCAGGTCCCATGCATTCATGCATATATGGGCGATGTCCTTGCGGCCCAAACATATGTAGGATTAGGAACAGTGTTAAATTAATTTGAGCGCTCTTAACTAATCCATGTACTCGTGTTCAATATTTTTCGTCTTTGCTACGTCTGTTAGGACTTACAACCGGATGGACTTTAAAGGACAGCAATTAATATTAGCTTAATTTTACACGATGTATTCGGATCTCATTAATGGCATTTAAATTTATTTGAATCGAGACCACTCTTGATTAGAAACGGAAGGAGACAAATTAGTAGATTACTTTGCCCATGTCAACTTAATTTAGTACAAGCATAGGAACAACGAATCTGTAGCTATACTGGGCAGCAGGCAGGAAACTGGTAACATATCATTAGTGCATGATGGCTATTGTTTTCTTGGCTGCAGTTATATAGTCTACATATATACACATCATTGCAGAATTCGTAGACCATGCTTAATGGAATAAATTCCAGTCTGAGTATCCGAAGAAGTGCCAAACCAAGTAGCTAGCTAGTCAAGTACATAGTTTAATAGACTGTTTGATTGCCTGCCCACCAGTTTTGCATCTAGAGATACAAAAGTAGGGTGTTTGGTTGTCTTCTCACCTATTTTTGGATCAGACTCTCCAAATGCAATTACCCCCTCTGGGCCAAGCTCTGGAGATAGGCCAAATTGGGTGTTCCCCAGAGCCAGGCTCGCGGGATGCAGTTGAGTGCATCGCGCGACTCCACTGCTTCTAATGTACCTGAAAAATAACCTGTATATATATGTGTTTCCTTAAAAAAACCTGTATATATAAAAGTGATGTAATTATGTGGGTGTGTGTGACAGGTAACATCGTTATGATAAAGCCAAATCATCTAAGCAGCCGTACCTACTAAAACTTTTTTTCTTATGTGTCATGTCAAGCCTATTCCTGCCATCCAATTCCCGATAATCGAATATATGAGTAACATGCATTTTGGGTGGGGGGGTTATACGAGGAATGGGGGTCAGAGAAGTCGATGGACACAAATAGGAAGAGGTAGATCAAATAAAAAAACATCAGGCGCCGATTTAACGCGTGCAAAACCTTTGAAGAAAAAAACCATTGACGTCGACCGATGAAACTTCACTATTTTTGAAAGATTATAAGAAAGAGGTTCAAAATAGCTCGGTGCTTTTTAGCCCTAACCCAGCCCACCTAGCAATTTTTTTTAAAAAATATCTGGTCTGAGTTCGTCCCGAAAACCTAAAACCGTCAAAGAAAAAAACTCGAAGTCCGAAACTTGAATTTACGTCGCATTTTAGATTTTACCACGCAAAATTTTTGTTAGACCCAAAAATGAAGTCTGAAACTAGCCCGGTGGCCAAACTCGGCCCAATTTTTCAGACCGGATCGTCGAGATCGAACTGTCCATGACGAGGTCTACCCGCCTCTACGTTATGAGATGATGTCGTATATAACAACCTTATACCTATACTTACAGCGGAAAGTAGGGTCGATCTATGTACGTACGTAGTACGAACGTAATTTAGAGTGTCCTTTGCTTGACGCGTCCCCTTTCCTCATTTTTGTCTCGCATGGTACAAATCCCCGATTGACCAACAATTAATTAAGGATTAATTAATCACTATAGCTCGATCGGCGTACGTGCAACACGTGTACGATTGACCAACAATTAATTAAGGATTAATCGATTACTATGGAGTAGCTCGATCGGAGTACGTGCAACACGTGTACGTACGATTGACCAGCAATTAATTAATTAAGGATTAATCGATCACTATAGCTCGATCGGCGTGCGTGCAACACGTGTACACAAGGAATTAACTAGCTAGCTAGGCACGTACGCCACCCACTGCATGCTCGATCGTTGATGCGTACGTGCATGTTCATATGCATGCATGCATTCTGTGCCATTACGCCGAGGGAATTGAACTAACTAATCGATCGATCAACCGATAAGCAGCCGATCGATGCTCCTTCACGGAAGGAGGAGGGAAGAAGAAGGAAAGGAGAGAAGGGCGGCGGCCGCCGCCACCGGCGGCGGCGGCAACGGCGGCGCTAGGGTTTTTAGGGCGTTGGGTCGTCCCCGAGTCGCCCGGGAAGAGCGACGCGAGGGCCTTGGTCACGGTCAAAGCTTACACTTTAAGGAATCTACTAGCGCCAAACTTGGTCTGCTTGCACATGCGATAACGATCTTAATCGAGCATAGCTAGCGATAGCATCCACGGAATCACCGTGCACCGACCTAATTTCTTCTCGATCCAAAGGTATTACCTCCCTCCATAATACTTATCGTTTTAGACATTGATATGGTTTTCAAAATGCAACTTTGACCATCAAATGTTAATAAAATATATTTACAAGATTCATAAAAATATAACATTGTGAAAATATTTTAAAAACAAAATTATATGTTTGGTTTTTTATATACGCAATCGAAATAGTTTAAAAGATTTTTTATAAATAAAATTTTAAAACTTTGATTTAAGACAAATAAAAAATGATAAGTATTATGGAGCCGAAGAATGAAAGTACAAATAACTCTGCTCTGTGCACACACGTACGCATATATGTGCATGGGCGTACGTACGCGGAACGAACGAACGTACGAACGTGTGCATCTATCTGTTGCGCGTGTGTAACACGTGCCGCAGGCGCCTTTAGTTTGTTTCAACTTTTCTTTTTCTCTAACGTTGACTACACCATCCCTGTGTGCCTTGCTTGTACGTCGCGCACGTACATGTATGTTGTTACGTGTATATATATATTTTCTTTAGTTTATTTATATAAGATGTACAATTTGTTCTCGGTCAACATGCAAATTATCGATGTTTTTCTTTGTCCGATCTTATCAATATCACAAAATTCGCTACATGCATTAGAAATAACACATGATCTTGTCTCACATGTGTAGGTGACAACGGGACCCATGCATTATTACCTGATCTTGCCACGTAAGTCGCCTTTGCGAGACAACCAAAACACTGCTTATTAGGCTAGGTGATCAATGGGCATACATTCTTGTCAATTTGCAAATGGTACTTATTTTCACCAATTTATTTAATACAGTAATAAACAAGTTAAAAAAATATCGCAACGAAAAAGTACGAAAAAATTTATTTGTCCTACGTTTCTTTTTGTTATTGCAAAAATAGGTGCTGACATATGTTAGACAAAAAAAAAGATGTTTGTCGTCTTTTACAAGGGTGATTGCCCAACCGTTGGACGATACGATCCTATGTCAACCATTAGGGATGAAAACGGAGTGGATAATATCCGAACCGTATCCGTATCCGATATCCGTATTTTAAAAAATGGTATGAAATTATAGTATCCGACGGATACGGATACGGATACGGATACGGATACAGATAATTATCCGGATAGACCTAAGCGGATACGGAGCAGATATGTTATCGATGATATCCGACGGAAACGGAGCGGATACGGATATCCGGATAAAATTGCAACATAAATATCTAACCGGATAATGGCCTAAAACTAGGTTGAGGCCCAACAGCTTGTAAACCAATAACAAGCCCATGACTAAGCAAGCATAACACCTCACATCCCACCTCATCAAGCTGTCAGCTGTCAGGCACCGGCTACTTGCCAAGTTCCCATATGTGAACAGTGTGTCATCTGTCGTCATGTTTGATCAATGTGTAAACTATATGTGCACTTTTGTTATCTTAAATTGTTATGTTATGGGCAATATTGCTATGATAATTTAAAGTTTATTATGGTATACATACTATCCGAAAAATATCCGTTTTGTTTTCGTTATTATCTGATTCCGCGTACTATCCGTTTTATTAATATCCGTTTCCGATTTAATATCCGATCCGTTTTAATATTATCTGTATCCGATTAAAGAAAGCGGATACAGATATGGTGAAGCCATTATCCGTTCGTATCCGCTCCGTTTTCACCCCTATCAACCATGTCTAATACTCTTGTGCTGAGTAAAAAGGTTGGGCCATTGGACGAGTCAGACATTTTAACCAAAGTTGTTGGGCGATATGTGTCAACGATGGGTGATAAACTGATAGGTGCCACTCTGATTCACATCAACGCTAACGGGCCTATCAATCGCTCTGCTAGGCCACATACACCTATTTATGCAAAGAGATCTACTTGTGCAAGACAGAATTAAAACGGATGCAGAAAAAAAAAAAAACTCCATGCACGGGCCCTTTATGTGCAGAGAAAAGTTTAGCCCATTGTCGGCCCATCCTATACCAAGGCCCATTATATTCAAGCTCCCAATATCCAACGTGTTTCCATGGGGAAAATCTGCTGTATGACACCCAATTCGTGCGCCCCATTGCATTCGACATTAAATTCGTGTGCCTTCAGCTATATGACACTCGGCGCACGAATTTCTCTCCCACATGACATTTTCATCATTTTTGACCATTTTCCTCATTTCTCTTTCCTTTTCCTCTATTTTCCCACCATTTTTCTTATATGGGCCCACTTGTCATCCTCCGTTCTTCATTTCCTTCTTCATCCTCTTCAAGCTCGCGCCGCCAACCTCCTCCGCAGCTAGCGCCGCCACCGCCGCCCTCCTCCTCGAGCTCGCGCCGCAGCCGCTCTCCTCCCTTGAGCTCGCGCCGCCGCCGCCGCCTCGAGCTCACGCCGCTGCCCTCGCCTCGAGCTCACACCACCGTCGCCGCATCGAGCTCGCGCCGCCGTCTCCTCCTCGAGCTCGCGGCGCCACCGCCGCCGCCTCGAGCTCACGCCGCTGCCCTCGCCTCGAGCTCACGCCGCCGTCACCGCATCGAGCTCGCTCCGCCGTCTCCTCCTCGAGCTCACGCCGCCGTCGCCGCATCGAGCTCGCACCGCCGTCTCCTTCTCGAGCTCGCGCCGCCGCCCTCGCCTCGAGCTCACGCCGCCGTCTCCTTCTCGAGCTCGCGCCGCCGCCCCCGCCTCGAGCTCACGCCGCCGTCGCCGCATTGAGCTCGCGCCGCTGTCTCCTCCTCGAGCTCGCGGCGCCGCCGCCGCCCCGAGGCGAGGCAGGCGGTGAGGCTAGGCGAGGCGAGGCAGGCGGTGAGGCGCAATGGGCGGCGGCGAGGCGCGGCGGCGCGGCAGACAGCGGCGAATCGAGGCGCGGCGGCGAGGTGAGGCGGCGAGGTGAGGTGCGATGGGAGGCGGCGAGGCGAGGCGGGCGGTGAGGCGCAATGGGCGGCGGCACGGCGCGGCCGGCAGCGAGGCGAGGCGCGGCAGACAGCGGCGAACCGAGGCGCGGCGGCGAGGTGAGGCGGCGAGGCACGGCGGGCGGCGGCGAAGCGAGGTGGTGCGGTGAGGCGCAACCGCCGGCGGCGAGGCGAGGCGAGGCGGTGCGGCGCGGCGGGCATCGGCGAGGCGAGGCGCGGCGACGAGACACGGCGCCGCGGCTGTGCCGCCGTGGAAGAAGAAGAAATGGAGGAGAAAGAAAAAAGAAAAGAAAATAGAAAAAGAAAACAGGGGAAAAAAGAGAAAAAGGGAAAAAAGGGGAGAAAATTGCTGAAAAATGGCTAGAATGTCACCTGAGAGAGAAATTCGTGCGCCCGGTGTCGTGTGCCTCAAGGCAGATGAAATTAATGTCGAATAGAGGGGGGCTTTCGAATTGGGTGTCATACACCCGATTTTCCCGTTTCCATGTCCCACTACATTGAGATCCAATATGCGCGCCCATGTTTGTTCCCATCGGGCACGCCGAGTCGCCGACGTGCCACCCGCCGGCGGCCGGCGGCCACGCGGCGGGCGGAGTGGTACGGCGACCTCGCGGATCAAGCAGCATTTCTTGCTCGGCAGGCGGAGCGCCACCACACAAATCCGCACGCGCGCGGCGGCGGATTCCGATGGTTTCAAATTGCTGCTACGCGGGCCCTTGCAGCCGCTGAATCTGAATCCACCGGCGGCGGCTGCTTCCTCGGGAGCTGCAGAGGCGGAAGAGAAGGGCGGCGGCCACGAGGTGGAGCGCCGCCACCGGCGGGAGGTGCCCCTCGCGGAGGCCCAGGGACTCCCCCGCTCCGGGGTCATCTGCGTCCGCGTTGCCACACCTACACTACTGCTGTGCTGTTCGTCAGGTTCGTATCTCCAAACAGCGACGGAATTATGGTTAATTTATCACCATCAGAGGAACACATGCTTAGAATATCGATGCTTCCTTTTTTTCTTTCTAGTGAGGGGATTTGATTTTATTCCTGGAGTGAAATGCCGTAGCAAGAACCCTATGTTATGGACGTTGATTTTGGTGACCTGTTGATCTGTAGGATCTTCATCGTGTACATCTGTACGATCTGATAACACTGTGTGTTACTTTCAACAAAGTGTTTGGTGACAGCGAGATGCTTAGATCGGACCATGGATGCAGAATTACTATGCATCTATCTATCTATTACTATATAATTAAAACAGAAATACCATCGATTATGATGGAACCAGATTTTTAAAGGCTTAAATAAAAAGAAAGTGTCCATATTGAATAAACAATAAAATAGAAAAATTTAAATCAACTACAATAATAAAAAACAATTAAAAAATTTGGAACAAAGTAATACAAGAGGAGGAGTCCATAATAATAATTCACTAATAGAAAAGGAGTCCATGTTGGACTGTAGATACCTCATCGATTAATAAGTTCCTTAAACTCTATATAAAGAACCCTAAGAATTAAAAGATCGGAGCAAGAACTTCGTCGAGAGGAGTCGATCAGCCACGAGCGAGCCATGCAAGGACTCAGAACACCACGTCCTTGCTGATCTCTGTTGTTGGTTTTCTCATGTGTTGGAAACATCAAACCTGCAGCATGTCCACCATTTGCAATCGTCGGCATCTGCTGTAAATACTCAGTGAAAATAAAGACCACTACCGACTACTTGTTGATATTTTCACATAAAATGATTAAGACATGCAATAGAAGTCATGTCATTGCCTTAATCTTGGTACCTTTGGTACGAAAAAAAAATGTATTTAGTATAGTATGTTCTGATAAATAATAAAATTCTAATTGTGCATACACTTTCCCTACTGGTTTATTCATTGACCACAATATAACAACATTTTGGCACAAATGTTACATGTACAAATCCTGTGATTAATTGCACACACTCTCATGCAACTGCAGCAAATCCTTCTCATTTTGTGTTTTATTGGGGGTGTTCCTCTTCGTCTACTTTTTTACAATTAAGTGATTGCTCATTTAGTGAGTTTATTTGCAGTTTGCAAGCATCAATTTTGATTGTGCTCCTGCTACCTCCTCTGGAACTTTAGGTGCTTGATGCAGAGGAAGTAAAGCAAAGCAAAGAGAGCGATGATTGCAAGGTGCAGGCAGGTGACGAGGTTGAAGTAGCGGTCCTGGAGGCCGAGGTAGCCCTCCAGGAACTCCCGCACCGTCTGGTCTGGCTGCCCCGGCACGCGGATCAGCTCCGTCCGGTCACCCAGCTGTGAGAACATGAGCCCGTACACCGTCCATGCAGCCGGGTTCGCCCAATACACCCACCTCCACCACACCGGGATCAGCTGCATCCACATTGCCACATTCAGATCGTTGCTATCATCAGGTCAGTTAGGAGGACAATATTTGTCCTATTTTTTTTATTTGCATTTTACAAAATCCCAAATCACCAATTATATTTTCTTTAGACGGCACTGTAATTAAGTTGAAAGCTGTTAGGGACTTCAAGGCCGGTAGAGTAGTACCTCTCTTGCAATGATGAAACCAGAGAAGACATTCCAAAAGATGAATATGAGGAAGGACAATCCAGCAGCTATCTCAACATTAGGTGTTAGTGCCACCGTCATCATCCCATATAGTGTGTAATACATGAAGCTTAGTACCATGTAGAGCACAAACCAAAAGAACTTGCTGGCGGTCAGCTGGAACCCAATCATTGGGTATACAATTACCGCGAACATGAACACCTGGACAAACATATAGGGCAATTCAATTGCCACCTGCACACGTAGATTTTACACTGGAGTTTAGAGCCATCTTTGTATGTTAAGAGCCATTATTTGTTTTCTGAAAAGATCGCACAGTAACATTACCTGAGAAATGGCATAAGCCACAGTTGAGTACATCCCTGCCGCCATTTCTCTGTAAAACACAACTCTCTCCATTGCTACAACTGGCTGTAAGAAGATGCAATTCATGAAGCCTAGAAACAGTGCTGAGCCATATACAACTCCTAGTATGTTGAATACATCTTGCTGGTCCTTTCTGTTGGACATGAAAAACATGTTATGAACTAATTATGGCATGATAATATACATAGGAAAAATAATTTAGGTCAGATGCCCCTCCTACTTACATGGTTGACCCAATTTTCCAGAATACAATTCCGAACATAATTGATACAGCAAATGTGTTTAGGAACCGAATAACATTGTGTTCTGGGTTCTTCCAATAAGCACATCTTTGCTTCCACAGGCAAGCCATGCATTGCACCTTGAAGTTCTGCCAATATCTTGGAGGAAATTGGAGATCCTCTGTGTTTGCTTCTGGTTTTCCCAGCTCATCAATTAGAAGTGTGTTCTCCCTTTGGAAACCAGGAGCAATGTCATTGTGTGTCTTCCCTTTTTTCCTTATTGTTCAAACATATTAATGGAATTACCATGGTAGTTTTATGATTGTATTAGCCTTACCTGTAAAGGGAGGAGCTCCGATAAATTTCTGCATAGTCCACTCCAATCTCATATTCTTTTGTTTGTGAACTGATATCTAACATCCATGCTGCTGGGTTTTGTCCCTCTTTTATTTTAGGAACACCAGGAATAGCCTGTGACAAAGCAATTTTAATAATTTTTTGTCCATCTTATGAATAAGTATACAGTATTGCACTCGCAGGTAATCTTACCTCAAAATACTTTATCATGTTGCTAGACATCAGACCTAGTGAACCACTGTATATGAGCTTGCCTCCTCTTTTCATCAGTAAAAGCTGCAATTAGTCAAATGAAACTCAAATTTAGTACGTAATTTTGTCCTTACATGCAGAGAAGGAAAATATAACTGTGATTTCTCACTTTTTTCCTGCTTTAAGAAATAACTATCTTTGATAATGTTATAAATGCTACTCTCTCCGGTCTTTTTTATTTGATGCATTTGACTTTTGGACACATCTTTGACCACTCGTTTTATTAAAAATATCTATATAAATATTATTTATTTTATTGTGATTTGTTTTATCATTAAAGGTAGTTTAAGCATGACTTATTTTTTTGCATGTTTACACTAAATTTTTTAATAAGATGAATGGTCAAAGGTGTGTTCAAAAGTCAAAGGCGTCAAATAAAAAGTTAGATGTAGTACTATTTAAAAAAAGGATCTCTGAAGGGCAACTTGTTGTTTCATTTTGGAAAAAAATTTCTAGTTTCTGTGTGGTACGCCTGTACAATTGAATTTCTCTTGTCTTTTACCTTGACACCTTGGAATACTTAACTATTATTATTACTTTCGCCATTAGAATTTTTTGACATATTTTCCGACTTAGCCATACCTCATCAAAAGATTCAAATATCTCAATGCTTGGCTGATGAATTGTGCAGACAACAGTGCGTCCAGTATCCACAGTATTTCTTACTGTTCTCATGACAATAGCTGCAGCACGAGCATCCAAGCCAGTGGTTGGCTCATCCATAAATATAATGGAAGGACTAGCTACAAGCTCCACTGCTATTGTTAGTCTTTTACGCTGCTCAGCAGACAAGCCAGTTGCTCCAGCCATACCCACAATCGCATTCTTCAATCCACTTAACTCAACTAGCTCCATGACTTCATTTATAAACGCCTGCAATATTTTGAGAATATGTTGAGAGATATTGTATCATTTATTAGCTTCTAACGACAAAAGAAGGGTGAGAGTCAAAATGCATACATCTCTTTGGCTAGATTTGACACTCGATGGAAGGCGAAGCCATGCAGAAAACTGCAGTGACTCATACACCGTGAGATTAGGGGAGTGTATGTCATTCTGTTCACAGTAGCCTGAGATCCTTGAGAACATGTCCTGATTCTTTGGGTATCCTGCTATCTTAATAGCGCCTTCAATATATCCACCAGTTTTTCTACCTGCCAAGACATCGAGAAGTGTTGTCTTTCCAGCACCAGTGATTCCCATTAGAGCTGTTAGCACACCTGGCCTGAAAGTACCACTGACATCTTGTAACAGCTGAAGCTTTTTATCTGTTATCCCATATTTTTCCATCTCCTGGTGGAAGGCGCGCATACTTTTGGTCAATGGATGATTGGAATGGATGCATCATTTGATGAGGTCCGATGTGGTCAAGTGCTTACCTTTGGCATGTCAACAAAGTAGTTGATATGATCAAACACAAGGGAAAGAGGTTGAAATGGGAGGATGGCTTGATCAATTAATGCATTGCCATTTTCATCAGTCTGGTTCATGACCTTCACCTTTGGGGCAATGATGTTAACTTGATGCTTGTGTGGAGCTATTAATGACGAACAAGAAGGATGAGTGTTATTCGTACTCCTACTTCAAAAATGTTTTGAGGTTTCAATTCATGGTATACATACAGTTCAGGAACTCAAATGCAAATATGCTGAGAATGTTGAAGACCAGAGAGAATCCAAATAAAACGCCGACACAAATCCAGTACCAGTGCCACTCTGTGAGCAGCCCCCTGATCTTGAGAATAGCTTCACCGATGGAGTTTGCATTTGCATAATGAAATTCCTAGCAGCAACCAAAACCAATTTTGTTTGGTCACAACTCGTAACTAGTTGCTACGGACATCATGTGCTTGATAAAAAAAATGTCAAGTGTACTTTAGGAATAATAAGACTGGCATGGGTTTAGTAATTCCAAGTGTTGAAATGAGTGCTTACTATAGCCCAGCTTTTGTCAAGGTACTCATTCAAGGCAAGTGCATTCTGTGCATATGTGAATGGGGATGTCCAATATCCCCAGCGCATCCATGGTTGGAGATCATCTGTTCAGTACATAAAATCGGTGAGCATTGTGGCTGCACTTGGAGAGCTACCATGCTTTTAGAGGTATTATGAGCTAAATCATATAACCTTTTGATATGACGAAACCTCCAAGTATGTAGACTGCTATAAGAGCAGCAGTCCCTAGCACGTTAGACATTACTTGTGTCCTTCCTATGGCTGCTAAGGAACGATACAGTCCAATTGCCATTTGGTGCATGGCAAAAAGTACTATGAAGTGCTGCATGAACCTGTCGAAAGAGAGGTAACGCATCAATCTATTCAAGTAACCAAGATCTGTATTCCTTAGATATGAAAGACCAAGAGGAGTACCTGACAAGGGATGATGCATAGCCAATGGTATAGTAGGTTAAGGCTGTCCAAAGGCCTGTCTCCAGAAGTGACATTGGTAAACTAATGAGGAAAACCGAAAAAAGGAGCGCCCATCCTGGCAATGCCAGTAAATCTCTTTGCTTGTAGAAGATGGGGATTCGCTTTATTGTCATTGTGATTTCAGTCATGCCATTGAAGTTTACTACCACAACAGCCATAAAGATTGCTCCCATGTACTTGTTGGCATCAAGTACAGAACTGTGGTTCATATTTGTTCGAATGAAAAGTGTGGAGATCACGAAAGCAAGAACAGTTATTTGTATGATCTTGAATATGTGGATCGGGGAGTTCCTTTTTAGAAGCAACAATTCCCTTGAAATGCATGCCTTGAAAATATTACATTTGGAGATCCCGCGATTATTGTTTGTTATTACCTCCATGCTCTTTCCAGTATTGTTTGACCAACATAGGACCTCTTCTACAAGTCGAGGTAGATAGGTGCGCTGGAAAGATTGCACAAAATTTTCAATTGGATGGTATCGATACTTATTTTCATCTCCAACCCAGTATTGCTTTTGGTCCATCTTGGAGGTCACCTGGCCAATTGGAGAATAGTTGCTGTTAACTTGTTCTATTGTTTTGCACAACTAAGATCATTTTACAGATTAGTTCATTTTTGTGAAACATTGTGTAATTGTGAGCCATCTACCGCCCTTTTTACATTCTGACTTTAATGTATTTGTTATTCAGCACAGTAATCTGGTAATGAGGTTTCGTCATGAGCAATATTGTGTTGTTCACTTGTTTGGCAGTTCCTTCTTACTATATTAGATTATGGAATACCTCTTGAAGGAAATCCGCTACATTCTTCCTACCGGGGCATTTGAATCCCATGGTTTCAAAGAAATCTGTAGCATTTTCTCGAGGACCATGGTATACAATATGACCCTCGCATAAAAGGATTATGTCATCAAATAATTCCAATGTCTCGGGAGGTGGTTGCAGTAAGGAAATAACCACTGTAAGGTCTAAGAAATGGGCCATCTGTTGAAGAAACTTCATAATATCAAATGTTGTAGAACTATCTATGATATATCATCCATAAAGAAGCATCTTGAAAAACCAACTAGCATCTCTCCTGCGTTATAGAAATATTGCATCATGAAATGGTTCATGAACCGGCAGGTAAAACACAGAAGATAGTAAATGCAATTCAACCTTCGGAGTTTTGATTAATACAAATCTTCTAGGAAGAAACAAAAATAACACAACTCTTACCAATTGTCACTCTCTTTTTTTGCCCTCCTGATATTCCTCTTCTCAGCTCATCTCCTACTATGGTATCCGCACATTCGGACAACGCAAGTACCTGCATGCATGTACATATTATACATTAAAGAGTGTTCTTTTGGGACCAATAAATTGGTAATCAAGGAGTTACCTTTATTAAATAATTTGTTGTAAGGTTGTTTCCTTCTCCAAGAGTTGTGACCTGTAAAATATTGGTCATGTATATATGTAATCAACCAAATACTATGCTAGAAAGGAGGTATTTAAACCAAAAGAAACCAAAGTTTGATAATATTGGAAAAGAAAGTTACCAGCACCTTGTTAATCAATTCAATGTTGTCGTCCACTCTATTCTTAGCACACTTTTTTATTCTTATTGCTTCTCCCAACATCTCTGTAGTAATTAATCAAAATGTAAACTATGGTTTAGCATGCATGTGGTGTGTAAGAATTTGCATGCCTTGAAAAAAAATTGCACAAATACATCTCTGTAGAGTCTTTCTAGTTGCAATATAATACAATAGGATGCCATACCAAATGCATTGTTGGTTCCAAGCAATTGTGATGAGAAATTGATCGTCTCTCTAACAGTCATCTCTGCGTGATGAAGATCGTACTGGCTAACATATGCGTGGAGGCAGTTTCGCGTGGAAGAACCTACTTCTTCACCATTGTATGTGACCTTCCCTTTGAGCTATTAAGAAATGTTGCATGGTAGAGATACATATGCCAGTCAATGCTAGTGCTTGATTTCGTTTTTCAAAATGTAAGTATTCTATTGTTATTATCAAGGACTAGAAGAGTTACCACCCGTCTATGCTCCATGTAAAATTACATTGTAAACCACCTATATATATTTTAGCTCTAAACTATTATAAATATGTATGCATTTATTTGTTAAAATAATTAAAAATCTTAAATTTTCCTAAACAATTTAAAATACACATGAAGTTTATGTTGAAAATAGGGAAAAGTTCTTAAAATTTCTTGAATGTGAATGGATTTTTAATTTAAAACAACGAAAATGTTCTAAAATTTTCTTGGTTACATATTGACTTGCAATTTAAAATAGTTCATCAGATTTTGACCATATCATACCTTTCAAGATAGTACATTATATCTTTTAAAATAGTACATCAGACCTTTGCATTCTAAAATATTTAAAATGTGCATGGATTTGCAAGTTAAGAAAGTGCAAATGTTCTGAAAATATATTGATTATATATAAATTTGCATGTAGTTAATCATATCAACTACATTGTTGTCATACCAAAGGTAATTAAGCTCTTGACCACATCACACCTTATGAAATTGTACATCCATTCTCGTCACCTGTTGACCAAAAGTATGGATGTCTTCCACCAGGGGATGGCAAAATATGGATTATCGGATAAAAAGCTTCCCTTTAACTAGATGTCAGTGGTGCCTTAGGCAACTCTAGGTAAAAAAAGAAAAAGAGGAGGAAGAAGATGCGCATCGCTCGGTCGTCGCTAACTAAAAAAGGTGGGGGGCTCGCGCGCACGCTGGCTGTTGGATCAAGATCCAACGGCCAGAAAAATCGCCTGCGCGCGGGGGCCGAATGCAGGCGACTGCCAAGGAGACGGTCCCATATATTAAAGGCACTATTAGGATTGCACAATACCCAAAAAAGTAGGACAAATTCTCAATGAGGCTACTTTGAATACACTCCCCTAATCTCGGTATATGAGTTATTGCAATTTTCTGGATGGCTTCATGTTCCTACAAATGTCAAATCCAGCCAGAGACGTTTGTGTTGACCCTTACCCTCTTTTATCATCATTAGAAACTAATGTATGACACAAGATCTCGCAAAGGCCATTTTGAGTTGAAACCAACGTAGATCATTATCGTGGATCGAGTCACACCCTGTTGATGTGGCATAGCAATACTCTAGACACATGTCCAATCAAGAAAACCAACCTTCATAAGATTGTTTGACCACGAACATGGCCAAGCAAAGCGGAAGCACACCCGTTCAGCAACTCGTTGCTTAAGGCCTTGTCGAGCTCGTCTTGAGCAACCCTTTGCTCGGGGACGCACATGGTGGCTCGACGTGGTTCGGGCTTGCAACCAATCACAAGTCAGACTAGTTCGGAGGCAACATGGCGTCGCGCCTATGTTGCCCGCCACCGTTCTTGTGTCACCTCATACAACATGATGCGGGCCTTGTCACCAGCCGACTCGCTATAATAGCATTGTAACCGCTAGTCCTTAGGTTTTGTCCCAAGAGGGCGGGGATTGGTTGCCCCCTTATGCTAGTATAAATACTCGCCCTTAGACACTATAAGCAATAGGGTGTTCCAATCCACTTTTCAATTCCATCTACGCACACACCCATTGTGACACACAAGAGATCGGCCACGACACACCCATTGTTGCTCGGTCGGCTTGCCCTTGTACATCCCTCTTCTACATCATGTAAAAGCTGGACGTAGGGCTATTTTCCCAGCTGTGAGAGGCCCGAATCCCCTTCTTGACCCTGAGCACTAGCCATCCTCAAAGTCCTCATGCAGCATGGAAAAGGGTCTAGTTGATCCTCATTTCAACAAGTAAGCTCGACTCCGGAAACTAATTTTCAACCATCGACCATTATAATATGAAAAAGTTGTGAACCCTTATTAAAAAAGCTATGAAAAATTAAGATAGCATATCGACGATAGGTGTCTTGAAGAGCCCCCAAAATTGGTAGAAAATGTTTTTGAAAGGTTTGAGAAAAAAACCATTAAAAGCCTTAAAAAAATGGTTACAAAGTATTACAACATTTAGCTTGTAAAAAATAATAAATTTCCAACGGTAATATTTTATTTTCCTTTAATTTGAAAATAGCAAGGCTAAAATTAGACCTTCCCTTTCAGATATGAAGAAGTATTGCATGGCGAAAATATTTTGTTAGCCGGACTAGTGCTAGATTTAATGTTAGCAATATTCTCCTGTTACTAAGGAAAAGGATGAAGACAGGGGAACTAGTGGGGGGTTATCGCCCCCTTACGCTCCTGATCCATGTAACACATTGTAAACACATCTAAAGTATTATAAATATATATAAATTTGATTGTTAAATTTTTCTGAATTTGCATGGATTTACATATTGAAAAACTGAAAAGTTGGTTAAAATATACATGGATTTTATGTTAAAAATAGGGAAAATGCCTTAATTTTCTCAAATGTTCATGGATTTGCAAGTTAAAATGGTGAAAAGGTTCTAAAATTTTCATGATTACATATAGGTTTTTATTTTAAAATAGTGAAAAGCTTCTATTTTACTCTTTTGATACAAAAGATGACTATTCTTACTACCCCTCAAATTTTTTTCTAGCTCAGTGCCCGGTTATACCGACAAAAAATTATTAATGATAAATCATGTGAAGATAGCGTACCTTTAAAGAAGGATCCAACTTTCCTGATAGTGCTCTTAAGAAAGTTGTTTTTCCTGAACCAGGCGCACCTAGAACTAGTGTCATCCTGATTACAAAAAAAAAAAGGGATCATGGAATGAAATGAAAGTATACCACGTGTATTAAATTAAATTTTAATGTCAATTATATAGTGAATTTTCTGTTACAATACACCAATACTCAAAGTTCGTTGGTTTTGATAGAATACCGAAATCTTGATTTGCAAAAGTATAACATATAGGTAGGATGATAAATCATCTACCTGGATGGTCTGATTGTCCCACTCACTCCATCTATAATTTTGATAGGCCTTTTTCGTGTGCCACACATGTGTGAAGATGCTGCTATTTCCTGTATGACACAAAAAAATACTCATTTATTCGTAAGAAAACAAGTCAAGCACACGATGCAACAAGCATGGATGTCAATTTAATAATCGTATTGGTGATGTTTAAATTTTTTTATCACATCCTTTTCTCATGTAAGACAGTCTTTGGTTGTAGTTTAATTTGTGTGGCTATGACTATAATTTTGGTATTTAGATCTTGTTGTTGGGGTATTGATATCTAGTGAACTTAATCTTGCAAGTATATTGATTTAACGGAAGTTTAGGACAACTTATGGTGTGTATGTTTGAAGCAAAGTTCGCTCTTTTGTCATATACACAAGTAGGCTGTTTGGTTGCCTGCATCCAAGGAGTTGTAAATGCAATGAAATTAATTGTGTAAAATGAAATTTCAATAAAATAAAAAAGGAGTCTTCATGTCCTGTTATCGAGGGCCTCGTTTAAAAAAAAATGCCATCTGAGAGTTTTACCAGGACTCGAGCAAGAAAAAGAAAATTTGATTAATGCTACTTCTATTAGTTTGGAACAATTAGAAAAGTCCCCTCTCTTTAGCCCTATGTCTCTTATCCCTAGGAGGCCTTCCTCCACTAGCGGGTTTCTTCGGAAAACTCTATCTATTCTGGTGTGGATGGCAAGCAGGCCTATATTTCTTGGTTTCAATAGGACTCCTTACGAGCGTTCTTTCTATCTACTATTATCTAAAAATAATCAAGTTATTAATGACTGGACGAAACCAAGAAATAACCCCTTATGTGCGAAATTATAGAAGATCCCCTTTAAGATCAAACAATTCCATCGAATTGAGTATGACTGTATGTGTGATAGCATCTACTATACCAGGAATATCAATGAACCCCATTCTTGCAATTGCTCAGGATACCCTCTTTTAGCTGCTAGGTCTATTTCTTAGTTCAAGATCCCTCTTACTAACTGGAATAAAAGAATTAGTAGATCTGTTCCGCCCAAAATGGGAATGGGCGCTAGGGTTATGAACTTATAATCATGGAATCGACTCGATCATCAGATTATAAGTTCATTCCATACCGGACCAGGCCGTGCACATTCTTATTATGAGAAGGGGTCATTCGAGCCTATGGAAATAGGATACTCCGTTTACATAGAAATCCTTACGTCCTTACATTCTATTTAGGATTAGGAATAGGTGTAATCAGACCTGCTTTTGACATATCTATCCTTATTTGGGTACCATATGGACCTCTTTGGGCTTCTATTGAATCGAGAAATTGGATTGTACATCTTTTTGATTTTGATATCGATTTTTATACATATAAGGTGTCCTACGGATAATGCAAATCGAAGCTATTTGATGTCTGACTCAGGCCTATATGACCGATCGATCGAAATACTCCAAGACTCCACCTTTGTCATATATGGAATATATCACATTAGATAGATATCATATTCATGGAATACGATTCACTTTCAAGATGCCTTGATGGTGAAATGGTAGACACGCGAGACTCAAAATCTCGTGCTAAAGAGCGTGGAGGTTCGAGTCCTCTTCAAGGCATAATATGGAGAATGCTCATTGAATGAGCATTCCCCGTAGAAGTATTCCGGAAATCTGTGCCTGGCGCTCTCCTCTATCTTCTGAGGTCCTTAACCATCTCCCTGGGAAAAGTAGACAGTAAAAGCCAAAATAGACTAAATATAGCCTGAACGATCCTAAAAATCCCTCGAAGGAGATAATAAAGAACCCAAAGCAGACGGTATCCTACTGCAAGGGTGGTCTTAAGAATCCAAAAGAGGTTGCTCAGAAGAGATAGATGTATCCCAACCTCTATTGCTCTCGCGTAAATCCTTTTTTTTACGCGACAGGAAAAAGTGACTACGAATTCCCCTTTTTGTTTGCGAATCCCTGTTTGTATCCTTTGAGCGTACGCCTATAAGTAGCGATCAAGGAAATCGATCAAACGATCCCAATACCGTGAAAGAGCCGCTGGCGCGTGGGGGAAAAAAGGGGAGAAAATACGGAGGACGCGGGATTCGAACCCGGGACGCCCAGTTGCGAACGGACGGACTTAACCAACCGGGCAAACCACCCACCTGTCTGAGACCTAGGGCAAAAAAATCGTTTTATACGTAAAAACAAAACAGACGGCCGGATCTGGCTGGCCCGCGCGATCGGACGGCTGCAGCGATGTGGCTGGCCCTGCGGTGGCGTCGGCCGGTGAGGCCAGCCACGTGGCGCGCATATGACGGCCGCACTCGGCTTTGTACTATTATTGATGCTGCCATTAGTTTTCCAAAGAATCTTCAGCTACTCGCGGTTTGTTGCCAACTGTTTGCATTAACTGCAATGGGATCGATCTTCCGGTGAAAGATATTACTGATAAACACAATGGATAAGATACTATTGATGGAGTGCTGGTAAACAGGCTGACAAACATTTTGGCGGAAAGTAGTTCGTAGAATAATAAGCATCCAAACTATAGGTATCGTGATGAGATCAACTCATTTCATTCATTAAACTAAACATTAAACAAGTGACTAATTAGTGAGATGTGTCCAATAATTCGCGGGGTGTTGAATATATAGCATGCATTAGTGTGTGTGAATATATATATATACTCGAATGTGCATAACGTGGACGTGTAATATATACCTGGGCAGCGTTGACGACGGAGTTGAGCAGCGTCGGCAGCGCGCGGCGGCCGGCGGAGGCGCTGAGCTCCGCCTCCACGGTGAGCTCGTCGAACCGCACCTCCACCTTCGCCGCTTCCATTCCCAACCTGCAGCAATATTCATATATGCAAGCGTGCATGCAGATCATGCAGTCATGCAAACCATAGTGAAAACTTGGATAAATTATGAGCTAGCTGAAATATACATGAATAAGAAGAGGATAAAAACTTGGATAACACTGAGCAAGTGGCAGATTAACTAAAAGAAAAGGAGATGATCAATTCTTCGATCGATTGCCGAATCAACAATCGGGATCGAGTGGGTCACAACATGAGGAAAAGGAATGAAAACAAAATCGAATATATGTATGTATGTATGTATGTATGTATGTAACGATAGAGAGAGAGAGGTGTGCACATTTCCATGTTCTCCCTAAGCAGTTGCAGAAAGGCTTGGTTATCTTCATGCGTTAGGACGATGGGAGGTTCCTCGTTCCCATGATCCATGGATTCCCAAACTCTTAAGCAGAGAATTAGCTATCCATCGATCAAATGGAGCAGCTCCACGCAAAAAGCAAGCCGGCTAGCACATACATATATAGCCGTTGTTCCAGCTCAACCCGGCGCTGTCAATCACGTGTACAATTAATTTGCTGGTTGCAGGTAGCATTAATCATGCATTCATGCGTCGTGCTGATAATGTGGTGTAGTTCACGGTAGTCATGTACAATCGCAGTCATAAAAATCAAGAATATAGACGTAGATGGAAAACAATACACGTACTGTAATCTTTATTGACCAATCGTATCATCTTTATAATAGTCTTTCTTTTTATATTGCCTAAACTTTAATTTGATTTTGTCTATGGCCTTGTTTGTTTCAGTTTAAAGTTGAGTTGAGTTTTACTATAGCAAATTTTGTTATTTTTATATAGCCTACATGTTGTAGTAATTTGCAATGATTTTTTTATGGCGCTGAAGCAAACAACACCTATATATAATATCTCTGGAGAAAACTCAAATGAGAAATGGACCATAGGATCCGCGGCCTCGTAGCTTCCAGGATGAAAAGGGAGGAGGGTGTCACTTTTTTTTTGAAAAGAGACTTTTCATTAAAATATTAGTGTCCCTTTTACATAGAGGTCCACACACGAAAAGAAAATTACAATGATCATGACAAGGGTCTATTGCTAATAATCCATCATATTCGAATCTCTCTGTCTGACTCCATCGTCTTCGTGAACTCTAGCAACCTCCGTAGTCAACCATAGCATCATATTCTTCATCCTCGTCCACCATGAAAAGCAGATTTGAAATATCAATATCAAAAAGTAGTCGTGGAAGCTTGAATATCTAACTCGAGGAACAATCTGAATAAGGAATAACCATGGAAAAAATGCACTCGGCTGGCTCGACTCCACCAAGATCTCCGGCGCAAGAAACAAATCAGATTCGTGAACTCTAGCAACCTCCGTAGTCAATCATAGCATCATATTCTTCATCCTCGTCCACCATGGGAAGCAAATTTGAAAGATCAATATCAAAAAGTAGTCATGGAAGCTTGAATATCTAACTCGAGGAACAATCTGAATAAGGAATAACCATGGAAAAAATGCACTTGGCTGGCTCAACTCCACCAAGATCTCCGGCGCAAGAAACAAATCAGAAATAACCAGATCAAGCAAATGAAGAAAGGCAAAACAGGTTCCCTTTTCCCCAATTAACAACTTTATTTTGGCCCTTACCGGAAACCCAGAAAAGAAGCCTTGCTTTCGACCCAAATCACCAAGCCGGCCACGATCGCCACGTCGACTTAGGCCCAAGCCAAAGCTCTGCATCTTACTCCGTCGTGTCGACACAACGAGGTATTTTATTGGCTAAAATGAAGAAAAATCACACCTTATTGCTCCGTTGCTGACGAAGAAATCTCAGATCCCAAGTGCCCGGTCCAGATCCGTGCTTCTACCCTCACAGCTGCCTGGAGGCTGCTGCCGACGCAAGGAGACCTTGGATCTAGGCGGCGCAGAGCTTGCCCCTTTTTTTCTTCTAAGCCGCCGCCGCAAGAGAGTCTCAACAGGAGGGTGTCACTTGACATACGTAGGGAGAGATACCGATCAATCACAGAAAACAGAATGGCAGTATGGGCCCAAATTAAATTAACTCCTAGCCCTATGGGCTAAGATCGGTCCGGCCTATGGCCCCCAAATCCGCACTGCTTTTTTCTTATTTATTTTGTCGTGTATTGGACTGAGCATCAAGGATATCGGGTTGAGTATTAGAGGTATCGAATTAGGGTATCATGGTGTATCAGATTGAGTATCGGAGATATCGGGTGTGAGTATCGATGGTATCGTGTCAGGGTATAGTTGACTAATGAAATTTCCATCTCGGCCTTTCAAAAAAAAAGGTATTGTTGAGTAACGAGGTATCGTCATGTATTGTGTGTCATGTTGAGTATCGGAAGTTATCAAGTCGGGTGTATATCGTGTTGACGATCTTGCTAAATATTGAGTCAATATAAGCGTTTCGTCGAGTCTCAAGGTATCACTAAGTATTGGAAGTATCATCGGGTATCAGCAGTAGGTTGAGTATCTGGAGGATCCTCAAGTCTTGAGGTATCGGGTTCAAGTATCAATGTGTTATAATCAAGTATCGTAGTATCAACGAGTATGTAAAATCATGAATAAAAAATATAGGATTAGCATTCATTCAAAAATTGATAAAAAAAATTATTAAAATCCTAATCCCGATTAAATGAAGATCAACGTCGACGGTGTAATATATACACACACACTCTCTCAATCGATCATGTTGTGGCTAGAGTAGTTGGAAGCGTTATTTGTGCGCCACCTTGTGATTGCAGTGTGCTGGGATTTGGGCCTACCATACAACAATAGCATGCCCGATTGAAGGTGAGGCGAGCGAGCATGGCCATTATCATGTCACTTGTGACATTGTGACATTTAGAATAGCTGAGACAGCAGCAACTTTCTCTAACCATTATTATGTCACTCATAGATAGAACTAGAGATGACTTATATCGTGTCACATTTAGAATAGTTGAGACAGCAACAGCTGTCTCTAACAATTATTATGTCACTCATAGATACAACTAGAGACGACTTATATCGTGGTAGAACACCATCACACGTTTTTAAAGATATCCTGCTCATACATTAGAATTCTTAAAATTATGGTGTAGAGTCGATTCTGGTTATCTGGTACTAAATAACGGCCTAAATTTGTATGCGCTCTCTCTCACCCCTCTATATTATCTTCCATTATCCTACGTGGCAACCCTCGCGCTCAATTAGCTGGTTGATGGTCTGCCTCGGCCGGCTACCTGTGCTGTGTGTCGTTAAACGGGCCAGACTGAAATGGCCAAATGGGCCACGTCCCGGTGTTGTAAAACTGTGGATCCCCCTATTTTGGGCCGAGCTACGTACTATGGATCTCTCTCTCAAGCATTTCCTCCTCCTGGCTAGCTCGCGAGTGGCAGGCGGCGGCGGCGGCGGCGGCGGCCGCCGGCGGGGGAGCGGTTATGCTGCCGCCGCACAAGGGCAAGGGGCGGTTCAGCCGTACCCGACGTCGCGCTCCTCTCGGCTAGGTCAGGCATCCAAAAGGCAAAAGCTTTTTAAGGCAACAGCAATTCTGATCACATACACACTTGCGCTACTAGTTCTTGCGCTAGTATGGCACACACAAATCCTGCGATCACTCGCAAGATTTCTCCCGCAGAGATTTCCTCTCATCCTGTGCTTATTGTTTGGCTGTTTCTCTTCTCTTACCTTTTGTACTGTTAGGTGGTTACTGATTACTGGGTTTACTTCCAGTTTGCAAGCATCGATCTTGATTTGTGCAGCCGCTACCTCTTTTGGAACTTGAGGTGCTTGATGGAGAGGAAGAAGAGGAGGGCGAAGAGGGCGATGATTGCGAGGTGCAGGCAGGTGACGAGGTTGAAGTAGCGCTCTTGGAGGCCGAGGTAACCCTCCAGAAACTCCCGCACCGTCTGGTCCGGTTGCCCTGGCACGCGGATCAGCTCCGTCCGGTCGCCCAGCTGCGAGAACATGAGCCCGTACACCGTCCACGCCGTCGGGTTCGCCCAGTACGCCCACCTCCACCACACAGGGATTAGCTGCGACCATCATTTCCAAATTCAGATTCTTGCTGTTCATCAGGTCAGTAAGGCAAGTGAAATCTCTCCTCTCTTTTTAGCCTTCCTTCTTTTGAGAAATCCCAAATTGGAATCAATTTTGTATTCTCTAGTTAGCATTAGCATTGTAGTTTAGGTGAAAACTATTAGGGAGTTAAATGGTAGAGCAGCACCTCTCGCCCGATGATGAAGCCGGAGAATACGTTCCAAAAGATAAATATTAGGAAGGACAACGCGGCAGCTATCTCAACATTTGGTGTTAGTGCCACCGTCATCATCCCATAGAGTGTGTAGTACATGTAGCTTAGCAACATGTAGAGCAGAAACCAAAAGAATTTAGCGGCAGTCAGCTGGAACCCAACCATCGGGTATACGATTGCTGCAAAGATGAACACTTGGACAGACATGTAAGGCAATTCAACTGCCACCTGCATGCAGAAATTCAATGTTGGATCTTAGAATCATGCCCTCCAAGCTGAGAACCATTGTTTTTTTAAAAAAAGATTGACAACGGAACATTACCTGAGCAATGGCGTAAGCCATGGTAGAGTACATCCCTGCGGCTTTTTCTCGATAAAACACAATTCTCTCCATTGCCACGACAGGCTGTAACATGCTGCAATTCATGTAGCCCAGAGACACTGTTGATCCGAATACAATACCTAGTATGTTGAATACATCTTGCTGGTCCTTTCTGTTGCACAGGAAAACCAAGTTATGATTAAATTATGGCATTTTACATTGGGAAAAAGAATGGTTTTTAGGTTATATCCTTATCCTACTTACAGGGTTGAGCCAATTTTCCAGAATACAATTCCAAACATAATCGATGTAGCAAATGTGATTAGGAATCTAACAACATTGTGTTCTGAATTCTTCCAATATGCACATCTTTGCTTCCATAGGCAAGCCATACATTGTGCCTTGAAGTTTGGCCAATAGCTGGAAGGATATTGTAGTTTCTCCGTGTTTGGTTCTGGTATTCCTAGCTTATCAATTAGAACCATGTTTTCCCTACAGAAATGTGGTACAGTTTTATTGGTATGTATCTTTTCCATTGTTGTTGAAACAAGCTAACAGAATAGTGTTGTAACTTAACAATTGCATTGGCATTACCTGTATAGGGAGGAACTTTGATAGATTTCTGCATAGTCCACTCCAATTTCATATTCTATTGTTTGCGAACTGATATCTAACATCCATGTTGCTGGGTTTTGCCCCTCTTTTATTCTAGGAACACCAGGCATAGCCTGTAACTATCAAAGTTTAATATTTCATCCCCATCATATGAATAAGCATCAATCTCGGTCAACTTACCTCAAAGTACTTTATCATGTTGCTAGACAGTGGACCTAGTGAACCACTGTATATGAGCTTACCTCCTCTTTTCAAAAGCAAAAGCTGCAAGGTCAAATTAATCACAAATTCAGGAAGGAAATTTGCACTTACAGAAAATGCCTATGTCCCTGTGTTTCCTCAATTTTTCCTACTCTAAGCCATAACTATTCTTAAAACCTGAGGTGTGCTACTATTAAAAATACGAACATGAAGGGCAGTGTTGTGGCCAGCAAGGTGAGCGGAGGTTGTGTGTCACATGGAGATAAGCCGCGTGTGACATGGTGGTGGAGTAAATCCCTTTTTTATTGCTTAGCTAAATCAATAACTTGCTGGTCCTATATAGAACTTCCACCTAATAACTTGATCTACAAATTAGCAATTAAACTAAATCTTATTCGGAGACGGAGAGGGGGGGGCGGTCGGGGGCCATGGCCTCCCCCATGGTAGATGTACACAAGAGGGTGCCCCTATATATATTACGTAAAATTAATAGAAAAATATGAATTTGTTTGTTAAAATTTTCAAAAATTTCTCCGATGCATATGAAATTGCATGTTAAAATAGTCAAAATTTCTAAAGGATCCTATATATACATAAATTTGCATGCTAAAATAGTTAAAAACTTCAAAAAAAATCAACTGCATGTAAATTTGTATGTTAAAATAGTAAAAAAAAAATCAAAAAAATTAAAAATATACATGAATTTGCAAGATAAATAGTGAAAAAGTTCTAAAAATTCTTGAATTCATATGAATTTGCAAATTAAAATGCTTTAAATTTTCCATTTGATCTTCTCAATACAAAAGTTAAATTTTATTGGCCCCCCTTAATATTTTTTTCGAGCTCCGTCCCTGATCTTATTGTTTTAAAAAAACTATGAAATAGATATCAAGGATTACTAACTATTCCAAATCTACAATATTATATAGAGGATAACTAGCTAATTGAAATCGATCCAACCGATGTATAACTAATAAGTGCTACAATATCAGCGCACTGTGCACAATGCATGAACAGTAACTTCATGTACTGTTCTACACATAACAATGCCCCTTCTATTGCGAGACAACTCATCCTTGAGTTGTTTGGTGGTTGTCTAGATTACTAAGTAACCCATCATCATGCTAATGTTCACACAAAAACAGTTTTTTATGTGTGTCTAGCTCTAACATGTGTCCTTGTGGGCCCACATGCATATACAGTCAGCCTGCTGTTTAATTTTGTGGGGAATAAGCATTCCAGTTTTGGTGCTGAGCAACTGATTTCCTTTTAGTAATTCACCTTGACACCACTAAACTATTCTTATTGCTTGTTTTCACGTATTTACCGACTTAGTCATACCTCATCAAAAGATTCAAATATCTCAGTGCTTGGTTGATGAATAGTGCAGACAACAGTTCGTCCAGTGTCTACAGTCTGTCTTACTGTTCTCATGACGATTGCTGCGGCACGAGCGTCCAATCCAGTGGTTGGCTCGTCTATAAATATAATGGAAGGGCTAGCTACCAGTTCCACTGCTATTGTTAGTCGTTTTCTCTGCTCAGCCGACAGACCTGTTGCTCCAGCCAGGCCCACGATCATATTCTTCAATTCGGTTAACTCAATTAGGTCCATGACTTCATTTATAAACATCTGAAATAAGTTTGATGATAAATCTTATGAGATCTTATGTCAAACACTGGAAAGAATTGGGTAAGAGGTCAATATGCATACATCTCTCTGGTAAGATTTAACATTTGAAGGAAGCCGAAGCCATGCGGAAAACTGTAGTGACTCATACACAGTGAGATTAGGAGAGTGTACGTCACTTTGTTCACAGTAGCCGGAGATCCTTGAGAATGTCTCCTGCTTCTTTGGGTAACCTGCTATCCTGATAGTTCCTTGAATACATCCTCCAGTTTTTCTTCCAGCCAAGACATCGAGGAGTGTTGTCTTTCCTGCTCCAGTGATCCCCATCAGAGCCGTTAGCACCCCTGGCCTGAAAACACCACTAACATCTTGTAGCAGCTGAAGCTTTTTATCTGTTGATCCATATTGGGCCATTTCCTGGTGGAAGATATGCTTACTTTTGGTTTGCAGGTGGCTGAAATGGATAAGTATTTGGTAAGGTCTGTCATGGTCAAGATATTACCTTTGGCATGTCGACATAGTAGTTGATATGATCAAATACAAGGGAGAGAGGTCGAAATGGGGTAATGTATTGATCAATTGACACATTGTCGTTTTCAACTATCCGGTTGTTGTACTCTATCTTCACCTTGGTGGCATTGATGTTAACTTGATGGTTGTGTGGCACTGCTAATGATAAACAAGAAGGATGAGTTTTATTCACATTTTTAGTTCGGTATTTATAAAGCTCCAATGACTTAGTATACATATTTACATACAGTTGATGAACTTGAATGCACATATGCTGAGGATGTTGCAGACCAATGAGAATCCAAGTAAAATGCTAATACAAATCCAGTACCAGTGCCACTCCGTGAGCAGCCCCCTGATCTTGAGGATTACTTCACCGATGGTGTTTGCATTCGCATAATGAAATTCCTAGTAGCATCCAAGACCATCATCATTAGATAACAACTAATTGCTATGGATTTTATGTCTTCGATTAAGAATGTTAGTGCACTTATGGAAATATATTGCATGGGGTTAGCAATTCCATGTGTTAAAATGAGTGCTTACGGTAGCCCATCTTTTGTCAAGGAACTCATTTAGGGCAAGTGCGTTCTGTGCATAGGTGAATGGGGATGTCCAATATCCCCATCGCAGCCATGGTTGAAGATCATCTGTTCAATGTTCAGTATATGAAATTGGTGATCCTATTAGTTGCATATATGCCTTAAAACTTTCCCTCCACTACACAGTTGTCATATTTCCTGAGGTATTATGATGCAAAATCATCTAACCTTTTGATATGAGGAAGCCTCCAAGTACATACATTGCTATAAGAGCCGCTGTTCCTAGCATGTTGGCCATTACTTGCGTCCTTCCTATGGCTGCTAAGAAGCGATACAGTCCCATGGACATTTGATGCATGGCAAAAAGTACTACAAAGTGCTGGATGAACCTGCTTGGAAGCAAGAAAACTTATATATTACTTCAGTCTATTCAAGTAAGAAAATTTATGACTCCAATATATTATTGATATAGAAGGCCAAGAGGAGAACCTGATAAGGGATGGTGCATAGCCAATCACATGGTAGGTTAAGCCAGTCCAAAGGCCTGTCTCTAGAATTGACATTGGTAGACTAAGGAGGAAAACCGAAGAAAGGAGTGCCCATCCCGGCAGTGCTAATAACTCCCTTTGCTTGTAGAAGATGGGCAACCACTTTGTTGTCATCGCGATTTCAGTCATGCCATTGAAATTTACAATCACAACAGCTATAAAGAGTGCCCCCATGTACTTATTTGCATCAATTACAGAATTGTGGCTCATACTTGTTCGAAGGAAAAGTGTGGAGATCACGATGGCGAGAACACTTATTTGTATGGTCTTGAATATGTGCACTGGAGAGTTTCTTTTTAGAAGCAGTAGTTCCCTTGAAAGGCATGCCTTGAAGATATTCCATCCAGATATCCTGCAAATATTATTCTTCGTTACCTCCTTAATATTTCCAGTATTATTTTGCCGGCCAAGATTTTCTTCTAAAAGTTGAGGTAGATATGACTCTCGGAAGAATTTTGCAAATTTTGCAATTGAATGGTATTGGTATTTGCTTTCATCACCGACCCAGTATTGCTTTTGGTCCATCTTTGAGGTCACCTGACCAATTGGAGGAAAAAATTATAGTTTGCTTGGAATTGTGTCGTTTATTGCAGTACTTTTTTACAAGGACGGTCAAGTGTTAAATCAGAATTGTTTTGTGTAATTGTTCCACATTACTAATTATAATAATGACGTACCTCTTGAAGGAAATCTGCTATATTTTTCCTGCTGGTGCACTTGAATCCCATAGTTTCAAAGAAGTTTGTAGCATTTTCTCGAGGACCATGGTATACAATATGCCCCTCACATAAAAGGATTATGTCATCAAATAATTCCAACGTCTCAGGAGGTGGTTGCAGCAAGGAAATAACCATTGTGAGATCCAAGAAATGGGTCATTTGTTTGAGAAACTTCATAATATCAAATGCAGTAGAGCTATCTAGACCAGTTGATATATCATCCATAAAGAAGCATCTTGAAAAACCAATTAGCATCTCTCCTGCATTATGGAAATGTTGCATGGTGAAAATGGTTGATGAACTGCCAGTCTTTGTGCTAGCATACTGCGATTATCTTGTTTAAATGTTAATCAGTTTATTGACTTGGTATTTACTTTTATTGATTAGCTAGCTTTAGCCTTTATTGTTTAAACTTGCATGTACTTTGTTGGATGTCATTGATATTATGCCATTTTAGAGTATTTGTGATAAAAAAAAAATCCAAATAACAGTGGCGAAGTCATAACTAGAAAAGGATAAGAACATAATACATAGAGCATTTATCTGTAAATAAATTCTCTTACTCTCCCTCTACCATGTTTTACTTTCTAAAATTATATAACCAACAATGTTGATTCTCCAATCTCTGTGATGCCCTCACATGTTCTTTTATTTTAATGTACATTGGCTAAAGGTGCTACTTCGAATAGGAACTTTAGATAGTTTTATTTGGACTAAAATATATTTGTGATGTCTGTTAATTCATATGCTTATTTGGAATGCTGCGTATTCAATCGCCTAGTAGGAAAGAAAAAAGACAGCTCTTGCCAATTGTTACTCTCTTTTTCTGCCCTCCTGATATTCCTCTTCTCAACTGATCTCCTATTATGATGTCAGCACATTCAGACAAAGCAAGCATCTGCACGTACAAACAGTAAATTCTGAGGGTATGTCTGTGAGGGCAATAAATAAGAACGTAACCAAACTACCTTCATTATATAATTTGTTGCAAGGTTGCTTCCTGCTCCAAAAGTGGTGGCCTGTGAAAAATCGGCCATGTAATTAAGCTTAAAACAAAGTATCTGAACAAATGAAACCAAATTTCAATGAGAATATTGGAAAATAAAGTTAGCAGTACCTTGGTAAACAATTCAATATGTTGGTTCACTTTGTTTTGAGCACCCTGTTTCATTCTTATTGCACCTCCCAGCATCTCTATAATAATCAATAAAAACAGAAACTGTGCTTTAGCTTGCATGCGTTGTCTAGGAGTTATTATGCCTTTAAAATTTGAGTGAGTACATATTTTTTTTAGAATCTTATAGTTCCATAAATGAAAGCTAAATATCATTTTTAGAAAACTGAATAGGGCAAGATGCAATACCAGCACCTTGCCTACTGTTTTCTTTATTAAAAAAAAATGTATGCCATACCAAATGCATTGTTGGTTCCCAACAGCTGTGACGAAAAGTTGATTGTCTCTCTCACAGTCATCTCTGCATGATGGAGATCGTGCTGGCTAACATATGCGTGGAGGTAATGTGGTGTGGAAGAACCTACTTCTTCCCCATTGTACATGACCTTTCCTTTGAGCTGTTGAGAAACGTTGCATGGCGCAGCTACTTTTTATCAAGTCAATGCTAGTGATATACTTAATGTTCAAAGTGTAAGCATTCTGCTGTTTAATTTTACTAAGAGTTCCTTTATGACAGGTTATATGCAGATAGCCTACCTTCAAAGAAGGATCCAACTTTCCTGCCAGTGCTCTCAAGAAAGTTGTTTTTCCTGAACCAGGTGCTCCAAGAAGTAGTGTCATCCTGATAACATAATTTTAAAGATTACATAATGAAATTGAAATACACCCCGTACATAAAATTAGTGTTTCATGCCAAAATGGAGTGAATTTGTTGCTGCAATATGCCAATATTCAAGCTCATTTGTTGATAGAAAGACTTGAGATCTTGATCTGCAGAAGTATAACATATGTACGGTAAGATCATAAATCCTTCACCTGGATGGTCTTATCGTCCCACTCACTCCATCAATAAGTTTAATTCGTCTTTTTCTTGTGCTGCAGATGTGCGAAGATGCTGCTATTTCCTTCATGACAACAAAAACTTCTCATTTAGCCAAACTTGTACAAAAGACGTGACGTTTAACTAGCACATGTGACAAAAGGGAACATCTGTATCCAGAAATGAAATCTGAACGCCCATTCATCTGGAAACAGATTTAACTGCATATGATCTATTTGCACTGGGGCCACCTTATTGATCTGCAGGCTGTCTATATTTTTTAAAAGTTTTCCTTCTGGCTCATTCTTTAGAATCTATCTCAATTCATAAAATAATTGCTGTCTCTATTACTGTCGTGTCTTCAGCGATAGCTTTCTCTAGAGGAGATTTCTTCTTCATTTTTTATTTTGAGATATCTAGAGGAGATTTCGATGGGCAACTAAATTGAGCTAACAGAATCGCTACTTATAGGGACAGGGGCAAATATACACCGTCATACCTGAAAAATAAAAAAATTATATACGTACCCTTTCTACTCTATTTTTTTCATTTGTAATTGGTTGCAATAAAATCATAGTTAAGTGCACTCAACCATTTCAGATTTTGTAGAAATTGTTTTACCTATCTACATAACAGTGTATGAATGGTTCAACGATCCTTTATTTTATTTAGCTCAAAATTTGGGACTTCTTTATTACTAAAAAAATGAAGTATCTGATTCCCCATTTATTTATTCTATAGGAATTATCACGATTAGTCGAATAATTCAAAAATAACATCGTGTATCTTTCTATGTTCTAAAAAAATTGGGTATCTTTCATTGTTAAAAAAAAAGGAATTATCTTTCATGATACACGCCTCTTACAAATTTCAGAATCACATGATTTGGAAAATGTTGCATGAATTATGTGTTTCTTGAGTGACTGCTACACGAAAGTTTAGTGCACATGTTTAATATTGAAAGTTGAAATGGTTATATATATTTTATAACATGTTTACAATATTTAAGTTTATTTATGTAACAATTAATTAGTCAATGTCAGTTTTTTCGTCTTTATCATTGTCACTATATAAAAAAAAATTGTTTCATAATCAATTATGTGAATCCCAATAATTATTATTATTATTTATTTTAGAGAGATGAGAGAGAGATAATGACATGGATGGCCCCAATACTAAATGGTTGCCCTAACGGTTTTAGACCCCCTGTGCAAATAGTGACAAGTTGTAACATCCCAAATTTTAAATTCAATTTGGCACGTTATTAATTTCTTAACTAAATGATTCAAAAATATTAAAATATTGATTTGGATAGCATCATGGCAGCGCATCGCATGCATCATCCTTAAAATAAACTTGTGCATTGATTTTTTTTTCCAAAATGAAAACCTTCTTGCAAATTATAGAAATATGTTTATATATTATTTCCCTAAAGCCAAATCCTAAAGTGTATAAAATTGAATTTGATATCTATTTCCACAAGAGCAAAAATTACTTCCCCTAAGTGTTTCCCTGTTATAAATTAATTAAAATAATTTTCAGCTAGGATGGAAAATCTAAAATCAAAAGTATTTTAAAGGAAGAGGATTTCCCCGGCCCGACCTCCTCTCCTGCCTTCTGCTTTTCCCGCCTGGGCCGATCGGCTCCACCTTGGCCCAGATCTCCGGCCCAGCTTGTCGCCGCGCCCTTCTCCCCAGCGTGAGCGCGCCTCTTCAGCCCAGCTGACCTGTGGGCCCCAATCGTCAGTCCCGCATGTGCAGCTACCTCCCTCTCCTCATTCCGCCGACAGGTGGGCCCGGGAGGTCAGTCGCTGCCGTCACCTTCTTCTTCCTCTGTTTTTCCTTCTCCTCTGTTTCTCTCTCCTCTTCTCTGCTGTTTCCTCTTTCCCGCACGCGAACCGCTCCATTCCATCGCGTCCCCTCGTGTCGCCGCTATTCCTCGCTGACCCCGCCTCTCTGAGTACCCCGTCGCGTCGCCGGCCAATCCGAAGAGACGTCGTCCTTTCCCTTCCCCGCCACGCCGTCGGCTGAGGGCACGCCGGAGCGGCCGAACAACCCCGCGACAAGCAATTACTCCCCATGGCTCGGCGCATGCCTATTTACAGGAGCACTGCTCCGCATTTTTCCCCCGCCCTAGCGCCGCCGCAGTCTCTTGCCTCCTGGTCCGGTGAGCTTCGCATTGCCGGCGTTGCGGTTTCCTCCTCGTTTCCCCTGCCATGCTGGTCATCCCCTTCTTGGATTGGATTGCAGGTCGTCGGAGTGAAGCCCGGTTACCAAGCGGAGCCGTCGATTCCGTCGGAACCCCCCCGCCAGAGCCTTTCGGCCAGCTGCCGTGGTCAGGCCAACTCGCTGCCTCCCCCGTCCCGGCGAGTTCATAGGTGGGTTTCACTGTCTCCCCTGTTTCTTCCGGCCGGTCGAATCAGGCCATGATTAACTCTCTCGCCGACGCCTCGGTGACCGCGAGTCGCTGCCGCCGCGGGTCGCCGTGTCACTCCCTCCGTCCACCGCTTGTAGCGCCAAAACCTCCAGTGTGGTCGCCTTGCGTATCCTCAGCTCCCCACGCAGCCAATCGACCCCAGGTGATCGGAATCGTCGCCGGCGTGGCCTTTGTCGCCGCCGATGACGAGGCTCCTCTGTTTTTCCTCTCGTCTGTCGCCGGTGCCACTGACTGGTAGGGCCGCACGCTCCACCGGCCAGTAAGCCCTGCCGCCCCTCCGGCGCCCGCGGAATTTTTAATTTTTTTATATTTTTTTTATTCGTTTATGCAAAATTACATGTCGGATTGAAAATTAGACAAAAATAGACGCCGGTCGCACTTTGAATTTGCGATCAGGCATCGGTCGTACTTTGGACGTACGACAAGTTGATGAATTTGCGGCCGCAGGAGACCCAGGCACCAGTCGTGCGCTCAATGCACGACGGGGTACTCTAGCTACAGTGCAAAGTTACTGTTCATCCATCTTCTTTTATCAATTAACACTTCATACCATATCCAACTTACACGAAACAAATTTCGAAATTCATGTAAAATCCTAAAGAACCCATTTTTCAAACTTTCAAATTTTTTAATTTTTTTTGAATTTTGAATTTCGAATTTAAACCTTAATTTGTATTTCAAATTTTGAAATTTTGAATTTTGAATTTCGAAAATTCAAAGTATGAAAAATTGGTTCTTTAGGATTTGACATGAATTTTAAAATTTGTTTCCTGTAAATTGGATATGGTATGAAATATTAAACTTCTAAATTTCGAATTTTGAATTTTGAATTTACACGAAAATTGGAAGTTTAATATTTCATACCATATCCAATTTACAGGAAACAAATTTTAAAATTCATGTCAAATCCTAAAGAACCCATTTTTCATACTTTGAATTTTCGAAATTCAAAATTTGAAATACAAATTCAAGTTTAAATTCGAAATTCAAAATTCAAAAAAAAATTAAAAATTTGAAAGTTTGAAAAATGGGTTCTTTAGGATTTTACATGAATTTCGAAATTTGTTTCGTGTAAGTTGGATATGGTATGAAGTGTTAATTGATAAAAAAAGATGGATGAACAGTAACTTTGCACTGTAGCTAGAGTACCCCGGTCGTGCATTGAGGGCACGACTGGTGCCTGGGTCTCCTGCGGCCGCAAATTCACCAACTTGTCGTGCGTCTAAAGTGCGACCGATGCCTGGTCGCGAATTCAAAGTGCGACCGGCGTCTATTTTTGTCTAATTTTCAATCCGACATGTAATTTTGCATAAACGAATAAAAAAATATATAAAAAAATTAAAAATTCGCGCCCACGCGTGCGCTGGCTGCGCCGTGGGCCGCCGCTCGGCCGAGCCGGCCCAAGACCGGGTGGCTCTACTCCTTCCCCTTTTATTTCGTTTCTTTTTTTCGATTTTGGTTTTAAAATCAGTATTTGGTATCTGAAAGCAACTGTAAAAAAAAGCATTTGTGCTGTAGAAATCCTGTAAAAATTTGTAAAATTCCTTGGATATTTCTGGACCGTAGAAAATTATAGCTAGCATGTCATCCTTGTAGTTTTGCATATGGGTTAAATAAATAACTTGAGGTTGCATCATTTCATGTGGGCATATTTGTTTTACTGCATTTTTCATAAATAAAAGTGCATCAAAATGCTTTACTGATGAGTGGTGTACTGCTATGATTGTATGTTTGCGCGATGAGGTCAAGGCCCCGAAGACCCGATCGACGACGTCCCCTTTGTTTTCCTCGGAACCGATCAAGGCAAGTCCCCCTTCGATCATATTGTGGAGCCATTTTCGTTGTTTAGAAAATATTTACTAGACTTGAAAATGTGCATGCTAGTTTAAAATGATAATCTACGTATTTGGTAGACCTAGTTATCATGACCTAGTAGAAAAAGGTAGAAATAATGCTAGAATTAAAACTTAAGGTTAAAATAATAAACTTGTTTATATTCTCTATTATGGTAGGACAAAATGCTTAAAAATCTCTTATGCAGAATATTATCATCATTTGAGTGAAATGATTGATATTGAGAAATATTTGGAAAAAATATGATTTAAAGGTAGTGCATTGAGGGTGATGCTTGGTAGGAAAATGATTTTCCTCTTACCCCAAAAATCTTCCAACTAGGAGGAGATATTTTGTCAGTTGCTGCAGTGCGGCACCGTTTTGAGAAAACCGTGCTAAAATATCGTCTCTCCCCTAGTCTAAGGACTGTTCGTCCTATGATCCTACGAACTAAGCCATAACAGTACGACCTCGAGCCTCGTTATGGAACGGGCCCGGTCGTTAGCCCTCGTGGCTAGCAGTCTTGTGGCGAAACACCTCTGGTGCGTAGCCTCTCGAGGGTAAAGCGTACCCACTCTGCAGAGTTAAAACTATCATGATAGCCGTGCTCGCGGTTACGAGCGTGTGAAGGGACTGTTCATATGGTAGTTCTTCTTTTCTAAAACCAGTTTTAAGAAAAGGGTTTTTAGGAGAAGGTTTTGAAGTGAGTAAAGTGTTTAAGAAGTTTTCGTTTGAGTTAGGTGCCACCGGCTACATTCCGGATTGGGGGTCGGCCTACCGAAAATTGTTCGCATGGAATGGACCTAGTCGTTTTGAGAAAAGAATGAGAAAGGATTTTGATCTCGCTATGGCACTGAGGCCAAATGGCGAGAGTAATTTGAGAAGAGCCCAAAAGAAAAATATTATGGTTTAACGTTTCTAAAATGCTTTGTCAAAACTAGGCTAACAACTGCTTTTCCGCAAAATATCCTAAGCTCTCCTTGTACCGAACCACATCTGCATCATTTCCGACTTGCGAGTACAATTTGTACCCATCCTCTTTTTCTCCTCTCCCTTTCCAAAATTTCAACAGCTGGCCCGTCCGACTACGGCTCACCGTCCGAGGATGAGGACCCTGACTACGATGGGGAGGCGTTCTCTGATGAAGACTATGAAGAGTAGGGTTGTGTGTTCCTACAGCCCTCGTGCCTGTGGAATAAATAAAATCTAGTAGATGTTGTAATAGGCTCGTATTGTGATGTACTCTGTATTGCGGCCTGTGAGCCACTGCTTGTGTAATGTATGGACTAAGTTTCCCTCTATGTAATAATCAGAACGTTGGTAATGTACCGTTTCTGTATAACTGTGCGTACTAGCCATGATCCTTGGGACTAGTACGTCTTTTCGCAGGTGGAATCCGATCTTGTAAATCGGGTGCCGACACAAGTTTATAAAGCCACAGAAGTAAAACACAAGTTCTGAGTGTTTATTACGAAATGGTGCAAGTTTATGAAAATACAATGCTATTTTTTAAAAAAAGAATCTCTTCTTTCCTCTCTCTCTCTCTCTCTTGTAATAGATGGTCGACGTCTTACCTAATAACTCCCTTTAATTCTTGAAAACTTGACCTTTTGGACATTGATATGGACTTGGAAATACAATTTTAATCACAAAATACCAATGCAATTTATTTATTGAATATAAAGTTTACGAAATTATTCGAGAAGATATTCTCAATCTAAATAGTTCAAAAGATATTCATAGATAAAATTTTTAAACTTTGACTTTAAAAATTGAAGGAAGTATTAAGAAACTGTTAATTTGTAGAATACTCAACTAAAAGGAGTTAAACGAAAGAGTGCATGCAAATTTCAATGCGACAAATATGCACAAACTTTGCCTAGCGGTTAAAACTGTTGTTTAATACCATCGACATGGTTTTCAAAACACTACTTTGATTGCTTACGATTTATTTATAACATTCACTAAAATATATTGTTATGAAAGTATTTTAAAAAAAACAAATCCATGCACCTGGTTGTATGTACCTAATCTAAATATTTAAGAGGATATCTAAACCTCGAGTTTCAAAACTTTGTCTTACACATGCATGAAAAACATAGAATTAAATAGCGGGCTATAGCGCAGTTATAGCGCAGCTATAGCGTTTGGGAAGAGACAACGCTAGGCTATGCTCATTTTTGACGCTACATCCGCTACCGTCACTAAAGCGCCATTTAGCGTCGCTAAACGGCTTAGCGATAGCATTTATTTAGCGCCGCTATTCCAAGATTTGCACTTATGTTATGGTTATGGTGTCATGGAACTATGGAACTACTAGTTCAGACTAGAACTAGAAATCTAGAACTATGCAAGTTTGTTGTATTGTCATGATATGTGCTGCCGATTTGGTCTTTTGGACAATATAGCATTTGGATTTCATGAATCATGATGTAATCATGTAATGTCACTTAAAGTAATGTTCTGGAGCTTTGGAAATGTATTAGTGTTCATGAAAATATCTTTATTACCATGTTTTTGTTCAGCAATTTTTTTTTTTCATATTTTTCTTTTTTTATTGAAAAATGCTATATGCCATAGCTCCGCTATAGCCTTATAGCTTTTAAAAAAATGATGCCGCTATTTGCCATAGCCCGCTATTTAAAACCATGATGAAAAATGGCGTAAATTTTGTGGAGGGGTCATGCATGCACATCTTTACTTTGTATACCGTTTATAAAGAAGATAGTGGTGGTGCTACCTTATCTACCCCGACCATCCAATCCTTGATGAAATGGTCGTTACATATTACATTACAAGAATAATTTTCCATTGATTTTTGTCTATTGATTTAGCATGTTTTTATTTCAGTATGTCTTTAATTTATGGAGGTTTAAGCTGGAGCGTGATTTGCTCTCCCATTGCCCTGAGAGGCCTTGGGGTGCTTGACCTCAACCGCTTCGCTAGGGCTCTTCGTCTTCGTTGGCTTTGGAATGACAGGGCATTTCCGCTTCCTCCTTGGGCTGGCAGCTTGGACCGAAATGTCACGGACATGGAGCTCTTAAGGGTTGGCACCACCCTCACCCTGAGAAATGGTGCCTCCATCTCCTTTTGGGAGGATCGTTGGCTCAAGGGTCAATCTCCCAAGATGTTGGCGCCGCATCTCTTCGTCGCCTCCCCTAGGAAAAACAGATCGGTTAAGGACGCACTGGAGGGGGGCTGCCTGGGTTTCAGATGTCATCATGCACTTGGACCGGACCCTAAGATGATTCTCGAGCTTATCGCGCTTCTACCAAAGATAGCCAGTTTAAATATCAGTGACAATGAAGAAGACCATTTAACTTAGCGTTTCAACCCGAGCGGGGCTTTCTCTGTTAGTTCGGCCTACAAGCTACAATTTATCGGGCGTTGCTTCTCGATCTTGGCACCCGCTTTGAGACACTAGGCCCCTTCCAAGTGCAGATTCTTCCACTGGCTGCTTCTGCAAGGTCGTGTCCTCACTTCCGATGCTCTTTTGAGGAGGCGTATCTCGAACGATTACTTATATCCGCTTTGCCGAAAAAACCTAGAAACCAAGGAACACCTCTTCCTAGACTGTGACTTCAGCCGTTTCATTTGGAGTCGGATGGCCTCACATTTCAACAATCCAGTCCTCCAACCCCTCAACTAGCAGCAACCATCATCCTTTTTGCAGTGGTGGTTGGGTCTCTTCTGTCAAGGCAGACCCGCTAAAGGAACCCTCTCGCTTGTATCGGCAATTGCCTGGTCTATTTGGATCGAGCGCAACAACTGCATCTTTCGTCAAGTCGAACGCCCGTGCAACGTTCTCCTTCATACCTTAATTGATGACCTGAGGCTTTGGGAAGCCGCAGGAGCCCTGCTTGTGTAATTACTTTCCTTGGCTTTGCCCCGGGGGAGGGGTGATGTTCTCATGTTCTTCTGCCCTTTTGTCAAAAAAATAATTTACGGAGGTTTTGTATCATGCTCAAATCATCGATCTATATTGATCAATCAGATAGCGTGTCCATGTTAAATAATAATGGATTAATTTCTATCCCAGGAGTATCATATACTCCATATATAAACGGATAAATTAAAATTGATAGACGAAGACGATGGTAACAGGCCAATCGAGCGAGCGCGCGGCCGGACATCACAAACCTGGGCAGCGTTGACGACGGAGTTGAGCAGCGTCGGCAGCGCGCGGCGGCCGGCGGCGGCGCTGAGCTCCGACTCCACGGTGAGCTCGTCGAACCGCACCTCCACCTTCGCCGCTTCCATTCCCAGCCTGCGTGCATGCAGCCATGCAAACCATAGTTTAGATACTAACTCGATCAACCTGGGGCAGTGTGGCTGGATGTTGCTTGGTTCATATAGATATGCGCGTGCAAACTATATACATTCGCATCATTGCATGAGTAGAAGGATGAGAAAACTTGGATAATACTGAACAGGTGGCAACTAAGAAAGAAGCCAATCTTTTGATTGCAGAACCGATGATCACTCGATGAGAGGATGATGATGTCATGATGATGAGAGGACGAAGTCTGTACATTTCCATGTTCTCCCTAAGCAACTGCAGGAAGGCTTGGTTATCTTCATGTGTTAGTACTGAAGCTTCCTTCTTCCTGTGATCCATGGAGTCCTAATTAAGCTGCAGGGAAAAAAGAACTTTTTTCCTCCGAAAAGGAATTAGCTAGGTGGCATCCACTGAATGAGCATTATGCATGTAAGCGGGAGCTAGCAGCTACTGGCTAGCTTCGACTTCGATGCAAAACATGTTGTCAAAATTAAGCAACCCTATACACACACATATATAGCCTCTGGGGCCTGGGCCTCTGTCACACATGACAACCAGTCAACCACACCCTTTAGAAATTTGCTTTTTTACCACCAAGTTTCAGATCAAACTCCAACTCGTTTGCGACATATGGAAGCAAGAGGAAATTTGTAGATGAAGGATGCAAAGATGATATAGAGAGAGGAACAACTGATTTGACTTATTTGACTGAGCATTGAAGTCATTTCTACCAGGCTCATAGATCAAAAGAAATGGATAAAAGCTAGCTATAGTACATTTGAAAGGTGGTATCTATAGTTATTTCTGCATGTATATGATGTGTTGTATCTAGAAACCAGTCGTTGAAACCATGCATACCCACTGGGAGTACTGTCCTAGGCCTTGTTTGTTTCAGATTAAATTAAATTAAATTAAATGAGATGAAAATTTGTTATTTTGTATAGGTGAAATGATGTAATATTTTGAAATAATTTTTCAGAAATTTTTAATTTTTTTTTAGAGTTACTAAAATATTTTAAATTTTTTAAAACGTCTTTTGATGTGGTCACAAATTTGCTACAGTAAAACACAACCCTATTTTAAGCTGAAACAAACGAGGCCTAGTCATATTCTATAGATAATATCGAGGACGCTGTAATTTTCACAGCACGTTCACGTCCCGGCCAGGAGTAGTTGGTGCAGTATGGTTGGGCGTGTATGAAGAAATCCCTTTCACCCGTGCTCCTTTATTGCTATTTTAGTTACAAGATGTCGGCTCTGCACCTAGCTAGCCTGAGCTTTTCTAATATACACCTGCCGATTTATCTTAAGATTCAGTATTGGATCTGTTGTGTGAAATAGCTTACTAAATTTAAGGTTAGAATATGATTTTATATAATTATGTTTAATATTATAGCTTTTTATGGTTCCCACGTCTTTATCTGATGGTAACTTAGATTGGAGCCATCAATTGTCATAGATTGAATATACTTGTCTTACATAAGTTGTGTTCTACCTCAATTCCGTGTTTGACCATGTCACTCGAGAAACCCTGTTTGTTAATTCGTTCCTCCCGAATGGCCACGTGGCATGAGATCCGGCCATCCATTTAACATGGCGGGCGACCTACTTGGGTGGCTTGCTAAGCTACATCTCACAGTTAGGTCGTCAGTTCAAAGCCTGCCCTCCACTTGTTTCTCATCCCACATATGCCCTCTATTTTCGCACCTCGCGTTTCATGGTATGATGATGCGGAGAGAGGGCATATACGCAAAAGTCAAGTCTACGGAGGAATAAAAAAAATTATGTGTAATGAGTTTTCCTAAAAATATGCAACCATCTCAACCATCATAGAAAGCTGCTATTTGTGCCCTTTCTATAATTATTAAAACCAGACCAAACATCAAACCGCTCGAGTCTTAGGTTCGCTGATCACCAGTTTGATCGACGATTCAATTGGTTCAAACCACCGATTTATGAACTAGCAGTGTTGATGGATGAATACCCTGTCATGTGCTACTTAATTCGTTGTAATGTATGAGCTCGGTATGAAGATCATGCATATTAATTATCTCAACCAAATCAAAATCGCTTTGTTCGTAGAAAGACACCAAAATAAAGGGCGTGGCATAGAACTGTAGATGCGTGCTCCATCAACCAATTAATGGGCCGGCTAATGATAAGCAAAGTGAAACCGATCGGTAAAATGGGTTAAGAGTTTCCATTAATAAGCTCAATTAATGAGCCAAGCACTAGTTAACCAACCTGAATGTAACCCGTCTGTCACTGTGAGACGGTGTCCACGCGTGCTACTGATCTGCGAGCATAAAGCTCATCGCACCAACCGTACACGGCCTGTGGTCAAGTCAGACTTTGTTTATTTCGAAACATCCTGTTCCGTCGAGTAAAACGGAACGAAGAGAGTTATTTTTTTAGTACCGGCCAACATTCCGGTCCACACTGGATGGAACGGCCGGATTTGCCCATTTCGAAACGGATTTGCTCATTTCGATCGGATTTTTTCATTTCGGTCAATACTCACTAGTTTCAAACTATGAAGTACGATAACTGGGAGATATGTTTGAATATTATGTGAATGATTTATGTATGTCAATGTGAATTTTGGTAAGCATATTTATATTTATAATATTTATTTTATTATTTTAAAAATACGAAACGAAATGTCAGGATCTGAAATGTTCCATTTCAATAGAAAAATCGGAACGGACACTCGAATGGAATTAACAAGTTTGGTCCGAGTTCCATTCATCGCCGGTTCATTTAAAAACTGGTCAGTTTTGGTAACTATGTACACTGTACATACCGTAAGCCAGGATGTTTCTGTTTAATTTAACTCATGTTTGGCGATACTAGACCAATTCTTTCAACGTAATAATTATAAAAGTGCCTCCGCTAGCACAAGGTGGTTGCGACGCAGCATGGTCAGTGCGAACGCAAAGGACTCAGGCGGCGAGTGATAAAATTAATTACCACGATGGAGATATTTAAACGAGGGTAGTTCGTGATACAATAAATGGGCATTAGTCCGTATATTTGAGAATTACTGCTGACTAAAATATTTTTAAGACATATGTATGTAAGGTGGTGTGGGAATCTTTTAATACCACACTCCCATTAGAAAGTGGGTGCACCAACTTAAACAGTGTAGTGTACCCCTTCAGACTACATGTGGGAGGGAGAGCCCTTACGTTCGCTTGCTCGCCTTGTCGGGCTAGGACGGGCGCACGACACCTGCATAAATGGTCCATCAAAATCATGTCATCATGCTTGCGGAGGTGTCGCCTCTTTTTGAGAGTCATTTTTGCGCTCCTAGTTCATCTTGATTTGATATTTTCAGTGGCTTATTTACACTATAAGTGTATCACCTGACCCACCAAAGGGTTGTCAAACCTCTAAAGCCTGCCAGAGAATAGTCAAAAGGATGACCCACTGAAACGATGATTGACCCTCCGTTTATTTTCCTATAAATACCAAATGAGCATTGCAGTTTTGAGATAGCTTCATATTTCTTGCCTTCTTTCTCCTATTATGTTGTCACAAGTAGCTTCTCCATCGCGCTGTTGTAGCATGCACTAGACAACGGGAGAGCAGGTCTCAAAGACCCAACGCCGTCGATATCCTACACCGAGAAAAGGTGAATAAGATTTTTAGAAAGCACCAAGCACGAATGCTCGTTGTTGCTTGCTGCCACTACAATGACACTACTTCCTCTGCATTGTTTGTCACGAGCTGCTTCGACCACACCTTCACCACAACGAGGTCGTCGTCCCTTCCCTGTTCTAGAAAAGATTGTTATGTGCCATTATCGGTGTAGAAACCGGGGTGTACCCCCGTGCCGCTGCCATGTGGGACCAATAGTCCATCCCGGAGTGCCTCACACTCAGCAACATCGAGCCCAAATAGATCAAGGTCTGGTTCCAAGTAAAGTTAGTTAAGTTGTCTACTTTGGCCACATGTCGATCCGGCGAGCAGGCGGGCGATCAGGCTACATGTCGATCCAGCCAGCAGATGGGTGAGCAGGACCCGCTGTCGGGCAATCCATACTAGTGGCGCGATGGTGGGCAGGAGGACGAGCGGGCCCCGAAGATAGGCGCACAGTACGCGCGTCGATCCAGCGAGCAGTTGGGCGAGCGTCGCACTCAAGACTGGTGCACTCAAGACTAGCTGGAGGGTGTAGAGCCTCACTGTCAGAGGGTGCGAGGCGAAAAAGGGAGGAAGCTTCCCTCCTAAGGACGAGCATGGATCGTCCCGGATCTGGTGCATTCAATGCGACGGAACTGGTCTAACGAAGTGGGAGGGGGCATGATGGAATGATTGCCCCCACCACTCCCTGACATCTACTACGCAGTAGCTTATACAGGCGCGTGTGACGAGGCGGAGTGACAGGGGAGCGGGGGTAGGCGCTGCCCTGTCACTTCCTTCTTTCCCCCAGACGCTACGGAGTGCTGCAGAGTGGCGACTTGGACGTGCAGTCAGTGATGGGACGGCTACAGTGGCCAGGATCATTTAATGTATACTGTTCGGTACTCTGTGAGCCAGGACAGCCAGGGTATATAAGGGTTGCGGGTGCATATGTAATGGGGTTGATCGTTTTTCTCGATCGGGCGCCCGAAGGTAGCCAGTACTCACGATGCAAGAAGTTTGAGCAGGACTAGGGCTGTTACCCGACCTGAGGGCCTGAACCTGGGTAAACTTGGTGTTTGATCTTGCGTTCTTGCGCAGGAGAGAAGAGATGAGTGAGCTAACTATGCACACCCCCACTGCCGAACAGCCGGAGTAGTACCCGAAAAACCTGTAAGATGAAATACACCGACAGTAGCCTCGATGACAAAACCGCCCTCAAAACCGTCCGGAGGTATTTGCGCTAGTTCACATACCTATGGGAGCTAAGTAGCTAGTTTTCTAGGCCAGGGTTTAAATGCACCAGGCATATTGAAAGATCATCGTAGGTAGTAATTGCACGGGGAGGCAAAGGTGGAGAGTGAAGACCTGAAGGATGGGAGAGAGAAAGGAGAGGAGTGAGGAAGGTTCATGATGGATCGGGGGAGGAAGAGTAGAGTAGATTTTAGGAATGAGGATTGTCATGGCTTAGGGTTTAGGGCTATCATGGCTTAGGAGGAGATAGGAAGAGGAGAGCTTAAGAACTTGGGTTAATTTTTTAAAAAAATGCGAGCGGTTTTTCAAAAAAAATCAAGTGGATTTTTTCCCGAAAGAAGTTTTCAAAGCTATTTTCTCCTAATTTACAGCTTTTATGGATTTTTTTCGAATGCTTACACGGTTTTTATGGTAGCAAATTCGGTAACAGAGTTGTGGACCCCGCCAACGAGTACAACAATCATCTCGACTACTCCGTGTCGGCACGAAGCCTTCACACGGTTGCCAACGAGTCGGCAGTCCGCACACATCTCGGACAAATGACCAGACCAGAATTCATGCTTCATTTGCTTCGCTTCGTTGCTCTCCAAGCCACAATTCAATCGACCCTACTTTGCTTGCGGACAAGAAGAGAGGCATATGCCTCTCTTTTGCACAGAACAGTATTTACCCCTATTCCACTGCTCAGCGCAAGCTGCACACAAACATCACCATTAGGGCAGCGAGCAAACAAAAGCATAGGCCGAGATGAAATACAGGCACCGTGTGCGACTCCCCCGGGAGGACACACTCCCCCGGGAGAGATGCATTGAGTTATTTATTCACCTCAGCCACTCCGAACATGTTGATAAGCTAACACCACCAAAACACATTACCAATGGGGCAGCAACTGGCAGTGGCACCTTCGCATAGCCTAACTTTGACAGATACTAAGGTACTCTATAATTAAGTAATTACACTATTACAACATAAGAACTGTTGGAAAGAATTTTTATAATGATAAGACTACTGCAATGCCTCCCCAGTCCTCGCCAGGCAGGCACTCATGTATATATAATATGATACGACACGACACGACAGCATATCTTAACTAAGTATTGCCCCTTAACCTTAAACAAAATAAACTGGGCCGCACAAATCCAGCATTTGTCGCCCTACTGTTGCTATCCTACATCCTGTCTGATATAAGAAAAAGATTTTTTTTTTTCACCCCAACATTTACGATCATCATCCTTCAATTCATCATAACGTCTCGATTTTTAAATCTCATTTGGAATGGGGGTCCAGTTTTTGGGGGACCTTGATCTATGCTGATTGCTGCGACTGCGACTGTGGTTGCTGTTGCTGAGCCTGCTGCGTCTGTGATGACTGCTGCTGCTGCTGCTGCTGCTGCTGCTGCTGCTGTATTTGAAGTTGCTGTAGTTGAATCAGCTGAGAGTTCATCTGCTGCTGTAGGCACTTTGACATGCATGTGTCAGTCATCTCACCAGTTGCAAGCTTCAGACGCTGGACCTCAGCAGTTAATGCTTCATTCAGGGCTAGATACACACAAATGATGAATCAGATACATAGCATAAATGAGTGAAGAAAATACGATAAAAGGTGACACAGCTAAATTATATGGCAGACATCAATTGCATCAATGTATCTGAAGCAAAAGACCACGATGTTAATTTCAAAATCTAGCACTTGAAGTCATAAAGTTACTTTATGAGACGATCACATTCGCAATTCAGTTATTCAAATAAGACCACAATGCTTGACTGATTTAATCCAACTTGCAACAAAAACACTGCAAATTAAGCTGGACCACTTACGAAGAAAATATGGACATAATACACAAAGCCAATAATATGGTGTCAAACATGAAGATATGCACATATATGCAGATCAGCGACGGAGCTGCTACCGGGGCTTAATGGGGCTTTAGCCCCAATCGGCGCATAACTGCAGCCTGCACATATAAAGCTCAACTAGCAACGGCATGTAAGTACATATCTAACTAATTAGTTATTGTCCTGGTGCCCAACACAGTTAACTATCCAAAACCAGAAGCTATCTAGCTGCCGTTATAAAACAAGCATTTTATTTGCAACTAGATAGCTATATATATTCAAACAATAATGTTATATGATATGGTATAGCTATAGTATAGTAATATATTTTAGGAATTTGTTGTAGCTAGTGCTTGAGCATTAAAAGTTCCTTATATGTATTCAAGACGGTTTAGACAGGCTTTTGGCTTATGGTTGTTTTGAACATGCCAATCTTCTTAAGCCTGTTTTGTTTATCTTGAAGTCGCCTCTCAAAACTCTAAAAACAAGGTGAATGAAGTAGATCGGCTTCTTCAAATTGTTTAAAAATCTTGAAATCTAACTTAGCTTTCAGCTCTCCGTTGAAAACGCGTTAGCTCCCCTCTTTGGAATTTTATGGCTCCGCCACTGATGCAGATTGTAGTTCACTGGTTTTCCATGCATGTTCTCCAAGTAGGCCTAGTGGATGATTTTATATTGTCTTCATAAAATAAGATCAAATTTATCTGCACAGCCACCAGCAATTTATCACACTAATCACAGTGACCTATGTTGGCAAAACAGTAACTGTGTGGAAGCTATATCAGAGTACAAGACTAGTCAGCAACTTGTTCCAGTATGAACTAGTCATACGTCTTAGTACCTAGAAAGGACTCCTGAAAACAAAATCACTAGAGCTATTTACTGACTCCCAGCGCAAGCGAAGCCCTAGAGCTCATCATCCCATAGCATTTACTGAAACAAAGGGTGGCGCTTGTAAAGATAACAAAGGCACAAATAATAGGGCAGATAGCGTAGGGAGAAAATGGAATGAAAGATTGTAAGCCAGCCCAAAAGAAGGGTTAAAAAGCACAAGTAAATATCCCCAGTGTCAAATTTCAGAAACAATTTGTCAGCATGTTGAAACAACCATGTGACATTCAGATATGAATAAACTATCATAGTTTCAGGAATTGAATCATTGATACATTGAAAAAAATGGCATTGCATTTTGACCAAAGTACCGAGCTTTATTTTTTTTAAAAAAAGGTTTATTTCAGTGTACGATTTTTCGCACTCTACAAAAAAAATTAAACAATTTTGAAAATATAACATGAATCCATAAGAAGTTAAGAACAATAGGGCACATTAGCAACTGCTGAACTGGATTGTATCTGATATATCATATCATGTTATATGGCAAACTGCAAGCAATGAGTTTTTTTGGTTCAAGCAAAATTACTTATTAGTATTCTTCAATTGCACCGAATTGCAAATTGTATCATTGTTCATATCACGAAAAGTTAACCTATGCAGGAAGATATCAAAAAGCAATACACCAGGAATTTGCAGCATAAAGCAAATCAACTGGCATTTATAGCTGATAGCTCAATAGTCAGCATAGATAACTAGCAACGGGATTTGTTTCTAGAAATGTCACACGAGGCCACAGACACCCTTGTTTGTTTCAGAGTAAATGAAATGAAATGAAAATTTATTTTATTTTGTATAGGCGAAATGATGTAATATTTTGTAATAATTTTTTAAGAGGTTTTATATATTTCTTTTTAGAGTTAATAAAATATTTTTTTTAAAACGTTTTTTATGTGGTCACAAATTTGCTACAGTAAAACGCAACTCTACTTTAAGCTGAAACAAACAAGGCCTAGTCATATTCTATAGATAATATCGAGCACGCTGTAATTTTCACTGCACGTTCACGTCCCAGAGTAATTGGTGCAGTATGGTTGGGCGTGTATATATGAAGAAATCCCTTTCACCGTGCTCCTTTATTGCTATTTTAATTACAAGATGTCGGCTCAGCTCACCTAGCTTACTAAATTTAAGACTCAGTATTGGATCTGTTGTGTGAAATAGCCTACTAAATTTAAGGTTAGAATCTGATTTTATATAATTATGTTTAATATTATAGCTTCTATGGTTCCCACGTCTCTTTACCTGATGGTAACTTAGATTGGAGCCATCAATTGTCATAGATTGAATATACTTATCTTACATAAGTTGTGTTCTACCTCGATTCCGTGTTTGACCATGTCACTCGAGAAACCCTGTCCATTAATTCGTTCTTCCCGGATGGCCACGTGGCATGAGATCCGACCGTCCATTTAACATGGCGGGTGACCTGCTAAGCTACATCTCACAGTTAGGTCGTCGGTTCAAAGTCCACCCCTCCACTTGTTTCTCCTCCCATGCGCCCTCTATATATTTTCCCTCCTCGCACTTCATGGTATGATGATGTGGAGAGAGGGCATATACGCAAAAGTCGAGTCTAAAGGGGGAAATAAGAAATTTTATGTGTGAATGAGTTTTTTTCTCAAAATGTGCAACCATCTCAACCATTACATATGTTGTCTTTAATGTTTTGTACAGCTAATATGGATTATGTTATAGAAAGCTGCTATTTGTGCCCCTTCTATGATTATTAAAACCAGACCAAACATCAAACCGCTCGAGTCTTAGGTTCGCTGATCACCAGTTTGATCGACGATTCAATTGGTTCAAACCACCGATTTATGAACTAGCAGTGTTGATGGATGAATACCCTGTCATGTGCTACTTAATTCGTTGTAATGTATGAGCTCGGTATGAAGTTCATGCGCCCTCTATTTTCCCTCCTCGTACGTCCGTCTTGTTGTCCGTTGGATGAGCTTGCTCGACGGCTGATCTTTTGCCAGCGACCTGCTCTTGACCTGCTTTTCCACGCACGTCAAAGGATGCTAGCCTGCTCCAGTAATTTTTATGGTTTCTATATATTTGCAGTTGTGTCCTTCCTCTTTCCCGCTTTTACCGTCGCGGTCCTTTTGCCGTTTCTAATAGCACCGGCTGTTCGTTAGAATTACGTTTGGCATGCCATTTTGTAGCCTGTCGTCGTGGGCCTGCCTTCTGGTCGTTGCCTTCCTTGCCCGTGCTTCGTTGCAGCTATCTTCTTTCTTATCTTCCTCGCTTCGCTGTTGCCTTCCTTTTGTTTGCTCTTTCCTTGTGACTTGCCGTTCTCGCCGGCTGTACGGTAAACCTGCGTTTTTTTTTCTTCGTTCTTGATGGAATGCTTCTTCGCCTTTGTTGCTTTTGCTTGGATGGCAAACCTGGTAAAATCACTGCTCTATTCTTTGCAAACAAACGTTGATCCAAAGAGCTGCACAGTAGAACAGCACAGCGCGCGTATGCGCGCTTCTTCTTGATTCTAGTATTAATTAATTATCTCAATCAAATCAAAATCGCTAAACTTTGTTCGTAGAAAGACACCAAAATAAAGGGCGTGGCCCGCATGCATTTGTAGAACTATAGATGCGTGCTCCATCAACCAATTAATGGGCCGGCTAATGATAATTAAGCAAAGTGAACCGATCGGTAAAATGGGTTAAGAGTTTCCATTAATAAGCTCAATTAATGAGCCAGGCACTAGTTAGCCAACCTGAATGTGACCCGTCTGTCACTGTGAGACGGTGTCCGCGTGTGCTACTCTGCGAGCATACGGCTCATCGCACCGCCCACGGTCTGTGGCCAAGTCAGACTTGTTTATTTCGAAACATTCTGTTCCATCGAGTAAAACGGAACGAAGAGAGTTTTTTTTAGTACCGGCCAACATTCCGGTCTACACTGAACGGAACAGCCGGATTTGCCCATTTTGGAATGGATTTGCTCATTTCGATTGGATTTTTTCATTTCGGTCAACACTCACTAGTTTCAAACTATGAAGTACGATAACTGGGAGCTATGTTTGAGTATTATGTGAATGATTTATGTATGTCAATGTGAATTTTGGTAAGCATATTCATATTTATAATATTTATTTTATTATTTTAAAAATACGAAATGATATATCGAAATAGGCCAGTACCGGAATGTACCATTTCAATAGAAAAATCGGAACGGACACTGGAATGGAATTAAGTCCAACTTCCATTCATCGCCGGTTCATTTAAAAACTGGTCGGTTTTGGTAACTATGTACACTGTACATACCGTAAGCCAGGATGTTTCTATTTAATTTAACTCATGTTTGGCGATACTAGACCAATTCCTCCATTGTAATTATAAAAGTGCCTCCGCTAGCACAAGGTGGTTGCGACGCAGCATGGTCAGTGCGAACGCAAAGGACTCAGGCGGCGAGTGATAAAATTAATTGCCACGATGGAGATATTTAAACGAGGGTAGTTCGTGATATAATAAATGGGCATTCGTCCGTATATTTGAGAATTACTGCTGACTAAAATATCTTTAAGACATATGTATGTAAAGGTGGTGTGGGAATCTTTTAATACCACACTGTCATTAGAAAGTGGGTGACTTCAACTTAAACAGTGTAGTGTACCCCTCGAGACTACATCATGTGGGAGAGAGAGAGAGAGAGAGCCCTTACGTTCGCTTGCTTGCCTCGTCGGGTCAGGACAGACGCACGACACCTGCATAAATGGTCCACCAAAATCATGTCATCATGCTTGCGCAAGTGTCGCCTCTTTTCGCAGATATTTTTGCGCTCCTAGTTCATCTTGATTTGATATCTTCAGTGGCTTATTTACACTATAAGTGTGTCACCTGATCCACCAAAGGGTTGTCAGACCTCTAAAGCCTGTGAGAGAATAGTCAATGGCTCATTGAAAGGATGAACCACTGAAACGACGATTGACCCTCCGTTTATTTGCCTATAAATATGAGCATTGCAGTTTTGAGATAGCTTCAGATTTCTTGCCTTCTTCCTCCTATTATGTTGTCACAAGTAGCTTCTCCATTACGCTGTTGTAGCATGCACTAGAGAACGGGAGAGCAGGTCTCAAAGACCCAACTCCGTCGATATCCTACACCGGGAAACAGTGAATAAGATTTTTAGAAAGCGCCAAACACGAATGCTCGTTGTTGTCTACTGCCACTACAATGACACTACTTCATCTGCGTTGTTTGTCACAAGCTGCTTCGACCACACCTTCACCACAACAAGGTCGTCGTCGTCGTCCCTTCCCTGTTCTAAACAAGATTGGTATGTGCCATTGTCGGTGTAGAAACCGGGGTTTACCCTTGTGCCGCTGCCATGTGGGACCAATAGTCCATCCCGGAGTGCACCATACTCAGCAACATCGAGCCCAAGTAGATCAAGGTCTGGTTCCGAGTAAAGATAGTTAAGTTGTCTACTTTGGCCACTACAAGAAATTTGACCTTCTATGACGAATATCTCGTGACAATGGAGCAATTCGTCATTAAGTCGTTCTGTTTACGACGTTTTCTGGAGGGAAGCATGGCTTAGTGACGAAACTAAAACGTGCGTCACTAAATTCGTCACAAACTGGTTCAATGCCAATTTTGTGACGAATGTTATATTGCTTAGTGACGTGTGATTTGTCGTGAACCAATTCAATAAGTTTATGACATTATTGTTTTGCCATAAGTGATTTTTTGGGAAGATGGCCACTTGTAGGTGGGTCCCACTAGCAACCTGGTTAGTGGGTCCCACACGACATGAGTTTGGAATTTTTTCTATGTGTTTCCAAAAAGAAGTAAATAAGGTAAATAAAATGCTCATAATAATCATAGCTAGACTTTTTTAAAATAAATTCTCCATGTCTTAAAATACACTACGATTTTTTTTGGAATTTTTACGGCTCAAGAACTAATTTTAATAACACAAATATTGCTTTCAAAAAAGTTTGAGCATAAAACTCCATCAAAGGCCATCATTTCTTTCATATGGCATCCATTCGTAGCTTTTGTTCATAATGAACTCTTCCAAATCTTCCAAGTTGTAAGGTGACCAATAATTAACTTCACCTTTTATAGGTGAAAATCTGAGGCATCACTCATTTCACATGTTTACTGACCTAGGTAGCTTAATTGAAATTTTCGGGCACCTCTATATTATTTTTAGGATTTAATTGTAGTTTTGGTGATTTCCTGGTGAAAAAATTAATAATACCTAAATATCCTCCGAAAATCATGAGATTTTGCAAGGGACCAACACATATCCATATTGCTTCCCCAAAAATGTTTGAGCATGAAACTCTAACGGAGGACGACATTTCTTTCATATGGCGTCCATTCGTAGTAGATGTTCATAATGAACTCTCCCAAACCTTTCAAGTTTAAGGTGACCAATAGTTAACTTTACCTTTTCCATGTGGAGATCTGAGGCATCCCTCATTTCACATGTTTATTGGCCTACGTAGTTTAATTGAAATTTTCAGACACCCCTATATTATTTTTAGGATTTAATTGTAGTTTTGGTGATTTCCTAATGAAAAAATTAACAATACCAAAATATCCTCCGAAAATAATGAGATTTGGCAGGGGACCAACACATATCTATATTGCTTCCCCAAAAAATTTTGAGCATGAAACTCCATCGGAGGCCGGCATTTCTTTCATATAGCGTCTATTCATGTTTATAATGAACTCTCCCAAATCTCCCAAGTTTCAAGATGACAAATAGTTAACTTCATCTTTTCCATATGGAGATCTGAGGCACCCCTCATTTCACATGTTTATTGACCTAGGCAGCTTAATTGAAATTTTTAGGCGCCCCTATATTATTTTAGGATTTAATTGTAGTTTCGGTGAATTCCTAGTGAAAAAATTTAATACTACCCAAATATCCTCCGAAAATCATGAGATTTTGCAGAGGACCAAGACATATCCATATTACTTCCCCAAAAAAGTTTGAGCATGAAACTCCATCGGAGGATGGCATTTCTTTAATATGGCGTTCATTCGTAGCTTATGTTTATAATAAACTCTCCCAAATCTTCCAAGTTTCAAGGTGACATAGTTAACTTCACCTTTTCCATGTGGAGATCTGAGGCATCCCTCGTTTCACATGTTTATTGGCCTACGTAGCTTAATTGAAATTTTCAGACACCCCTATATTATTTTTAGGATTTAACTGTAGTTTTGGTGATTTTCTAGTGAAAAAAAATTAACAATACCCAAATATCCTCTGAAAATCATGAGATTTGGCGAGGGACCAACACATATCCATATTGCTTCCTCAAAAAATTTTGAGCATGAAACTCCATCGGAGGCCAGCATTTCTTTCATATGGCATCCATTCGTAGTTTATGTTTTTAATGAACTCTTTCAAACCTCCCAAGTTTCAAGGTGACCAATAGTTAACTTCATCTTTTCCATATGGAGATCTGAGGCACCTCTCAGTTCACATGTTTATTGACCTAGGCAGCTTAATTGAAATTTTCAGGTGCCCCTATATTATTTGTAGGATTTAATTGCTGTTTCGGTGAATTCCTAGTGAAGAAAATTAATAATACCAAAATATCGGTGCCACATGTCGATCCGGTGAGTAGGCGAGCGAGAAAGCCCCAACACTGGGTGATCAGGCTACGTGTCAATCCGGTGAGCAGATGGGCGAGCAGGCCCGCTGCCGAGCGATCCGGACTAGTGGCACGATGGCAGGCAGGTGGACGAGCAGGCCCCGAAGCCAGACGCATAGTATGTGCGTCGATCCAGCGAGCAGCTGGGCGAGCGTCGCACTCAGGACTGACGCACTCAAGACTAGCCGAAGGGTATAGGGCCTCGCTGTCAGAGGGTGCGGGACGAAAGAGGGAGGAAGCTTCCCTCCTAAGGACGAGCATGGATCGTCCCGGATCTGGTGCATTCAATGCAACGGAACTGGTCGACGGAGTGGGAGGGGGTCTGACGGAATGATTGCCCCCCCACTCCATGGCGTCAGCTACGCAGTAATTTCTACAAGCGCGTGTGACGAGGCGCAGTGACAGGGGAGCGGGGGTAGGCGCCGCCCTGTCACTACCTTCTTATCCCCCAGACGTTGCGGGAGCGTTGCAGGGTGGCGACTTCGATGTGCGGTTAGTGATGGGACGGCTACATTGGCCAGGATCATTTAATGTATACTGTTCAGTACTCTGTGACCCAGGCCAGCCAAGGTATATAAGGGCTGGGGGTGCATCTGTAAAGGGGTTGATCATTTTTCTCGAACGGACGCCCGAAGGTAGCCAGTACTCACGTTGTAAGGAGTTTGAGCAGGACTAGGGCTGTTACCCGACCAGGGGGCTTGAACCTGGGTAAACTTGGTGCTTGATCTTGCGTTCTTGCGCGGGAGAGAAGAGATGAGTGAGCTAACTATGCACACCCCACTGCCAAACAGCCGGCGTAGTACCTGGAAAACCTGTCAGTTGAAATACGCCGACAGCAGCCTCGATGACAAAACCACCCTCAAAACCGTTCGGAGGTATTTGCCCTAGTTCACATACCTATGGGGGCTGAATAGCTAGTTTTCTACACCAGGGTTTAAATGCACCAAGCATCTTGAAAGATCATCGTAGGTAGTAATTGCACGGGGAGACGGAGGTGGAGAGTGAATACCTGAAGGATGGGAGAGAGAAAGGAGAGGAGTGAGGAAGGTTCATGATGGATCGGGGGAGGAAGAGTAGAGTAGATTTTAGGAATGAGGATTGTCATGGCTTAGGGTTTAGGGCTATCATGGCTTAGGAGGAGATAGGAAGAGGAGAGCTTAAGAACTGGGTTAATTTTAAAAAAAATGCGAGCGGTTTTTAAAAAAAAAATCAAGTGGATTTTAATGCAAATCATGTATATTTTATTTTCCGTCTGAGGGCAAAAAGGTGAATATTTATTTTAGCATTTTTAGGTGATATTATAGTTTTTCAAGTAGTTTTTTACCTTTTTTTTCCCAAAAGTTTTCAAAGCCATTTTCTCTTAATTTACAGCTTTTATGGATTTTTTCGAATGCTTACACTGTTTTTATGGTAGCAAATTTCGGTAACAGAGCTGTGGACCCCGCCAACAAGTACAACAATCATCTCGACTACTCCATGTCGGCACGAAGCCTTCACACGGTTGCCAATGAGTCCGCACACATCTCGGACAAATGACGAGACCAGAATTCATGCTTCATTTGCTTCGCCTCGTTGCTCTCCAAGCCACAGTTCAATCGATCCTCCTTTGCTTGCGGACAAGAAGAGAGGCATATGCCTCTCTTTTGTACAGAAGAGTATTTACCCCAATTCCATTGCTCAGCGCAAGCTGCACATCACATCACCACTAGGGCAGCGAGCAAACGAAAGCATAGCCCGAGATGAAATACAGGCCCTCCGAACATGTTGATAAGCTAACACCACCAAAACACATTACCAATGGGGCAGCAACTGGCAGTGGCACCTTTGCATAGCCTAACTTCGACAGTACTAAGGTACTCTATAATTAAGTAATTACACTATTACAACATAAGAACTGTTGGAAAGAATTTTTATAATCATAAGACTACTACAATGCCTCCTCAGTCCTCGCCAGGCAGGCACTCATGTATATATAATATGATACGAGACGACACGACAGCATATCTTGACTAAGTATTGCCCCTTACCCTTAAACAAAATAAACTGGGCCGCACAAATCCAGCATTTGTCGCCCTACTGTTGCTATCCTACAAGCTACAACCTGTCTGATATAAGAAAAAGATTTTTTTTTTCACCCCAGCATTTACGATCATCATCCTTCAATTCATCATAACGTCTTGATTTTTAAATCTCATTTGGAATGGGGGTACAGTTTTTGGGGGACCTTGATCTATGCTGATTGCTGCGACTGCGACTGTGGTTGCTGTTGCTGAGCCTGCTGCGTCTGTGATGACTGCTGCTGCTGCTGCTGCTGCTGCTGTATTTGAAGTTGCTGTAGTTGAATCAACTGAGAGTTCATCTGCTGCTGTAGGCACTTTGACATGCATGTGTCAGTCATCTCACCAGTTGCAAGCTTCAGACGCTGGACCTCAGCAGTTAATGCTTCATTCAGGGCTAGATACACACAAATGATGAATCAGATACATAGCATAAATGAGTGAAGAGAATATGATAAAAGGTGACAGAGCTAAATTATATAGCAGACATCAATTGCATCAATGTATCTGAAGCAAAAGACCACGATGTTAATTTCAAAATCTAGCACTTGAAGTCATAAAGTTACTTTATGAGACGATCACATTCGTAATTCAGTTATTCAAATAAGACCACAATGCTTGACTGATTTAATAACTTGCAACAAAAACACTGCAAATTAAGCTGGAACACTTACGAAGAAAATATGGACATAATACACAAAGCCAATAATATGGTGTCAAACATGAAGATATGCACATATATGCAGATCAGCGACGGAGCTGCTACCGGGGCTTAATGGGGCTTTAGCCCCAATCGGCGCATAACTGCAGCCTGCACATATAAAGCTCAACTAGCAACGGCATGTAAGTACATATCTAGCTAATTAGTTATTGTCCTGGTGCCCAACACAGTTAACTATCCAAAACCAGAAGCTGTCTAGCTGCCGTTATAAAACAAGCATTTTATTTGCAACTAGATAGCTATATATATTCAAACAATAATGTTATATGATATGGTATAGCTATAGTATAGTAATATATTTTAGGAATTTGTTGTAGCTAGTGCTTGAGCATTAAAAGTTCCTTATATGTATTCAAGACGGTTTAGACAGGCTTTTGGCTTATGGTTGTTTTGAACATGCCAATCTTCTTAAGCCTGTTTTGTTTATCTTGAAGTCGCCTCTCAAAACTCTAAAAACAAGGTGAATGAAGTAGATCGGCTTCTTGAAATTGTTTAAAATCTTGAAATCTAACTTAGCTTTCAGCCCTCCGTTCAAAACGTGTTAGCTCCCCTCTTTGGAATTTTATGGCTCCGCCACTCATGCAGATTGTAGTTCACTGGTTTTCCATGCATGTTCTCCAAGTAGGCCTAGTAGATGATTTTATATTGTCTTCATGAAATAAGATCAAATTTATCTGCACAGCCACCAGCAATTTATCACATTAATCACAGTGACCTATGTTGGCAAAACAGTAACTGTGTGGAAGCTATATCAGAGTACAAGACTAGTCAGCAACTTGTTCCAGTATGAACTAGTCATACGTCTTAGTACCTAGAAAGGACTCCTGAAAACAAAATCACTAGAGCTATTTACTGACTCCCAGCGCAAGCGAAGCCCTAGATAGCATTTACTGAAACAAAGGGTGGCGCTCGTAAAGATAATAAAGCACAAATAATAGGGCAGACAGCGAGGGAGAAAATGGAATGAAAGATTGTAAGCCAGCCCAAAAGAAGGGTTAAAAAGCACAAGTAAATATCCCCAGTGTCAAATTTCAGAAACAATTTGTCAGCATGTTGAAACAACCATGTGACATTCAGATATGAATAAACTAACATAATTTCAGGAATTGAATCGTTGATACACTGAAAAAAAATGGCATTGCATTTTGACCAAAGTACCAAGCTTTAATTTTTTTTTAAAAAAAAGGTTTATTTCAGTGTATGATTTTTAGCACTCTAAAAAAAAAATTAAACATTTTTGAAAATATAACATGAATCCATAAGAAGTTAAGAACAATAGGGCACATTAGCAACTGCTGAACTGGATTGTATCTGATATATCATATCATGTTATATGGCAAACTGCAAGCAATGAGTTTTTTTGGTTCAAGCAAAATTACTTATTAGTATTCTTCAATTGCACCGAATTGCAAATTGTATCATTGTTCATATCACGAAAAGTTAACCTACGCAGGAAGATATCAACAAGCAATATGCCAGGAATTTGCAGCATAAAGCAAATCAACTGGTATTTATAGCTGATAGCTCAATAGTCAACATAGATAACTAGCAACGAATTTTTTATATATCAATCATGTTGCATAAGTATAGACCAATAGCTGGAGATTTACTCTAAACAGTTTCAATAAAAATGTAAAATTTGAATAGAATCCCAGAGAGTTTTTTTATAAAAAAAATATCTGGCACCACGAAGTTGCACAATACATCACGAACCAAAATATGAAAATGAAATATATGACATCATACATGGAATTAACACAACATCGGGGAGCAGCACCATAATTGGGTTTTGAGAGTAAACCACTAAACTGAAAAGGGAATGTCAGAAATTCTAGAGTAGGTTGGGTTTGATAAACCTTATGGTTTCCAATGCACATGAAAAAAAAACTATCGCAACCAAATGACACCTTATAAACTCCTCCCACAACGAAACATATGATCAACTACCATAACCAAGGAAACGGAGGGAGAATTCTTGCTGTTGCTAGCATTACTTGCCTAACAAAACAGCTTGCATCACACACAAACAAGTAGACTATTTTTAAGGTGAACCTTCTATTGTTACACATGACGAACCTTCTATTGTTACATATGACCATTTTGTTAGTGTTCCAAGCAAGCATCAATCAATTCCATTTTCATCACAAAAATGAGGATCAAAGCTGAAGAGAGCCATAGCAAACATACCATCTCTCAGCTGTGCTTGTTGCTCCATTGCTTGCAGCCTGATTTTCAATTCGTTATTCTGAGTAGCAAGTCCAGCAGAGTCTCTCTGCAAACAAGTACATCAAGGGTAAATAACACAATCATACACATAAACAGAAGCAAAATCCACACACTTGCAAAGAACAAACCTGCAGCATTGTCAGCTGTGCTGAAAGTGTAGTAGCCTCAGTCTGCAAAACCTGTACTTTGTGCTCAAGCTCTTGAATGTACCTCATCTTGCGCTCCTTCGACCTTGCAGCAGATTGCCGATTTGCCAAAATCCTGAACATTTTTAACAAGGCGTAATTCTTAGCTTGAGAAAGAAGACATTTCCCCTACACTACTACAAAGAAATGCACACCTCTTAACCCTCTTAGGATCCGTCAAAGCTATCTCTGCAAGGCGTTCATTTGCCATGATCTTCTTCTTCTCAGCATCAGTGAACTCCCCATTGGCAAACTCCGTATCAAACAGCGCCGCAGCACTGCCATCCAAGGACCCGCTCCTCGAGAGGCCACCGCTGGGAGACGGCAACGGTAACTTCGGAGAATCTTCGCCTGCGGCGAAGTTGAGCTTCCCCATGAAGCTGTCCACCGACAGGCTGCGACAATGCCGGGACTTGCCGTCCTTTTTGTCCACTGACGTCGACTGGCTCTCGGCCTCGTTCTCGCTGCTCTCAGCCGCGCTCGCAGCGCGCGTGCCGCTCGCACGGCTGTCGCGGTCGTCGTGCCGGTCCTCGGAGGAGTTGAGCGCTTCCAGTCCGTCCAGGTCCATGTAGGCGTTGACGAGGTCGTACAAGGCCGCGTCGTCGCCGTCCGATCTGCAGCCCTCCGGCGTCGCCGCCGCCTCGCGCTTCACCGGCGCCGGGGGCGGCAGCGGCGGGCTCAGCTGCGAGAACCCAAAGGGGATATCGCTCTGCGACCGGCGGTGCCCGGCCCTCCGCGGCGGCAGGCCGGGCGGCGGAGGGTCGGAGGTGGACGACGGCGGGGAAGGCGGGATAGCGGGCGGCGCGGCCAGATCGGCATACGGCGGCGGCGGCGGGACCGAGTCGAGCGAGAAGAAGAGGGGCTGCGACAGCGAGCGCGCGTGGTGGCCGGCGGCGCCGGTGGGGATCTGGGCGTAGGGCGACGGGAGACGCACCTGCGGGTGGGCCGGGGGCCGGAGCGACGGGGAGAGGCGCCGGTACGCCGACGCCGATGCGGCGGCGGCGGCGGCGGCGGAGAGGTCGAGCGGTGTCGGGGAGCGCGGCACCGGCGGCTGCCCGCCACCCCCCGCCTGCGGCGAGAGGTGGTGCTGGTGCCGCGCGTGATCGGCGGCGGCGGCGGCGGGGTCATCCATGAGGCAGCCCAGGAGCCCCTGGACGGAATGCCGGCGACGGCAAGCACGGCAGCCCACAACCTCAGCGCCGCCCTCGAGCAAGGAGAGAGGGGAGAGAGAGCCGAGGTGATGAGGAGGAGAGAGTGAAGCGAGCGAGCAACCTCAAAATAAAACCAAAATAAAATTTTTTTTCCCGGCAAGTAATTGGGCAATTTAAAAATAATTTCCAGGGTCTAATCATGGATGGGTTTGCGTGTGCATGTGGCCCGAGGCGGCGTTACGTGACGCGTCGCGTCGCGCTATGGGAGAAGCAGAAAAGAAAGAAAAAAACAAATCCATTTCGTAGATTATGTTATTTTAATTTTATTTAATTTAATCTGATTGACATTGACCCAGGGGATTTGCAGAGTGATCAGTGGGTTTATCTCCGGGTCTGGGTTTAGCTGTTGTTAATGATTGATGGCGCCGCGATTAGTGGGTGCGTGTGCGACGGGTTAGGGGCCCTGCCTTGGACTTGGACCTCTCTTTTTCGTTTTTCCTTCCCTCTCTTTTCCACGGCTGCGATTGCACCGTGATTCGTGCCAGAATAGTACATGTCAACGGAGGACGATGGATGATCAAAGCAAGGCATAAGGACATCTCCGATTGTTTTAAATTAAAGCGTCACGCACACTATTTACCTATATTTTATTTGCTATAGTTTAGGATGTCCACACTTAGTACTAGGGCCGGCAATCTGACTCGAAACTCGTGATTTGATTGTAGCTCGCTTGGTTTTTACTCGGCTCAGCTCGGCTGGCAGGCCAACGAGCCTGAGCTTAAGTTTTTTTGTACCTTGGTCAAAAAGAGAGCCGAGCCGAGCCTAGGGCTGGCTCGCTCGTAGCTCGTGGATTCACAAATTTCTAAGTATATGTTCAGCCCATATCACTAATAATTGGCCTACTTGCTTGCATACAATTAGATATAGCGCCAACCTAAACCAACAAAGCTCCTCAAAGGATCAAATTAAAAGCTTTTCTTGACATAGCCCCCACAAACACCCCATTCATCAAACCCAAAAATAGCTATCAACAAATTAATTAAACTCGCGATCCCCTCACGAACCGAGCCGAGCCTCAAACAAGCCCGAGCCGAACTTTTATCTCCAACTCGTGTGGTGAACGAGCCGAACCTGAGCCGAGTCGAGCTAGTGGCTCGCTCAAGCTCAGCTCGCTGCCACCCCTACTTAGGATCAGTTGGAGATACCTTAAAAAAGTGGGGCTGTTTGGCTGTTGCGTGGAATTTAGGAAGATTTCGGGCGCCGCTGCTTTTGCTCCTTTCTCATTCCTCTATGCCAAGCTTTTTGTATCTCAGCCATCAACTTATCATGGTGATCTTGTGTGCGTGATCTGCAGGGTCCTTTTTTTATTAATGTCTCGAAGCATATTTAATGGAAGACCTTTTATGACCCGTTTCCTATACCAAACACTATTAGGTTCTTCAATTAAACATCTACTCGGTCCCTGTCCTCGGACGTTGCCCATCCAGTCTAGCCCAACATAGCATGAATGTTGTGTGCAGAACCCCTAGGAGCCTTCTCCGCCACCCTACCATTGATCGTAGCTCTAGTTGTGCCACCATAGTGTCAACTACTAATATTGGTATTTCACCAACACGTCTCAAATATGTATTGCCAGTGTTATCCATATGGTTTTCCATATGATATAACGTGACGTATTGTTACCTTAATTGGTAATAGAAACACTTGTAATCTTAGGCTCCAGCTCAAACGATAACAAAATTCGACATAAATTTCGATTGAGATGTTGGATTAGTTTGAAATATGGAACCTAGACTCTAAAGGTCTAGAATCTAACCCAATCAAGAGTAGAATAGCTTTCTCCTCAAAATCCAAGATAATTGACGTTGCAACAACAATCAAGCTAAGAACGCGCGCCAAAGAACAAGGTAAAACCAAACCAAATGAAAAAAACATGAAATTCACACAGTGATTTGAAGCTCGATGAGGATCAACACAAATTCATTTTCAACAAACATCGAGTGATTTTCATAGCCTCGAAAGTGCTCAACTTTATATCGAAAGCCGCTCCTTCCTCTCCCAATTCCAATGACGCTAACCACTCTGTTGGCACCCCCTCCCTCTCCAAACTCCGGCGACGGCCACACCATTAGGGATGCACGTGGGTTGCTTTGCAGATATCCGTGAGCCCGCATGCTTCACTAAAATACACTAAGCAGGCGGGTACCTGCGAAGCAACCCACTTACATCCGTTACGGTTACATCCATTGTTATGCAAGACCAGCCAGCTATATATAGCCTTGCCAATTATTTTCCCAGTTCAGAAGAAAGGAAAGAAAAAAAAAACAAGCTCTCGAAGTGCAAGCAGGCAAGCGAGCAGAGAGCATTGACCGTCGCGACAGGCTATCTAGGACAAGTACTGCTGCTAATTAAATTAATGGTACGTGATGCCATGCGTTTTTCCCTTAAGCTTGCCCGTACGTCTGATAGGATCGATATGGCCTGGTCGGTGAGAATTATGGAGGAGGAGTAGAAGAAGATGAAGAAGGCGGGTACGTGGCGTCAGCCTCCATGCAACGTGGTCTGCTCGACGTGCGAAAGCGACCTCCTCCTCCTCTCCTTCTTTGTCATTATGGATGGATTGTTTGCCTTCTTAATTCTCTTCCACGAGGACAAGTGTGCCGCCACAAACCACGCTTTTCCTCTGCGTCGATCTCTCACGTTCTCACCGTCTCCTCTCTCTTGCCCGTCAACTTGCAAGTGTAAATGCCACACACGTTCATTTTAGAGTCCTCTCTCATCAGCTTATCGATCTTATATAACTTATTTGTTTACCTAATTTACTTTTTAGCTTTTAGTTAGGTGTGCTTGGTTTGGTTTGTGTTTTATAAGTCTCGGACAAGTCTTTCAGATGAGAAAAAAAGTTTTAAAAAATTAAATAATTTCTAATTAAACGAAGATCATTAAATAGAGTAAATAAGCCGAGAAAAACAGCCCTAAGAGTAAACTCCACGTTGCAATTTAGTTTAATTAATTCTCCAAAAACGATAGCACATATGGCTATATATGCAGCCACGGGCGAGGCGGTCCAATTAGTCACGCGATCGAGCTACCGTTAGTTCAAGTTAGTTCTTCCTGCCGGTGCAACCGCAGACGAAATGCCCATGCTGCAATCCAACCACGGAACGCCCAGCTAGCTACACACAAGCGTCCATGCCTATTGCTGACAATGCATATGAATAAGGGATTGAGTACTGGTTCACAAGCGTATGCAAAAATAAGAAAAATCACGTGTGGTTTTTTAGCCGTTCGATTAAGATAAGCTAGATCGTCCAGATCATTCCTCGTCTCCTCTTACTTCTCCCCCTTCCCTCTGCTCCCGATCCCTCGACTCATCAGGTCTCTCCCTGACTCTTTTCTTCCATCCCGATCCTGCGCCATCCCCCTTCTGTTGAGTGAATGTTTTAAATATTGTATGATGAGATAATTTTCCAATTTATTTACATATTTTTGTGAGGCGTTTTGGAATTATTGGAATATCTTTAGGAGAAAAATGATAATTATGGATGAATATTTAAGCAAGGATTGATGATTTATTGGACTGATATGGAACTAATGATTTTTGGTGAGTTTTGGAGATATATATATGATTGTTTTTGTAGGAAAGAAAAAAAGAAAAAGAAAGAAGGTATTGCATGCGTGAGTTTGCATGCTGTGCGTGGCCATGCACAGGCCGGCATACAGGCCGGCATGCAGGCCATGGAGGCATGCGGGTGCCCATGTGGTTCAGCTGGAGCCAGGCCGGCGCAGGCCCAGGAAGGAGGCTTGGTTTGCGCGGCCCACCAGGGGCAAGCGGCCCAGCGCGGGCTGGGAGGCAGGCCGGGATCCGAGACGGTTTCGCGATTTTTTCACTATTTAAGGGACCCGAGAGGGTCGTGATTTAGAGGAGTTTTAGGGTTTTCACATGCTAATGACGGCTACGAAAATTAGGAAAATTCCAGAGGTGACTAGAGAAGATTAGAGAGAGATTAGAGTTAGGCTTGCAGAAGCTGTAGCAGGGCAGTAGACGTCGTTTGAGGCGTAGCCAGGAGCTGTTGCAGAGCAAGGTAACTCATACCAGAGCAGATCTGTAAAAGGATTTGATTGGGGAGGAGCGCCCGGAATCATTGCCCCGCAGACGTAGGCAGGTGCCGAACTGCATTATCAAACGTGTCCGTCTCTGATAATGTTTTTTAATCTTGCATGAGTATTTACTTTTATTGATTGCTTCCGCTAATTAGGTGTATTTAGCGCCTACAATCCTACACCTTCCTCTCTCTCTCTCTCTCCACACACCATTGTTGCTGCCAATGACCCATCTACTCGTGGCCGGCCATGACCTCACTGTCTCTTCGCTCCACCCCCGCCCCCGCCACTTCCCCATCTCCTCCTCACAACTATGGCTCCTTCCCTCACAAAAGTTTTCTTTTGTAAATAAACCATTGATATGCAAGATTAATTTTGACCAACTGTCTTAAACCCTTAAGACATAACTAGCGATGTTTACGCGTCCGTGGCATGTGGCATTAGTTTGGTAAGACACAAATATGGATTTTTTAGGTTTTTTGTTTTTCTAATTATTTTCTTGAATTTTTTATTATTTATTAATTCATTTTATAAAAGTCAGTATTTGTAATGCTTAAATTCATTTATGACCCTCATCATGATTTTTTGTTGCATTTTGTATTTTTTAAGATTTTCTAGGTTTTTTTAGATTTTTTCCCTGGATAGGGTGATGTGGCAGCCCCTGGTTGTGCTTGTGCAGCGTGGCGCAACCAGGCAATAGCCTGTAAGGCCTTTGTAACATTACATTGATTGATGCGACTTAGTTTGATGCCCTACAAATTTCTTTTGAAGCTTGACGCTACAACAATATGAACAAACTCCCACCACAGGGGAAGAAATTTCTCAATGGCCTACGAACAATTCGAGGACCAAGGAAACCAACCATACAAGGCTCTGTTGAGGAGGATGGCAAGGCCAACCATTGCGCCGGAGAAACCTAATAGAAAGCTTGTTACCGTATCTCATTACGTCGGCACGGGAGACGAAACAGGAAACAGTAACCCTAGAAACCATATCTATCGACTAAATAGCCAACAACGTGTACTCCTGGTTTATTAGGTTAAGGTTAGGTACTCAATACCATGTGGTTTCATAATCAACATGTCATTATTACAAGGCTCTTCTTGTTGCTTGCACAACCGTTTTTCTATTTCGCTTTAGCTTGAAGCTTTTCAATAGTTGTACGTAATGATCTTATACATCTCTAGCTGGTGCGGACGCGGGAAGTTTCCATTATCGCGAAAAAAAAACTTTGGAACGAGAGTATATCAAATCAACAACAAAGAAAAAGGGATGAAAGGAATGGCCCAACCCCGTTCCTTCGAGTTAGACGGCCCACGCATGAAAGGCCCGGTCGCCCGATCCATCTTGTGCCTGTGAAGTCCACCGGGAGACCCACAAAAGTCCAGGCCTCCTCGTGAGCCCATGCCTAGCGTGGAACCTGGACGGGCCTGATTGAACGGCCCATCAACCGCAGAACCCATTAAAATCTTCTCGTTCCCTTTCATTCCGCGTCGTGCATCGCAGCGCAGATCCAATAATTTTTTTACTGTAGTAGCATCAATTTAATTCGGAAATAAAAAAAATAATTTTCCGTTTAATAAAATTAAAAAAATAGCCGCCAGATGCCCGCTGAGTGGGCAGTATTTATAAATCGCCCGTTGAACGGGCGCTTATAGACCTGCACAGCTAATAACGCCTAACCAACGGGCGTTTAATAACGCCAACGGCTCAGGGCGTGGGCCCAGTAAAAATCGCCCGTTTATCGGGCGTTTTATGCACTGTCGCATATAAACCGCCCGTTGGTTGGGCGTTTAATGCGAGCGAAAATAAATCGCCCGCTGGATGGGCGCTAAATCGCCCCTTATCCCTCACGCGCCGGCGCTGGATCGGCACAGTGAGCATTCGCGCTGCGAGGAAAAAAGGAGGAGAGGAGAGAGGGAGAAAGAGAGAGGGAGAA
>SPJY01019863.1:0-13612 GCA_005191435.1 Raddia distichophylla | reverse complement strand
CCATTACCATGGCCCACTCCCTGACGGCCTAACCGAACGTCCTCCTAGGGCCCGGCTCCCTAGAGGGCTCTATTCAGGCCCATGCGCATCCTGTCGAATAGCCTCCTGGTTGGCACGGTGCGTGGCGGCCTAGGCTTCCTGTTCGAGTCCGACTCGAACAGAGTTCCGCACAGCTACGTGAAGACCCGGACGCTGGTTTCCCGGATTGGAGCAGACGTCGTGACCCTCAAGAATTAGATATATACCTTATCTACCTCGGGATATATTTGTCATGTATACGAGTCCGTTATGGGTGCGCGGCCAGCCCGACCCGATTATCCCCCGGTAGGTCGGTTGTTCGACACTATATAAATCAAGGCCCTACGGCGTGTAGAGTGAGGAACATCAGATCTAGGGTCCAAGATCGAATACTACCTCTAGTACACCTAAAATCTCGCCGAGACCTGTTCGTCTCGCCGAGTTCTTTCTTGTAATTCTTTTTCATATAAAGAAGCACAGGACGTAGGGTTATTATCTCCTCGGAGAGGCCTGAACCGGTATAAAAATCCTGTGTCTGTCCGCTGCTCGTTGACTACTGTTTACCCTGCTCGGCAGTGTTTTCTATCTCCCATTCTCAAGAACCTTAGTTGACTTGGGACCGATATCCCAACCGTCGACAATATGATTGTTTACTTTGGCAACCATCGCTATTATCATCATGGCGACCTCCACGAGTGAACCTTGTTTTGCAACCATGTAAATAACGTGAACAGAATGTAATGCTTTCATCTAAGATATAACCTTCCGCTATGGAACCTTCTGGGTGACTTCGTGTTCTAACAATTGATTTTAACTTCTTTAGGTACCTACAATTTAAATTCAAACTTACACCTTATACAAACTATTAACATATTAAGATAATTATATGAATTAAAGCACATAACTCTCAATAGGGTACATATTTCGATAGTGTACTGGTCCGGCTAGCCTAGCTTCAGCTGGAAGATGGAGGCAAAGATGAATCATGACGTCAAAAAATGATCGTGGGAAAATCTTCTCAAGGATACAAAGTGTTTCAGCAATCTCATATTCTAGTTTTTTCCATATCAGTCACATTAATAACTTTGGAATACATTTACTTGAAAAAGTTGCTTAACCGAATCAATGTCGTGCAAACCATTTCAGGCAAACTTTTTCTAACAACTAAAGGGAGCAAGTGCTACATTATAACATGGCAGTCATGACTTTTAAGGCCAACTAGTTTCCTTTCATCAATCAAAACCTTGTTGTACAAATTAGATGCATACCCATCTGGAAACTTCACATTTTTTAGTACTCGACAAAACTTTTTCTTCTCTAATGGGTTCATTGAGTATATTGTTGGTGGTAAAGTTGGCTTGTTTCTTTCAAGACTGGATGAAGTTATGGCCTTATATGCATTGTTTGCATATCAAGTCGAGAACTTAAGTTGTCTTTGGACTTCTTATCAATATTTAACAGAGTATTTAGAATGTTGTTAAAGACATTGCTCTCGATGTGCATTGCATCAAGATTATGCCGTATCAACAAAGACTCCCAATATGATAGTTGAAAGAAACAAGATCTCTTGTGCCACTTAGGTTGTTTCTTCTTATCTCCCTTTTTTTTTGCTTAGCACGTTTCTTTTCTTCTAACTTTCCAAAGACTATATGTAAATCTTTTGTTTCCTTCGACACATCATACCCAGAAATTGGGATAGGAGCTTCTCTCAACTCTTTGGTACCATCAAATGATTTTTCATCATACCTAAACTTATAGTCTAAATGCAAAAACCTCCTGTGCCCCATATAACATGCTTTATGCCCATGATGTAATTTTAGTGAATAAGTTCCAGAGTAACAAATAGCACACTGCATCTCTATTAGTTTTCCGTCCAGATAAGTATGCATTATCGGGGTAATCACTAATAGTCCAAATTAATGTTGCAGGTAGTGTGAACCATTGTGAGCAACATGCATCGAATGTCCTTACACCATCACGAAACAGGTAATCAAGTTCTTCAACCGATAGTTGGAGGTAAACATCAATATTATTTCCAGGAGATTTCGGGTCAGAGATTAGCAGAGAGAGAATAATATTTGATGGCTTCATGCATATCCAAGGTGGAAAGTTATATGGAATCAAAATAACAGGCCATGTGCTATGTGACACACTGCATGTTCCAAATGGATTGAAACCATCTGTTGCTAATGTGAACCTAATATTGCGACATTCTAGTCCAAACTCTAGCTCATTGAAGTCAAAGACCTTCCATGTAGTAGAGTCTGCCGGATGCCTCAACAAACCATCCTTTATACGATCTTCACTAGGCCATCTTGCATAACTTGCTGTTTCTGTATTCATGAATATTCTTTGTAGTCTATGCACACGCTTACCATCTATACCATTTTTTCACACTTCCACCTAGAAGCCTTACAACCTGGGCACGAAACGGCATTGGCATGTTCTTTTCTATATAATATACAACCATTTATGCATGCATCAATAGTGACATACGCAACCCCAATGTCTTTTACAAACTTTTGTGCCTCGTGGTAGTTTTTTGGTACATTTTCACCTTCAGGGAGTGCTTCCTTTAGAAGTGCAACAAGTTCATCAAAACATGCATTACTTACTCCCCATGAATTTTTAATGTTTTGGAGTCTAACAATGAATTATAGCTTCGAAAACCTATTGCATCCTGGGTATAACTCCTTGCAAGCTTCATTCGCCAACCTATAGTATGTTTCACCATTTCATCCATATTGTCACTGTTCCCTTCATCTCCAACACTAACATTGAAATAACCAAGCCCTTCCCTAAGCATATCATCGATTTCATCATCAATATCAATTCCATCATGTGAACTTGTGTTGCTCGGGGCAGGTTGAGAACATGTATCCTCACAATGGAACATTCATTCACTATATCCATCCAAAAAGCCATTGCAAATCAAGTGGTCATAGACCGTATTTTTGTCTAACCAATACAAATTAGCGCAACTATTGCAAGGGTAACGGATTGTATTAGCTTTGGCTGACTTGGAAAATGCAAACTCCAGAAAAGAATTAACACCATTTTGATACTTGATCGTGTTCCTAGGTAAGCACATCCATTTTTTGTCCATGTTCAAGCTGCTAGCGTATTAGAATGTAATAAATACATAAAAAGTAAATAGGGAAGAAGCCTTGCTGCTAGTTCTTCAATCTTGTCTAAATACTCGCTCAACCCTACCAATGAGGAAAAATACGTTTGATTAATGTCGTCATCAAATGTTCAAATAAATTATTCTATAGCGGATATTACGGTTTGATAATGAAAATGCTTTAGGGATAGACCAAGAATCAGAAAGTTACTCATAGTTTCAAGATAACTATTTGATATTTCTTTTGTGAGCATTCAATACTTAATTCAAGACAATCCAACAAAGTAACAAATTAGCCTTCTTGGATGATGAAATGAAATATAACTCAGATGTAAACTTTTATCCCAATGATATGTTTTGCCATCTTCTACTTCTGGACTCTCAAAGAGTATGTGTAATGGTCCTTTATGAGCACCCGCAACTGACCTGATGCTCCCCTAAATTCCAGCAACTTAATTCTTTGTCCATATTAGGCATAAAGAGTGGAGGGGGCACCATGGAGGATGAGGAAGACCTTACCTGTAGGCAATTAATGGGGGACATCGCCGATCAGCACATAAGTGGAGGGGGCACCGTGGAGGGCTAGATGCCGGCGAAGGGAGGAGGGACGAGGGAGGAGATGCGGGTGGAGGAGGATGCCGTGGCACTGGATCAGTGGCGGATCAGAGCTGAGTACCAATCGTGCGAGGAGCCGGCATGGTCCTTCTTGTCGGTTGGGAGCGAACGGTCCTCCTGGTGCTCAGCCAGGGCATCCGAAGCCGTGGTGTAGGGATCCGCCAATGCGAACACCTCTTTCACCGTGGTCGATGGATTCCAAGATGTCTTCTTGATCAGATCGGGGTCGCTGACTCCTTTTTGAAAGGCCACTATGATGACTGAATCCAAGATGTCCTAGATCGTGTTTTTCTGCATGAAGCGTCAGATGAATTTAAGAAGGAATTCATTATTATTTTCATGGAGCTGGTATAGATCCTATGGAGTCCTATGCCTCTCGTAGGTGCCCTAGAAGTTTGCAATGAATTCCTCACAGAGAACCCTTTCTTCGTCGAACTTGACTATGCCCCCTTAGGGTTGAAACCTTCGGGCCATACCACTCGGCGGAGCTGAAAGGTAAACGCGTGGACCTCATTGATTGAGCCGTCATCGTGCTGTGGCGGGTAGGGGTGAAAACGAAGAGGATACGGGTGGATAATGGTTTTACCATATCCGTATCCGCTTTCTTTAATAGGATACAGATACGGATACGGATAGTATTAAAACGGATCGGATATTGAATCGAAAACGGATATTAATAAAACGGATAGTACCCGGAATCAGATAATAACCGGAAACAAAAACGAATATTTTCGAATAGTATGTATACCATAATAAACTTTGGATTGCCATAGCAATATTGCACATAACATAACAACTTAAGATAACAAAAGTGCACACATATATTACACATTGACCATACATGACGACGGATGACACATTGATCACATATGAAAACTTGGCAAGTAGTTGGTGCCTGACAGCTGATGGCCTGGTGAAGTGGGACGTGAGGTGTTAGGCTTACTTATGGGCATGGTATTGGTTTACAAACTATTGGGCCGTTATCCGGTTAGATATCCAGGTTGCAATTTTATCCGGATATTCGAATTGCTATTTTATCCGGATATCCGTATCCGCTCCGTTTCCATCGGATATCACCGATACCATATCCGCTCCGTATCCGCTTAGGTCTATCCGGGTAAATATCCGTATCCATATTCGTATCCATCGGATACTAGAATTTCATGTCATTTCCCAAAATATGGAGATCTGATACAGATATGGTTCGGATATTATCCGCTTTATTTTCATCCCTAGCGGCAAGGACCAACGTGGTGGAGTTCCGACTCGGTGGTGATCATTGCCCCCATCGGCCTTCTTGATGATCTCTGGGACCACCGTGATGGTTGTCACGACCACCATAGCGATCATGGTTGATGCTGAAGCGCTCGCTATCGTCGTTGTGCTGGCACCGAACATTCTCTTCTCGCTCCCATTGCCTAGTTAAAGTCCTAGCGCAGTTCACTGTTGAGGTTTTGTCAGGCATCACCAGATTAGACTCATTCCGACTATGTTGAGTCCGACTGCTGGCTGTCCAAGTGATGGTTCGAGTGCGAGAGTGCGCCACTCCCATTGGATCCACTTGGTCATGTTGAATTGAGGCTACCGTCACGATCGGTGTGGCAAGACTATCGGCTTCAATTAGCGGGCTGAAATTATCGAGGAGCATTTTGGAGACGACGATGTTCTACTGCGGCACATGGAAAACGTCCTAGTCCTCCATCCTTACCTGTAGGATGTCTTCGTTGATGTCACGGGCTCTAACATGGAGCGACTGAGAGCATGCTTCTTCATGATGAAGGCAATCTTCCTCTGCCGCTTTTGTCTTGATGGTGTTGGGATTTGGTTCGTTGGTCTTCAATTACGTATACCCCACATAAATTGGGACAACTTCCTATGCTACTCTCCGATTCAGGTTCCGAGCCGAAGGAGTAAGGGGAGACGAGTTGGCTTGATCGTCGAATCCGAGTGGTTTGGTGCAGATGACACCTACCATTCGACATTCGTTCTTTATCGAGTCATCGCCGTCTGTGGGTTGGAACTTGAACCCCTCTGCACAATCTGTTGGTAGGTGGTGGTGGCGTTCCCCAACCCGAACGGGAGTCCGACTGAAGTGTCGTTAACGTGCCTTCCATATCAAGCCCCCGGCGCATTACTTTCTGGTTCCAACCCAAACGGGAGTCCGGGCCAGTTGTTGTTGAAGTTGCTCTCAGATCAGATCTGGTCCGATTCCAAGAGAGTGAGCTTGCCGATGTCGTTGGCGAGGCCTCCGGCAATTGCTACCATCAAACTTGATGATATTGATCTTGACGCTTCCCCTATCTGGAGCGCCAACGGTTGACGTTTGTTGTCGGCAATATATTTTATGGGGTTAGGCACGAGATCCAAACTTGATGATAACACAAAACAAGGGTTTATTTATATCCAGGCCCTCACAACGGAGCTAATACCTAGTCATGTGCTCTAAAATTATGATGGTGATGATATTGTGATTTGATGATCTGGTATCTGGTCTGCCGAACTAGGGTCCCCTGCCCGCCTTGTGTAGTGTGGGGCAGGGTTACAAAGTGAGTCCTGCTCGGTTACGAGGTTGGACTTCTATCTCTATCCTTTTTTGCCGTATCCGGTTCGATGTATTTTTTTACCAACAAAATCGGGTACAGGTACGGGTAATCTACTGTCGGGTATGGGTACGGGTAGTACCCAGATAGTAGAGGTTCGGATACGAGTCGGATACAGTTCCGGCTATAAGCGGACAAATACCCGATTTATCGGGTTGGGTACGGGTACCCGGGTTATTTTAAAAAACGGGTACCCGACCATCCAAAAGCCCTCTTTAGGCTTCAGAAATTCCGGTTTAGCCAATTAGCCCATTAGCCCACTCAAAAATTCCGGTTCACCCCCTCCTCACTCCCTTTCCAAGTCCCGTCCCACCGCCGCCATCGACGCCTCCCCGCCGCCGCCGTCGGCGTCTCCCCTGGCGCCATCCGCGTCTCCCCCCGGCGCCGTCCGCCGGGCCGTCCTCGTCTCCCCCCGGCACCGCGTCTCCCCCCGACACCGTCAGCCGCCGCCGTCCGCGTCTCCCCCTAGAGCCGTCCGCGCCCTCCCGTTCCCATCCGCCGCCGCCGTCCTCGTTTGCCCCCGGCGCCGTCCGCCGCCGAGGTCCGTCGCCACTCCGTCGTCCGGCACCGCCCCTGCCTGCACCGAGGTCCGTCCGCCGCGGCCCCTGCGCCGAGGTCTGCCATGGCCGGGAGGGCTCCACAAATTAAGCCTCTGTTTATGTGTAACACCATGATCTGAGTTGAGCTTCACAGTATCTGAATTTTTAAAGAGCTCCGCAAATTGTTTTCATATATTTTCATATATGATGTATAATGTAATTCTAATAAGATTAATATTCCACTGTTGTAGGAAATTTTGTACAATGATGCCATACAAGCTCTATGTTTTGTTGCTCTTGTATCTTTGTTCTATTCGAGTTTCTAAATCAATCCATCTTTGGTAGTTGTTTAAATTCAGCAAGTGGTTGAGATATATTTTTTTATCTTTGTTTAAATCCGCTAAGTATCCGATGTCTGTATTGTACCCGTCCGTATTATACCCAAAAACCGTTTTCTACCCATCCGTAAATACTCATATCCGTACTCGTACCCTATCTGATTTCTAACTACCCGTATCCGTACCCGTACCCAGAGAAAAATAAATAGGGTAGGGTACGAAAAGACTCCTACCTTACCCATACCCTTCCCGTTTTCACCCCTAGTCACCGCCGATGAGTCATTAGACCAAAATCCCCATCGCACAACATAGAAACTACTCCATGGGGGATAACGAAAACTCACTTCGCTGCCGCCGGTTGCGATAGAAGATCACCACCGACGAGCTGTCGGTCGTCCAAAGTTCACCGCCGACGAGCTCAAACAACGATGACGAGCACCTATTCCAGCACCCCACAATGAAAGTCGTCGACACTGCCCCTTCATGTCCCTTCCGGTCTCTCTTTCCTCTCAAGAGGGCAATGGGAGTGAGAGAATCGAGGTTTTAGATAAGACGTTGTGGGTTGTATTGGCACCTGAAACACACACCTGGTGCGACTCGACTCGCACTCCCAACGTGAATTACAACACACGTGCATTTGACGATGCTAATCGACCGAAACAGAAGAAAAATTCCAGTTGACTGGTAAATATACTTTTCGTATTACTGCCTCATGCTTTCTACTCTACAAGATGTGACCACAGCCTTGCATGGCGCAGCGGCGGACATCATGTGGGGTGCGGCGCCAGTGGACAGCCTATACGCTGCCGCGGAAGAACTCAGGGCCTTGGGGAGCTCATGCAAGTGCAGGTTGCGATTGGCCTGCGAGTTGCGGCGATCGGCCTCCGCCATGCAGCGTTCCATCTACGTAATGCGGGAGCGGTCGATGACGTGCCGAACTTCCTCGCCGACGAGGACAATTTGTCCTCCGGCACCGATGAGGAAGTGGCGGACTCCCTTGCCGAGAAGGACGTGCTGGACTCCCTCGCTGAGAAGGACGTGTGCCAGATGTTTTGCCTGACTCCCTTCCCAAGTAGCCATGCATTTTACTCCTTGATTAAATATACTAGCCGCCACAGCGCGGGAGGGCGAAAGCCCAGCGCGGGAGGAAGAGGGAGCAGCGCGGGAGGAAAAAAGGGAAGAAAACGCTGCGGCCGGCGTACCCGGGAATCAAACCGCGGGCACCCGGCCGAAAGCTGGCTCAGCTAGCCAGCCGGCCAGGGCGCCCACCTTTTCCCAATAGGGCGAAAATAAATTATTTTATACCGAAGAAACGAATGGACGGCCGGATCTGGCAGCTGCGCGTGATCGGACGGCCGCGAACGAAGGGAGCGACGTGGCCAGCGCGGGGGCAAAAAAAAGGCCAACGTGGCCAGGCGGGAGCTGCATCCCGTGCTTGTACTATTAATAATAGATAGATAGATGCATTTGGTACGCATTGCAAGTTTAATCATTTAAACGTTGTTCAAGCTTATGTATTTGAATAAAGAGTATGCATTGTTTAATCGTTCAAACATCGTTTAATCGTTAAACGTTGCGGAGTACTCAAGTTTAATCGTTTATGGAAATGTACAATGTTTGAGCATTTGAAGTCTTGGAAACTTCAAAATCGAAGGAGTAAAAAACATGGGTTAATTACGAGTATTCGAGGAATACACTACAAGGGCACTAGCATATAGCAACATCTCATATGATGCGATATGTATGCATATGTGTTGCAGACATCAACAGCATCACATATAACGTAGGTGTTGTTATAGGTGGTGTTGCTAACTATATGCTGCATCACAAATTATATGATGCAATATGTATGTATATGTGTTGCTAGCTAGCAACATGCTTTTAACATCACATGTACACATTAAATTGATAATATCTGATAGTATCACTTAAACGGTCTATTGCGACGTTATTAAATGCATGTGTATATAATTATATTATTTTCTATAGATAATATAGTTCACATATAATTTACTAAAATTGATCTTGAACAACTCTAACTATTTGCAATAATAAAAAATAATAATTTATCTATAGATATAGAAGCTAACAAGCAATACACTACATGAATTTAATGTTTTTTCGTCAGCCCGAAACAATTCCGTCGGCTCGAAAAAACCGATGAAATTAAAATACTATTTTCGTTGGCTCAAAAAAAGATGAAACTAAAATCCTAATTTCATCGGTTTCCAGAAACCCTGAAAATAATGGCTTAATTTCGTCGGCAACAACTGGCTGACGAAAGTATCCGGGACCCTGCGCTGGAAATGTTCCACAGATTATTTTCGTCGGCCTATGCCGATGAAAATAAATTAAAAAACTTTTTTTTTGTATTTTCGTCGGTTTGAACCGATGAAAATAAAATAAAAAAATATTTTTTTGTAATTTCGTCGGCTTTGGCCGATGAAATTAATAAAATAACGTATATCCGTGGGGAAAAGGGGGAATTTGTTCTGCCGCCCTAGCTCTAGCTCCGCACCGACGCAACCCCGCCCTCTCCTCGCCGCCTCCGCCGCCGCCGCCACCCGGTGGGTGGGGGAGAACCTCGCGCCCTACTACCCGGGGACGCGGGTCAAGTACCTCCTCGTCGGTAACGAGGTGCTCTCCGACTACTCCATCGCCGGCTCCGCCTGGCCGCGCCTCGTGCCGGCGATGGAGAACCTCCACCGGAGCCTCCGCGCGCGCGGGATCAGCAGCGTGAAGATCAGCACCACGCTCGCTATGGACGCGCTCGCCGCCTCCTCCCCGCGCCCGCCGTCCGCCGGCGCGTTCCGCCCCGACATCGCCGCGCCTCCACACCGCCACGTCCTCTCCTCACCGTCACCGCCAAAGCCTGCGATGGTCCCGCCGCCCCGCGCCGATGCCCCTTCCAGCCACCGCCGCCGCCGCCTCGTCCAGCAGCGTCCAGCGGCAGCCACCTCGCTACAACCACGCTCAGCCGCCGCCACCCCGCCGCATCCCCGCAGCGCTGCCTGTACTCGCATTGGCACATCTCTCCTTCGCCCTATCATTACGCCATCTTAGGTAAGTGTTTTGATTTGCATGTAAATAAACGCTACTAGTATAAATGTTGAATGTAGATTTAGTGATTTATGTTCAATGGTGTAGGGAATTGTGATTTATATGAAATGTTATTTGTATGGATGGCAAATATAGCATATTGTAACATAAGTCTCCTATCCTATACGTCACCCATTCGGGAGTGACACGGGGCACATTAAATTGTGATCTGTGTCGGCCCAGAATTGTCCACATTTTTTGGATAGTCTGTGAATGGATGACCTTAGTCGTGGTTTGTATGACATGTTGTGGGATCTGAATGGAATTTCGTCAGCATAATCCTGTTGTTCTCCGATGCTCTGCATTTCGATGTGCACTCGGAGAATAACAGGGTTATGCTGCTGAAATTTTGTTCAGATCCGACGACATGTCATGCAAACCACGCAAAGGTCGTCCATTCGTGGGTGGGTTTAGGACCTATCCTTGCCTAGAACCTTGTTGGCATTTGAAACCCATATTTATTATAATTAATGCATTTAATACCATCAAAGATGGATGATGATCGGAGATAGATGACAGTTGGGGAAGCAATGAGGCACCGTCAAATGAATGGATGATGAAGACCCAGGATTTTGTGAATCTTGTTTATGCCTCGAACCCTGGAGGTGGCTTGGCTAAGTGTCCTTGCTCCAAGTGTCGTAACTTCTCACGACATGTCAAGATGACCATGGAGCATATCTATGCAAGTACGGTTTCATGCCAGATTATCTTACATGGTACGAGCATGGAGAGTCAAGACAAGAGAACACGTCAATTCCAATTGATCTTGTAGATGATTAAGAGAATTTGATAGGAGATATGATGAATGATTTCATGGAGCAGTTTCAGGATGCTCCGGGGCTAGAAGTCGAGAAATTTTTTAGCCTTCTGTCAGCCTCGCAAGATCCATTGCATGAATCCACAAATATCACCCAGCTTGCAGCTGTTACAAGAATAATGGCAATTAGGTAAAAGTACAACTTCTCTGTAACATGTTTCAACGATCTTGTTGAATAGATATCGTACATTCTACCAAAACCTAATAAGATGCCAAAGAATTTCTATCAATCTAGGAAGCTTTTGAGCAATCTAGGGATGCGTTATGAGAAGATTGATGTGTGCGTACAAAATTGCATGTTGTTTTGGAAGAAAAATGAAAAGGAGGATCATTGCTTAATTTGTGGTAAGTTCAGATACATGGAGTTTACAAAAGAAGATGGGACTGTGCAGAGAACAACCCAACCGATGAAGGTGCTACGATATTTGCCTCTCACAGAAAGGTTACAACGTTTATATCTATCTAAGTCTACTGCGAAGCACATGAGATGGCATAAAGAAGGTGTTCGTCTTAAATCAGATATGATGTGCCATCCTTCCGATGGTGATGCATGGAACGCACTGGATAGATACCATGCAAATTTTTTCCAAAGACCCCAGAAATAGGCGCATTGGGTTAGCTACTGATGGCTTCACTCCTTTCAACACAAATGCGTCATCGTACTCGTGTTGGCCTATTTTCGTAATTCCGTACAATCTTCCTCCTGCATTATGCATGAAAGACGAGTCCTTGTTTTTAACACTTGTCATACCTGGTCCTGATCATCCTGGAAAGAACTTAGATTTGTTCATGCAATCATTGATGGAAGAGTTGAAAGAGCTGTGGAATGGGGTGAGGACGTATGATGGCAGCAAAAAGGAGTACTTTACCCTGAGAGCAGCTTATCTTTGGTCTATACATGATTTTACTGCGTACGGGATGTATTCGGGATGAAGTACACATGGCCAATTATGTTGTCCAATATGCATGGGTAATACAGATGCATTTCGTCTAAAGAATGGTGGCAAATTCTGTTTTTTTTTACTGTCATTGGCAGTTCACTTCTACCAATCATCCTTTTAGGATGTAGCGAAGTGCATTTCGTAAGGACACAATAATGACAAAGGGTCCACCGAATCGTTTAACAGCGCGTGAGATTGTTGATTGGCAAAGTAGATTTGTCTGCACGGATGATGGATTTGAAGGGTTTAAGGAGACACATAATTGGACACACATATCTTTTATTTGGAGCCTCCCTTATCCATGTCGAATAGGTATACTACATGTCATATCCATGTACGAAAGTGGAGAACTTGAAGTCATGGTGGGTTGTTCATAAGGTAAAGCCTCCGGGTCGATTGTCCATTCCTAGAGACAATGAGTATGTAGAATGTGAGATTGACAATACGGTCGACGAAGCGTACCAAGAAGGTGGTTGGCCACACTCATTTGAAATAGATACTGCATTGGCCCATGATCAAATAGTCGGCGATCCCGCAGATGTTATTGTTGACCATGTAAGGTCTAAGAAGCGTACAAAGAAATGAACCCGTCACGCCCTCGGCAACTCCCATGTCGTTCTCAACACAAATGTCACCAATCAATCTCATGAGCCCGATGACTTCTAAAAAGTGTAATTAAATTTATAATTTCGTAGTTGTGTCCATATGAATCTTTTTTTATCATTTCACTAACTTGCTATTTTATTTTGTAAATAGGATGATGTTTTCGCATTGTAATAAAGGAAATGGAAGGTGGAATGATTCTTCATCTTCGAAGAGCTCGGGTACTGGTGCAGCATCTTTAGTTGGTTCTCTCTTTAGGGGCAGCAGTTCACAACAAAGTCGTCGAAGAGAGTTGGAGAGATGTCTTCAACAAGTTCAGTTGGAGGAGGTATTATATCTATAGATTCAAATATGTCTAATTATTTGCATTTAGATAATATTATTGTTGGGTTCCTATTTCAGGAGTTTGAGCAGGATGGGGATGAGGAGGCACTTGAGGATGGGGATGAGGAGGCACTTGGGGATGGGGAAGAAGTGATGGACTTGGTGAGGGAGAGGGAGCGAATGAAGAAGAGGAGGTTGTTGCACCTACCTTCAGGTACTTATTGTGTGCTATAAATATTCCTGCAACATTACTATGCATTTTAGGATAGTTATAATTTTGTGTTGTCTTAGCTCGTATCTCAGCAGTAAAGGACATGATGTCCAATGCTCGTATCTCAGCGGTGTGTTTGTACTATAAGAGGTTCAAAAAGGAAGATATGAACAGAAAGCTAGGAGCTTCTTCAATCTACCTAAGAGCGAACGAGTACCTTCAGGTGGACATTCCTTGGCTTAGGAAGTGCCCTGATGCTTGGCAGGCACTTTTTGTGCCTACTGGGCATCACCTAACTTTGTTGAATAGTCAAGGCAAAAGAGGACCAACAGAAACGCGGGCCCAAGAACCAGTCATCGATACGGTGCCAATGGACACATTCG
>SPJY01019856.1:0-25964 GCA_005191435.1 Raddia distichophylla | reverse complement strand
AGTATCCCAACCGTCGACACCGTCGCCACAAGGACGATCTCCCCCCGTGACGAGATGTTCGGCAGGGCCGTCTGCTTGGCCCCGCCTTGGGCAGCCGGCAGTGCCAAGACCTTGGCTCCGCCGTTCGTGGCGCCATGCTCCGCTTCTTGACCTTCCAACCTGCTGATCGCGCCCTTCAAGGCGTCGATGCGGTCGCTGGAGCCGGATGGGACCACAGCCCACGCTGCCAGTTTGTCCTTAAGGGCGAGCAGCCTCGTTGCTCGCGAGGCATCGTGCAGATGCTCGGGCAGCAAGGACCGCTCGACCGTCGCGTACACGTAGTACGCGACGACTTCCTCCTGGGCAGCTGATGAAAAAGAGAAGAGTTAGTTCGTGCGCGGTTTGGTACAGCGCAGAGGAAACAGCCTTGTTACCGCGCACCTGCCGCAGGGAACGTGACCTTCTTCGCTCGTCGATGGAGCTTGCACTTCTTGCTCGGGGGCTCCTCGGTTTCTTTGCCCTGGCCTCCAGGAGATTGCGGCGACAAGCTCAGCTTCTTGCTGAGCTGAGCACTCGTTCGGCGCAACGCAAGAAGTTTTTCCTTGCGCGCGACATCTTCCTCGAGCCTCCTCTGCTCGGTGACCTGTTGTAGCCGTACCACATGGCCTGGGTGAGCCTGCGCATAGCGCTTAAGCCAAAGGGTCATGACCCTTACCTCTTCGTCACTTTGCTCGATGAGAAGAGAGGGGCTTGGTTTTTTCAGGCTTGGCTGGCCGCGCGCTCGCTTGGCCTGCTCGGCGCGCTTCGTCGCCGTGGGGGGTTTCCTTGGGGGTTGGCGGCCGCCATGACGCAGCGAGCTCCGCGTCGGCGCGGCGACTACCTTGGGCTTCTCGGCCATTTTGGCCTTACCCTTCCTCGCTCCCTCGATCTCGGAGAGTTCCTCCACGATCCCTCCAAGGATCAGCTGGTCCTCCTGCGTTTTTGGAAAGCAAATGTTAGAATGCTCTGATCGTGTGAGTCTTGCAAACCGGTAGGGGTGTTGAGTAAAATACCTCGGGTGTGCGGACGAGCATGTTCCGCGGACATGTGTGGGCCACCTCGCCGGTGACCTCGCTGTCCTTCTTGGCAGCCTTCAGCATGGAGTCGACCTGCTCGGTGACCCATGCTTCTGTCGGTTGCACTGCCCGAACAGAAGAAATCTTTAGTCTCTGTCCGGATGAAATCATCAAGTAAAGGTTGAGTCTTAAAGGCACTTACCCGTGCTCTCCCTGGTAATGTCTTCCCATCCTTCTATCTTGTAGAAGGGATAGGATCGTCTCTGCAGCGGACAGATCCTGTTCGCTGTGAAGTCATGGATGATCTCCCGGCCCGTGAGCCCAAGGCCCACGAGGGAAGCGATCTTCCGCGTCAGGTACCAATCCTCGTCGGACAGCTCCGGCCGAGGCATTGGCGTTCCCTTCGCCGGAGCCTGTCCGGTGAAGATGAGTTTGCTGTCGTCGCCCCGCTTCGTATAGAACCATCTCATCCACCATGAGCCCATTGAGTCGAGCAGTGGTGGACGAGGGTACGGCGCGTCGTCGGCGGTGGCCCGAAGCTTGAGGTAGTAGCACCCAAACGCCGAAGCGGTAGAGATGCTCCTCGTCACCGTATAGTAGTGGAGGAACGGCCCCACCGATGGATCAATTCCCAGGTAGCTCTCGCACAGGTGTGCGAAGATGCGAAGACAGCCATCTGGAGGATCGAGTTGGGGTTCAGGTTTGCGACCTCCAACCCGCTGATGTTTAAGAAGGCCTCCACGAAGTCGCTCTCGGGAGACCTCAACCCGAACAGTGCGAACTGCTCGAAGTTGACGAACTCGTCCTCGAGTAGCTCCGGTGTCTCCTCCTCCCCAGGCAGCCTCCAACTGCCGGTGTCGATGTGGCCTTCCTCCTCCCATATCTTCAAGTCTTCCTCGGTCAAGCTAGTGCCTGAGAATTTGGCCATAGCAATCCCCAGGATGGACAAGCAGCTTTGGGGCTGGAGTTTGGCTGTTTAATGCTGAGCGCGGTTGGAATTAGGGCTTAGGAAGGAAAGGTGCGTGAGAGCAGAAGTGGCGAGCCACGGGCGGTTTGGATGCTTTTATAGACCCAGACGAGCAGCTTCGCAATGGATTTTTACCACTAAACGGCTAGTTTTTTACTGCAACGGCTAGGTAAAAACGGTCGCCTGTTTTCACTGCGCAGCAAAGTTACCGTTGGAATCTACCAACGGCTATTTTTTCCAGTGTCTGCGCTGAGGGCTGAGCGCTTTGCCCGGACAGACGTGTATCCCTGTTTGGTGCAACAGAGTTGCTCAGTACTGATCGGGTTTGTTCGACCCCGGACAAATCTTGTTCAGGAGAAACTTAACCTGTTTGGTCGTTCGTTACACGTATTTTTGTAGCAGCAAGATTTTCCTCTTCGTGACTTAGAGTCTCAAGAGGACGACCCCACTCTAGTGAGTCCTTCCACTTGAGTCTCGAGGGCAAGCTGTCGGGGATAAAATCACGGCCCATTGCCATGGCCCACTCCCTGACGGCCCAATCGAACAGCCTACTAGGGCCCAGCTCCCTGGAAGGTTCTATCGGGCCCATATGCATCCTGCCGAACAGCCTCCTGGCTAGTATGGTGCGTAACGGCCTAGGCCTCGCCGGCCCGATTATCCCTCGGTAGGTCGGTTGTTCAACACTATATAAACCGAGCCCCTACAGTGTGTAGAGGGCACGCTTTAAACGTTCACAAGATCATCGCATAATACTTCTTGTACACCCATAATCTCGCCGAGACTTGTTCGTCTCGTCGAGCCTCCTCTTGTAATCCCCTTTGATATAAAGAAAGGCTAGACGTAAGGCTATTATCTCTCCCGAGAGGCCTGAACCAGGATAAAAACCCTGTGTCTCCCTATTGCTCATTGATCGCTGTTCGCTCTGTTCGGCGTGTCTCCTATCTCCCCTTTTCAAGAACGTTAGTTGACTTGAGATCGATATCTCAACCGTCGACAGTCTCTTAGTAGAAATAGTATAGAGATGCTAGGGTAGTCTACGTAGACTAGCTACTATTTTCTTAGAAGCAATTGCATATCGTGCATCATGTTTTCCCCGTAGCGTGGTGTTTATCTGTGTCATTTGGTTCCTTGCGGTAGACCCCGAGGGATTAAGGAGGACTTTGGGGCGAATCAAGATCCACATTTGGGATACAAGTGGTCCATGCGAGTTAACACTTACTCTTTAGATGTAATCCGTATTAGGGAGAGACAGCGACTTTCCCTAGGCATGTTGGTGGTGATGACACCTGAAGGAGTTTACCAAATTTTTGCTCCAAAATAATGTGAAGCAGTCGGTGACAAGACTTGTCAGGAAGGACAACCACAAGGTTTTTCCTGCTTGATATGTTTGTTTCCCCTCTATGCAAAACTCCATCATGGAGCGAATATCTGAATGATTATGAGGTACCCTTATCAGCAAGACTCGAGCATTTTATCTCTTGTCAAGTAATGCAAATAATAACTTTGGCTTTTTATGTACCATGTGTTGTAACTCTATTCTTAACTTTTTCACACATAATCCCATTGATTTGCAGGTTATTTTGTATTTCATACGTACACTACTAATCTTTTATTTTTCAGGACGATTTAGGCTCTGGCATGATAAAAATAGGTATGCCACTCTTTCTATTGGACTTTCTATGGGACTGCATTTCCATATACCTTCTAACTACACATTTTTTATTTCTCAGGACGGCTTTGGACACAGATGATGGTCATATGCTCATATTACTCGATGAAGTACAAACATAGTAGGTTTCCTCGAGGGATAGGCCCTTACTCTTAGATTGCCACATCTATAATCTTTTTTTTTTTTGAGAAAGTACATATATAATCTATTGCAAGTCCAGATTTTTCTCCTTCATGAATAAAAAAGGTATACATGAGCTACCCTTTATTTTAGTTGTCGATTTGTACTGTCGTTTTCAGTTTATCACATGGGAGGATGAATATAAGCTGGAGACCAAAGAGCTTATCATTCTTTCTTTATTATTCTAAGTTGCCTCCATTGCAACGGATGGATGAATTCTTATACATACTTTCGTTGTAAAATTAAGCTGTGATTTTGTCATTAAATTGGAATCATGTTTATGGAGTTATAATCTTAGGCCATACTTATGGGGCTAGGGATAGCTTATGGGGCTAGGGACATGTGAAATTTTTTATTTCTTTTTCAAAACATTAGCTTGAACTCTTCGGTAATTGCAAACTGGTTCTTTAGCTGCATCATGCAATACATACACAATTGCCACAACAATCAGCACAGTACACTTCATCCTTTGTAATAACACATGTTTTCTGACTATTTTTATCAGTACTTTGCATCTCTATGCTATTAATTTTTTGGACCATCTTCTTAAGGTTTTTATGGTTGCATTAATAACTATTTGTTTTTGGAGAACTATTCCAGGAATATTGAAAGGGTTTCGTAATACATTGGAGCTGTTGGTGTCCATCACAGTCTGATCATATATCTGACCAAAGAAAGATACGTGATCTCTGAGAAAGTAATACATCTGTGCAACTGAGCGGAAGCCATGGATGTCATACTTCATCATGTACTTTCAATCTGTAATCTACATAGCGATATAATTATTTGAAAATATTATCTTGCGTGTCATGCATACATTGGTTTGGTCATAAAATTCTACTTTAATTTTATATGTTGTCTGATTTGATATATGTTTTCATTCTTTCCTTAATAGTCCGTTGCAAAACACGGGCATTTTACTAATAGTTTCAAAAGGCTGATCGATTTTGTAGCTTGCTATAGAATTTTTTTTTCTTCTAAAATTTTTGTGTAAAGTAAGAAGTAGGGGTGTCCAAGGTTTTTTATTTCTTTGCAACGCAGGCAAATTTGCCAGTAAAGATAAGTCATAAAAGTCGTACAGCAGACTCTCACACGCTCGCCTCCTCTGTCCCATGCTCCAGCCCAGAATCACCGTGCAATCCCGACCACAAGTGACCGAGCCGGCGCGCGGAGCGCTCACATTGACTGCCACGCGCAAGCACACAGCCGACGGAGACAAGTACAACCCGTGCGCGGCTCGCACTCGCAGGCTCGCAGTCGCAGCATCACTCTTTGCGTTCCCCTTCCCTAATCTTGCCGCTGCAAGCTACCCCTCACCTTCCCTCACCCGCGCGGCTCAATCCCAATCATCTGAGTGGTCGCGCACGGCGAAGCCACGGCGCCGACAAGCTCCCGCCCCGGCGGCGGCGGGGCCCGTCGCGCCGGCGGCGGCTGGGGATGCAGCGAAATGGACGCCGCGCTCTGCGACGACCTGCTGCAGGAGGTGTTCCGCCTCCTCCCGCCCGCCGCCGCGCCGGCCGTGTCCCTCGTCTCCCGCCGCTGGCTGGCGCTCCTCCGGGCCTCGACCCCCTCCCTCACTCTTCGCTTGCCGGCTTGTTCCGAAGCCTCCGTCGCGGGGCCCCTCGGCGCCCTGCTCGCGCAGTACCCGCATCTGTTCGCCCTGTCGGTGTTCTCGACCGCCGTCCACGCCCACGACGCGGACGAGGTGCTGCTCGCGGTTGCGGCCGCCCCGTCCGCCGCCCGGCTCTCCGTGCTGCGATTCTTGCTTGATTCAGCGGTCTCCCCCGCTGCGCTGCTCGCTGCTTCCCCTGCCCTCTCTGGTCTCACCTCGCTCCACCTTACCACCATCCGCCCCCTGTCTTTCCGATGGCTCGCATGCTTGCCCCGCCTAAAGTCATTCGCCCTGGTCAACTCCGCCGCCGTTGACTTCGCCGGTCCTAGCCCCGATGTCGCCGACGGCGAGGTCGATGCCACAGGGGTGTTGCTGCTGGAGAGGCTGTCTCTTTGCGGCATTCGCTCGGGCGACCGCGGGCTCAGTTGGCTGTGGCGTCGCTGCAAGAATCTCCGGTGGCTGCAGCTGCGCGCCTGCGATGGCACGGGCGATGAGCCCACCTCGCCAGCCTTCGCAGGTTGCCTTGCCGGCCTGCTTGCGCTTGAGCTCCGCGCCTGCCGTTCAGTTGCCGACCGTGTCCTCCTCCTAGCTGCTGACCGGTGCCGTGCGCTAACATCCCTCTTGGTGTATGACGGTGGTAGCCGGGAGGCACTCCACCGATTTATCCACCAGCGCGGCGCAGCGTTGCATACCTTGGATCTTCGCCTACCTCTGGACCTACACAATGATCACCTCCTTGCAATTGGTGCGGATAGTCAGCATGGCCAGGGCGCCACACAGTGTCTTGCTATCCTCCGCCTTCAGAGCTGTGTCCTCATCACCGGGGATGGGCTTCGGTCTCTGGCACAGACGGCTATTGGTGCAGGTATACAAGAGCTCGCGCTGGTGAGCTGCGACGTGGTGGAACGGGAGCCTGGTTTGCTCACCTTCCTTAGCCAGAGCATGCATCGCCTCCGCTGGCTTGACTTGTCTTACAATGAGACCCTGAGTGACAAGGAGGTCTGCGCCATGTTTTCATCCTGCTGTAATCTAATTGATATCCGGCTCAGGGGTTGCCAGTGCATCACCGGAGCATCCCTTCTATCGTTGGTGAGACACTGCAGGCGGACGGTGGAGGTTGTGGACATCTCCCGCTGCCCTAACATTGCAGGAGCCAATATTGAATTTTTTGCGCGACAAGCCCCTCAATTGAAACATATAATCATCGAGGATAGATCGGTATCAGACGAATTGAAGGCAATTGCACAGAGGAAAGGTCTGAAGGTTGGCTCATTGCCTTGTGAAGGATCATTGTGATGTAAGGTAAATCTTCTTAAGAATTCAACTCATGAACACTTTAATATATGGAATCTTTCTTTCATGTCTGAATAAGGATTTAGTGTTTACTATCTGTTATGCAAACGTCCTTCTCAAGTCTCTCTTGGTGTATGTATGACCTATTGATTGTAAACCTGTCATCACAAGCCTCTCTTGGTACCTGACATGTAAATTAAGCACCGAGAATTGTGCTTTTGTATATGTTACAAAGAAATAAATGAGAAACATTACAAGAATGTTCCACATATTGTTTATTTGAATTTCGCAATTTCATATGTTATGCAAGAACTGTTTTGAATTCAATGTCATATGTTATGGAAGAGCTGCGTGGCATTTGTGAGATTGTGACTTGCTAAATAATTTGTGACTTAACTGTACTGTATTACTCTCTCCGGTCACAAATATTTGACGTTTGAGATACGTGCCGGTCAAAGTTCTGAAACTTGAGGTATGAATATCTTTTAATATATTTAGAATTGCTACACAAAAATAGTATGTGTTGATTTGTTTTCAAAAGTACTTTAATAATATTAAAATCATAGTGGGCTTATAAATAAACTATCATTGTAATTAGTGATCAAAGTTGTGTTTTAGAGACTGTGGAAAATAAAAAACATCAAATATTTGTGACCGGAGGGAGTAAGGTACTATTGTACAGTTCAGGTGGAGTGGTTGAATTAGATTAAATACATATAATGTGCTTCAAACTATATTCTCGTGCAACAGGATGAAATACCATAATATGTTGAATTTAGTTCCATGGAATGCCCATGTGGGATTTACAAGATTGAACAAGAATAGCTAATCAAAATTTGTGGACGCATACTTGTAAATATGATTAATTATTGAAAATGTATGAATTGGTGTTCTGCTCTATCGGAATTAGACATTGAAATAGTGATCAAAGTATTTCAGCATATTTTGTAGGGTAGGAAAATTTACTGTTCATATATGCTAATTGGACATGTGACTGGGGCTGCTTATTTTTAGCATGACAGATGATTGGTTTTATTGAATAATCAGCATCCCATCTACATCGAAATTGCGACCAAAAGTCTTTTATAATATGCAACATTTTTTCCCCATTCTTGAGGTCATCTTTGTCCATACAATGGTACCTGATATGCTTGGTAAGCATGGTGTAGTTCATGGGGCATGTCATTCAGATTTATAAAATCATGCACATCAATCAATGTCCCCAAATGACATATAGTAGAAGAATACTGATACAAAAAAATTATTTGAATATGGCCTGTGTTTTTTATCTAAATTTTGTGTGCACGAATTAAACTTCTTAATTTTCCATTGCAATCCATAAAATTAAATTTCAAGAATAAAAAAATGAAATATGTATTTTAGAAGTATGAAATTTGCCTAAGTTGACGGAGGAAAACTATATTTCAAAACAAATCATGGGCTGCAAATCTGCAAATATTATTATTATTTTTAGTAATGCGTTAGTTGATGCGTAGTTGGGCGTCAAACTCTATACGGCCTGGACCTTTTGAATCTACACCATATTGAATTGCATGATCGACCAGTTCAATAAAAAATTTTACGAAAACAGGCCGGCAGCATATCTCAACAATACGAACCGTTCAAAGTTTAGTAGTTCAGTCGTGTTCTTGAAAATACTACTCTAGAGAAAATATGGAATTGGAAAATATTAAAATTTAGATACTGCTAAGGTTTAGTCGCCGTATCGCCCTCCTACCCAGGTTCATGCTTTTTGCTGGGTTCATTACCCCCAAACTGAAAATTCTGAAGATCAAGTTCAAAATCGAGGCAAAATTCACTTAAAATCCTGAAAAACAGGTAGTAATGTGTTTGGAGCATCTGGCATAAGGATTATTGGGGAAATCCAATTACTGAAGCGATGTTTTTGTCAAAAGTGGGTTTAGAAAGAAAGAAAATGCACACAGAGAGAGAGAGAGAGGGGGGTGGTTGGGAAGGAAGAGAGGAGCAACGCCACTAGAGATGGTCTATAATAATGTCCTGAGAAAATTGCACTATTAATCCCCATACTTATTCCGCCTGTGCACATAAATCCGTAACTTCCGAAACTGATTATTTTCGTATCTGAACTTGCGAAACTGTTGCAGTCAAATCCAATCCGCGTGTTTGGGTGGTTTTAAGGGTGGTATGGTGACACGGCGGTCAAAGTCAAAACTAAGTTGACTTTTTTTTTGCATTTTGCCCCCACATTTTGTTTTTTCCTCCTCCCAGCTCCAACCCACACCATCTTCCTTCTCTCAGCTCCCAGCTTCGCCACCGACTGCACCTCGCCTTCTTCCCCCGCTCCTTCTCCGCCGCTGCCGTCCGCCTCGTCTTCGGCAACTCCTGCCCGAGCTTCGCCTCCAAGCACCGCCGCCGGCCGCACCTTGCCTCCTCCCCCCACTCCTTCTCCGACGCCGTCGCCTCCCATCACTAAGCTCGCCACCACACCACTCAGGCTAGGGCGCCTCCATCTTCCCCAAAGCTCGGCGGAGGCACGCCGCCATCTCCTCTGCCCTGCGGCGGCGGCGCTCCCCGTTGTCCTCCAACCCGACGCGTCGGCCCCTCCACCACGGGCCACGCGCGGGCACTACGCCCCCTCCTCCGTCGCGCATCACGCCGGCCCGCGCCCTTGTCTTTAAGCCATGGGCACCGTGCTGCCTCCTCAAAGCCGGCGCTGGTGTGTGGTCGAGGTCATGGCGGCGCCGACGGGAGCTCAGGTTGTCGCCGGCAGGGGAAATGGCTGCGGCTGAAAGGGAGGCGACGCCAGTGGGTCGGGGAGAGAACGTTGGCAGCGAGGGAGACAGTTGCGCCGGCAGGGAGGCGGTGCCAGCGGGTAGGACAAGCTGTGCCGGCGGTGGAGCGGGCGTCGCCGGCGGGGACGCAATGCCGTCGAGCTTAGATGTGGGAGGGGTGTGGGACAGAGAAATGAGAAAGGAGAGAGAAAGAATCTGGTATGAAAGTAATAAAGATAAAGAAAAATAAAAATGCCATATAGGCTTTGACTTTGACTGCCATGTCACCATACCACCCTCAAAACCACCCAAACCCGCGGATTGGATCTGACTGCAATGGTTTCGCAAGTACAGGTATGAAAATAAGCGGTTTCGGAAGTTACGGATTTATGTGCATAGGCGGGACAAGTATGGAAACTAATAGTGAAATTTTCTCATAATGTCAATTGTGCCTGTTGGGATATCTGTGGCCCTAGGCCGCGTGTTGTGCGCCTTGTACACTCATTTGTAGGTGGGCTCAAATTAGACCGATTGAACCGTAAGTATTGCACAATATACAGGAAAAGGATACTTTATTGTAGCGGATCTAACCATGAATAGTGAAGTATCGTCTCATTACATCTATGTGCTCATTTATTTATTTACTAACAAAAATGCCCATGCGTTGCAACGGGAGAAATAAAAAACTTCGCACAGTAGTTCATACAGAAATTGTTTGCTAAAAAAAGGTCATTCAAAAAATTAATTGAACTACAAGTTAATTTATGGTTCATTGCATCACAAAAGTAGTCCATCATAAAACTAAAACATAAATATTTTAAACAAGTTCGTTATGTAACACGAAACGGCATGTGCCTGGTCCATAAGCACCAAACAAGATATGTCTCATGATATAAAACACAAAGGAATTACTCACAAAATACTGACAATTATATTGTTTCACCGAGAAAAATGTTGAACATAATTCAAAGTTTCATGGCCAGCATGCCAGTTCTTTCCTTCAAATTATTTTGAGACAAATCTATACCTAATAATAAAGAGAATAGAGTTTCTTCTCACTTTTTCTCCCGCCCCACCAGTAGATTTAATAGCCAAGAAGCTAGCCTATAGAAATAGAAACAGAACAAACAATCCAATCAACCATTTGAATGCTAGGATATGAAGCCAAATAAACAATCACATAAAAGAATCAATGAATATCTAGGTAAGAAATCATGGAAAAAGAGAAAAAAAATACAAGAAGCCAAATATGATGGATTAAACTAATACCTTCATAGCAGCTCCAAAAGCAGAATCAACAACACTGTTATTTTCAAACATGTTTGGGATGCTTTCCAGCAGCTGCTCCAGATTCTCACGGCACTAAAACAAAATAAAAATGAGATATTTAAAAATATATTCTAAATTAGATAACTGTAAATTGGATCGGTTTGAATGCAAACCTCAGAAACCGGAAGGATCAAGTCAGTTTGAAGAGGCGTATATACGTCTTGCACATCAGGAACAATAAGCATCAAGCCATCAAAGGCTACAAAGGATAGAAGATCAAATGGATATTGAGTGGTTAATAACTTATATATTTAAAACTTTGAAAAAAGTAAAAAATGTGTAATATTATTTATGCAAAAGAAAACTTTCTGGAATAATTTTTAAAATTGTATCTGTAAGCTTGAACTGCGTTAAAAAAGAGAGAACGATAGATGACATAGAAAAAGAAAAAACTAACCACTCATTTTTGTATGAGTAGTTAACTGTCTCTTTAAATATCAAAAAAGAATGCATCTAAATTCAAAGATGATGAAATTGTGAAACATAACTATTGGCAAATTCAATCAGTTTGGGACCCTGAAAATTATAAACACGAAAAGAAATTCACATTGGACGATTTCAATCCAGAAGTTGATGACAAGTTAAATAGAAATTGCAAACTAAGCTGAACTCTCGTCTGCCAAACTTAAAGCAATGTTATCAAGATTATTTGAGAACATGTGTACAGCTTATGGATACAATAATAATAACCATAGCAAAAAATGACATTGGCATAAACATGAGAACTGAAATAATCAGAGGATTTTATCTGCATGTAGCCTACGAGGTTAGCTTCAACAAATTACACACACAGTCGACATACGATTCCATGCGCCTAGGAAGATCAAAATCTAACAGGCTGGGTAAACAAAAAAGTTAGTTCTAGTATTTGTCAACTTCTTTTCGTTAAACATATAATATTGGTACAGAAGGCTATATATGCAGAATACAGACATAGTTTCGCTTATCTTAAAAGCCAGTGAGAGACGTGTAAGTTATAACACCATCTCTACTACTTTAAAGTGTACAATGGTCGTGGTGGTGATACTACCAACTTACGATCTGGACTATCCAACAAATATTGATATCTGCACCGTTCGATCTCCAAGCCGCCGCCTCTGGGTTTCCCCGCTCCTGCCTCCCATGATCCCCACGACCCCACCCCGCAGAACCGCCCTTTCCTTGTCCCCCTACCTCTCCCTCACCCAAGCCGACGCCCCCCTCTCTGCCTCCGCCGAACCTCCCTCACTCCCGCTACCCCGCCGCTGCAACCCCTCTCTCCGCCACCCCCTCCCTCTATCCCACTCGCTGTCACCCCACTCTCTCCCTCCCACAAGGCCACGTCCCCTCCATTCCCCGTCGCCTCCCCTTCCCGCCTACAAATTAGCTCGATCCATTCGGTCGCTTCCTTGTTCCTTCCCCTGAGGTAAATCCTGCAACCGAATCCACGCTTTGATCCCAAATTTTACCTGTAGCTTCCCTAGTTTTCCGGTCGGTTTCTCGTCGGTTTCCTCACGGTTCGTCTGGTCCGATTGTTTCGTTCCTTCTCGTGGATTTTTTTGTTGCATTCTCGTTCTTGGTCCCTATCGGGAGTTGTTGACCTCCAGATAATCTGAAACGACATTTGTTGGTTATTGGTTTTGCAGCTGAGAAGAGGTGTGTGTGGGAGGAAGAAGATGAGGGAGATCCTGCACATCTAGGGTGGGCAGTGCGGGAACCAGATCAGGTCCATGTTCTGGGAGGTAGTGTGCGACGAGCATGGCATCGACCCGACGGGGAGGTACATCGGCGGGATTTTAACCCCCACGCCACTCAATTCGCAAGCCTCGTCTCCTACGTCATTACTTTCGCGAGCCTGATCCACCACGCCACCGGGGTTGCGAATTTCTTACCTCAGTGCCATTAAGCTCATTTTTACTCATTCGAAATTCTTTTTCAGCATTATTAATCTTTTCAGCACCTGCCCTCCGCCACCATCGCCGGGCTGGAGGACGGCGGCGCTACCTTCGGGTGCCTCGGCTTCTCGGACCCAACCATGCATTTGATGTGGGCGCCTTCCTCCGACAGCTTGCGCTCAATGGACGCGAGGAGCTCCGGGTCGAACAGCGGGCTCAGGCTTCGCCGCGACGACGTCATCCCGATCCCATTCCCCCCGCCATTCTTCGCCGGCCCGGGCTTCCGCACGACGCGGGCGCTCGCCGGGGAGAATCTTCTCGACGCCCTCAACAGCTTGGAGTTGTCGATGGAGTTGTACGGCCAGAGGAGCCTATCGGCGTCGGCCTCGCCGGGTTGCTGCGGGCTGTTCTCGTTCCCGGAGAACCGGTGCTGCTGTGGGCTGTTCTCCTTCCCCGGCGTGTTCCTCTGCTTCGCCGCCGACTTCTTGGGCGACGGCAGGGCCATGGCGAGGACCCTGGCGGGCAACCACCGCCTCGGCTTGGACGGCTTCTTTGCTGGCGACCTGGCCGCGGTATCGGCGTCCTCCAGCTCGGCGATGGTGGCGGAGGGCAGGTGCTGAAAAAGATTAATAATGCTCAAAAAGAATTTCAAATGAGTAAAAATGAGCTTAATGGCACTGAGGTAAGAAATTCGCAACCCCGGTGGCGTGGTGGATCAGGCTCGCGAAAGTAATGGCATAGGAGACGAGGCTTACGAATTGAGTGGCATGGGGGTTAAAATCCCGTACATCGGTACGTCGGACCTGCAGCCGGAGCGCGTGAACATGTACTACAGCGAGGTCTCCTGCGGCCAGTTCGTGCCGCACGCCGTGCTCATTTACCTGGAGCCCGGCACCATGGACTCCATCCGCACCGGGTCCTATGGCCAGATCTTCCGCTCGACAACTTTATCTTCGGCCAACCCGGCGCCGACAATAACTGGGCCAAAGTCCACTACATCGAGGGTGTCGAGCTCATCAACTCCGTCCTCCACGTCGTTCGCAAGGAGGCCGAGAACTGTGACTGCCTCCAATGTCCCTTGCCTTCACTAACCATCTGAGACCCTGACCCCTTCCAAGAAACACTTATTTCTATGTATTCTGATGAAAAAAAACTCGCCTTTTGTGTGTGTGGCCAGGTTTCCAGGTGTACCACTCGCTGGTTGGCAGCACCAGGCTCGACATGGGCACGGTGCTCATTTCCAAGATCCAGGAGGAATACCATCGGATGATGCTGACGTTCTCGGTGTTCCCGTCTCCCAAGGTGTCCGACACCGTGGTTGAGCCCTACAACGCCACGCTCTCCGTCCACCAGCCTAGTGGAGAATGCCGATGAGTGCATGGTGCTTGACAACGAGGTGCTCTGTGACTTGTGCTTCCGCACCCTGAAGCTGACCACCCCTAGCTGTAAGCAGATCCGTAGCTCCAAGTTGATTACTTGATTGTACTTTCATTCATAATGTTAGGAGTAATTGATAATTAAGTTCTGTCTGCTTTGTATTAAATGTGGGTGCTGTTGATCGTCGTTGGTTTAGTTTGGCGATAAAAAAGAACTAATGAACTTAGGTAGATCATTAATTTGGACTGTTTGGTGGTGGATTGGCTGACCATTGTTTCCGTTAAAATCATGGCTATGCTGGGACTCGGCTCTGTGGCTGCCAGAGAAATGGCTCTGCCCAGATCTGAGTTACGGTGACCTCTCTGGCTTGGGGCCCTGCAAGGTGGCGGCTCGACGAGCTTTTCCCGGAGACAGTGGCTCCTTTTGCATCCAGATTCTCACGGCACTAAAACAAAATAAAAATGAGATATTTAAAAATATATTCTAAATTAGATAACTGTAAATTGGATCGGTTTGAATGCAAACCTCAGAAACCGGAAGGATCAAGTCAGTTTGAAGAGGTGTATATACGTCTTGCACATCAGGAATAATAAGCATCAAGCCATCAAAGGCTACAAAGGATAGAAGATCAAATGGATATTGAGTGGTTAATAACTTACTAGTAAAATGCCCGTGCTATGCCACAGACCTAAAGGGATGAAACGAAAACATAATTCGTAGACAAAAATATAAGCATGAAGGGTGATTTGCAGGAAAGATCGAGTGTAGCACGTGACATGTTATGGCTTGGATCGTTTAGGTTGAAACATTATTAAAGAATGGAGTGATCTTCACTGCTGGCAATAAACAACGACGAACATCGAACATGCGAGATTTGAACTGCACTTTGCATGAGAGCTCTCCTTATGTTGGAAGGAAGATTTGTCAGATCAACAAGAATGATGCACCATCTCCAAATATTGAACAAGGTAATCTGAAGTGTACCTTGCCTGCTCTCAGTATTACATATGATCCTAAAGCTTACATTGATTGGGAAATTGCGGTTGACAATGAATTTAGAAAATATGACTTGTCTGAAAAGCAAAAGATTAAGACTGCCACTAGTGTGCTAAATGGATTTATGTTAATATGGTGGAATACTAGAAAAGAGGGACAACCTCATAGCTGGAATGTCATGAAAAAAATTATGAGAGATATGTATGTTCCTGATTACCATGCTGCTCTTCTGAACACTAAACTCCAACGTTTGAAACAAGGCAACAAAAGTGTTAAGCATTACTTTGAACAATTGCAAAATCATTTACTGTGTTGTGGGTTAGATGAATGTGAGGAAGCTATAGAACTTTGATTTTTGAGAGGGCTTAATCAAGAAATTCAGGAAATTATTGTTAATAAAACTATAACTCACTCTCTCATTTGGTTAAGCTTGCATGTAAAGCTGAAAATCATATTTTGGAAGAAATGAAAATGCTTGATACTTGGAAGGAAAAGGTTTCTAAATCCTATGAAATAATTTGCGCTGAAAAAGATAATTCAATGGACAATTTGCATGCTCTTGTGCCTCCCTCTTCGACTAACTTTTTGCAGGAGATTGGAAAGAATGAAGAGATCGGAATTGATATGGTCGAGCATAGGACATTCTCTTCGACCATGGTGTTAGATGAGATTGCATCTTCCATACCCACTAACCAGATCATGGTTGATGGCAATTGTGTCATTGTTGGCCCATGGCCTAATGGAAATAAGATACATCGCAGCATAATTGTTGATGAAATATTGAGTGCTGAACAATTTACACCACTTCAGTACAATGGTGATGAGATCACCATGGTTGCCAAAGAAACACCTGTTACAACACCTACATCATTTGAGGAGAACATTAAAGGTAATAATGGTGTTGAATCGATAGTTATCCACAAAAAAGACGTTCTTGCAACAACACTTGTGCTGAAAGAAAAATACCGTTCTTTGAATTTAATATTCCTAATTTGCATAATGTTGAATTGATTACTCGCGACAAAAATGTTAACGAAGCATTTCAAGAAAAATCTTTGTGCTATGTGCTATTTGATGAACCTATTGAACTGTCTAGTGTGATTGACAAGGTTGCTGTAATTTCTAGTTCAAATTCACTAGATGGTACTTGTAAATTTTATTTAATTGGAGATTATGGTGTGCACAACACATTTCATATATGTCAAATGTTTATCACAACCGATTTGCTTACTGATTTGAAATTAAATTCTTGCAACACGCCATCCATTGTGTCATATTGTGGTAGCTCGCAAATAAAGGAATTGTTTGATGATCACTGTTTTGAAAAGAGATCTCCATTCATTTGCTCATATGTCCCATGTGAATCACTTGTTAAAAATCTGCATAGCCCAAATAAATCATGTTCTCTTCCAAACAAGTTGACACAATGTTTAGTAAAGTTGTTTCATTCAATCCCGCCGAAATGATGAGAAGGAATGGTTTAAGAGAAAAACATTGCATAATTGTTTCCATATTGAAAACGAGAATGACAAAACAATTCATGCATACATATACCACGCATACACGTTGTTTTTATTCTCGAGCACCTTTGCAGGTTATCAAAAGACGAGGATGCGTATTCGTGAAGATGGGAAGAATGAGAAGACCATGGCACCAATGCATATCTGAAAGTGTTCCTTGTTCTGGAATCTAATTCGTCCCCCAGAAGTATATCAAGATTTCACGTCACATAGAAGATCAACTGGAGTCGAGGACGACTCCAAATAAAGAAGGGGAGAATGATGAGGACATCGCTACATCGGATACACCCATGAGATCAACGACCGAAAATTCCCCTCCCTACCAGCAACCCTCGACTAGCATTCAAGGACCAATTACTCGAGCCTGCGCACGACAAATTTGTTATCAGGTAAACTCGTTTCTCGGGTTGAATAATTATACTTTGGAGAATAGACCACTACCTAATAAAAATATTATGCATAGGAACTTGAACAAGCACCAGTTACAAGTCACAACACACCAATCAAGGCAATAAAGCATGGTGGGAACGCAAAGGGATTCTACTCGGCCATCAATGACCAGTTTGAATTAAAAACAGCCTAGAGAATGCAAACAGACTCCGATTGGAATGTGTGAGCACTCATTGGAAATATAACTTCGCCACCTTTCCAACGGATCCAGCCTCACCTTCAAATTCGAAGTGAGCTGGCCAGAGCAGTCAAAACCATCTGGTGGTTACTGGACACTTACCCTTCATATAAAAATGTACGTAATAACTTCGTATAGCATACATTATACGAAGGGCAAAACCAATGCCCTGCGGAATAAGATTTTCACATTCCAGCAACACACGGATGAGTCCATCTCGGATGCTTTGGAGCGACTGCAAGAGTATATACTGGCTTGCCCCCACCACGGGATGCAAGACTGGTTTATCATCCATAGTTTCTATCACGGGCAGAACCGTACTGCCCGAGAGCACCTCGATGCTGCCTCTGGAGGAGCTTTCTTTTCACTCAGTGTGAGTGCTACCCTCACTCTCATTGAGAAGATGGTCTCAAGCCAGGGCTGGAACGATGAGCGTTCGTAGCCGCGAACTCGAGGAGTCCACCAGATTAATGACATGGATATGCTCGCGGCCAAGATGGATTTATTAATGAAGAAGCTGGAAGTGCCGAATCAAACTGTCCAGACACTCGAATCTCGCATGACCTGCGAGGTTTGCGGGAGTCTTGGACACTTGGAGACAACTGCACTGAGACCCGACCAGAGGACGCAAACTTCATCAGCAATGGGTTCCGACCTCAATCTAATTACACTATGGGTTGGAATTCGAGGCCAAACTTATCCACCGACAACCGTCTTCAAGGAGGTAACAATGGCAACTTTAACCGCAATAAATCTCCTCTAAATGATGCTAATTCTCAACAAAGAGTGAATGAGAGCATTAGTAGGAAATTTCTTGCTAATGATAAAATTCTGGAGGACATCAATGCACAACTATAAGGGTTTACAAATGCCATGAAAAGTCAAATGAGTTTTAATAAGATGCTAGAAACTCAAATAGCTCAATTGGTTGCTTCAATCCCTACTTTTGCTTCTTGAAAGCTCCCGGGACAGCCGGAGGCTCCCCCAAAAGAAAACGTTAATGCGGTCGCAACCCGATCGGGTAGAACCACCCGAGACCCGCCGCAATCTAACACTGTAGAGGATGAGGATGTTATCTCGGATGAAGAGGATAAAGGTGAGGATGAGGAAGAGCCAAGAGAGGAGCTGCCAAAGACGACGAGTGAAGCACGGACCAAGCCAAGTCCCGCTAAATTCACTGAGACGCAACTGCTACCCTTCCCACGTTGCCAACGCAAGACAACTGTGGACGCGCAGTTTGGCAAGTTTGTTGAGGTAATTAATCAACTATATGTCAACATACTATTGCTAGATGCGATATAGGTACCAACGTATGCCAAGTACCTGAAGGACATCCTCAACAACAAGCACCCGTTGCCAACGTCAGAAGTCATTAAATTGACTGACGAGTGCAGTGCGGTGATTTTGAACACTCTCCCAGAGAAGAAGAAGGATCCCGGCTACCCGACCATTTTGTGCTCCATTGGTGCACAACACTTTGAGCGTGCTCTGTGTGACCTCGGAGCCAGCGTCAGCATCATGCCCAATGTAATCTATGAAAGGTTAAATCATTCTACCTTGTCACCTACTGGCATGACCCTGCAGTTGGCGGATCAATCGATTCGCCATCCAATTGGAGTCGCGGAGGATATACCAGTGAAAATTCAGAATTTTCTGGTACCCGTGGACTTTGTGGTGTTGGACATGGAGGTAGACACCAAGACACCCCTCATTCTTGGGAGGCCATTCTTGAGCACGGCAAATGCGACGATCGATGTTGGTGCAGGAGAAATTCAGCTCAACATTAACGGCCGAGATGAAGCATTCAACTTCAGGCCTTGAGCTGAACAATGCTCACAGGTACGCACATTTCGTGGTAAAAATGCTAAACCTGTGCAGGAGGAAACAAGGGCTATACCAAAACCTCAGCTGGATGGCCTCATTGCTGCAATGATGAATACCTCCGATTGTTGGATGAACCAATGCATCGTCCATATTGGAAGGGGAAGGAGAAATCCAAGCCCCGTCGAAAGAAACATGCGGTCGAGAAATCGGAGCCGCAGGGGAAGTTCAACGCCACTCAAAAACCTCAGATCAAACGAGTGTGGCGTAAAAAAGAAATTTAACCAGCCGCAGCAACTTCGGCTGCGGCTAATTCAAGACAACTGAAGGTTGAATGTGGTCCAACTCTTCGACCGTGAAAACAAAAATTCAAGCCCTCACCAGGAGATAAGCCGGAAATTTATCTTGCATTCATATTTATTTCGTGCATTTTACCACGGCATATTTATTTTCTACTGGACAGTTACCCTTCATATAAAAATAAAAAAATCACAACAAAAAATTTTGGTTGAAAAGTGGGGCCGGCCAACCCCACCTAGGCCGGCCGACCCACTCCCTTCATCAGAATGCCACCAAATTTGGTGGGTGACTCCATCACTTGCATCCATTCATTTCCACCACTTGCATCCATTCATTTCCCACTACACCCACCACCCTAGGCATATAGGCATTAGGTAGGGTAATTTGTCCCACTTAATCTTGCCATGAACTTGGTGAGGGCGGGGCTCCCCAGTACGGCGTTGTAGGGAAGGTCGAAATCGGTGACTTCAAAATAGACCAACTCTGTCCTGAAATTCTTCGCGTCCCTGAACGTCACGGGGAGCAGCTCCTACTCCAGGATTTGGAGCGTCCGGAATACTCCTGAGGACAGGAGGTATGGAATACATGGACCCCGGGTATCTCCATGGCGGGATGCAAGTACTACTCAACAGGGGGTGGGCCAAGCCGGCTATAAGCGCAAAGAGGACACCAGGCTTGCCAACCAACCTTGTGCGGCAAGTACAAGATAAAGACAGTTAAGTTTATCCCAAATAGGGAAGATATGGTTGTAATCAACAGTTGGCATTGTGTAATCCCTGAACCTGTATAATCCCTTGTCTTGTGTTACCATTAAGTTTAGATCTAGGGCATAACCCCATATAATTCATTGCCGACGACACCAACCGGTTTAATAAACGTCAACAGTTGGCATATGTTGGTCGATTTTATTTTAACAAACGTCTTGAGTATGCATCAAGAAAACTCATCAGGTCAGTTCCTGCATTGGAATCCACTAGCTGATCGATACGCGGGAGGGGGAAGTCATCCTTCAGACATGACTTACTGAGATCAATGAAATCCACGCACACCCTCCGGTAATCATTGGATTTTATCACCATCACCACGTTGGCCAGCCACTCAGAATGCAATGCTTCGCGGATGATTCCTGCCCGGAGTATTTTTGCCACTCCCTCCCCTTGCCACCTCTCTCCTTTCATTATCCATCTTACGAAGCTTTTTCTTCTTGGGCCTTTGTCGGGACCCGCATGAACGAGTCAAGTCCCTTCTGTGCCTTACTGTACTAGTCCCTGGATCAGTAGCTAGTACACACAGATTTCTAGACTTGGATTATAACCATTCTTATTAAAACATTAAATATTACATCAGAGTGCGGCCATTAAGGCTCATAATACAAAATTCTAGCACGCAAGCCATACAACTGCGGAAGCATTGGTACAAGTAAAAATCCAAAAGGGAACACAATCCCACAGGCAAGGCTATAGTAGCGATCCTAGGCGTCGGAGTAATCCACGTCCTGAACACCATCGACGAAGTCACCGTCTTCAGGCTCACCATTGTCCGGGTCGTAATACTGAACATTCGGACCTGCTCGTTGGAATGAGCAGCCCCGTGAATGAACGTGAGGGTGAGTATATGTGCAAATACTCGCAAGCCAAATTGACATATGCAAATGAGGGCTTTAGCAATGGAGGGATCAGGGTTTCATTTACGGAAAGCCATCTTTTTAAATTTCCTTTATCTTTGAAAATGTGGAAAAGAGTTAAGAAAAGTAAAACAAATATCTTTCTTTTGAATCACCGGCTACCCACCAGTTTCAACCCAGCACGGGCAACTCATGGCTACCAGCCATGTCCATCCAATGATCATGTGGCTATCTGCCATAGAAATACAATATCAGGGCTAACCGCCAAATCAAAATCTCTGGGCTATCCACCATGTAAAAATCATAATTTCAAGGCTAGCCGCCATGCAAATCTCATGACTGCCCGTCATGCTAACTCAATCACTTCATAGCATCCTGCTGCAAAGGCCCAAAACAAGACTCACGACATTCTGTCGTGGTTTTATTTTAAAGCGCCATTTCGAAAACAAAAAGTGTGAAAATACTACCATGAGGCAATGCTCCGTCGCCCGCCCTTGACCGTGGGCACGGCTGTCTAGACAGTTCTACACTCTGCAGAGTTTGCACGCTTTACCGACGAGAGGTAATTTACAAAGTAAACCACCACAAGGTCTTTAACCAACTCACTCCCAGCTCAGGCATCACCGCTAAGGATTCCACCTCTGGGCTGGTACTCAGTTGCCAGCGGCCCCCTCTTGCGCCAATAGGTTCAAATCTGTGCGACACCATTATCCACGGATTCTGCACTCAATTATGTGGCACCGTGTTCTACGGGCACTGAAAATTCTGCTCGACTTTGAGCGGTTTTTGGTTATCCATGGATCAATTCCGTTAACCACGGATTCTGTGCGACACCGTGTGCTACGGATTCTGCGCTGCCTATTCCACCAAGTGAGATGCTGAAACTAAGAGTTTGAAAGGTACTCAACCAGGGCCTGCCCATACCAGCACTCATGGTCGCACTGTTGAACTTAGTTTGTCTACCTCAAGGACTCGGTCCTAAAGGATTTGGGTGGTTCCCACACTGGGCCCGAGTCTCATGCGTACTGCACCAATCCATACAACCATCCACCCAAATCAGGGTTTTGCGAAAATAATTTCCCTTTTACAATACCAACTATTGTACCCCAATAGTCCTATTTTACCAAACATGGCAGCGTCAACTGCCTTTAAATCACGCATTTCAAACATTGCAGTTCACATGAAATAACAGTGATGACTATAATCAATAAATAGCAGGGCTAAGCATTTAACGATTAACTTACCAACGAAATGGCAATAAACAAGTTATATATTCCTAGGGTTTTCGAGGATCAGGTTTATACGATAATAATAAATTTTCTTGGCATTTAACTAAGCAGCCTAATCAACTAGCGTTTTTACGTTTCAATATAATATGCACTTAGCAAATCTAGTAAATCATTTAGAAATCTAGGCAGCAATATTATCAAAAAATATTGTAGGGAAAGAATCAACAATGACTTACCGTAAATGCGGTCTTCCAGGCGTACGAGTAGGTCCTCAGCTCCAACGACATCGGTATCGTATGTAGCGCAAACATGTAAAACACACAATAAATGCACATATAAAAATATGAATGCAAATAGTGCAAATGGCAATTTTAAATTAAAGTGTGCATTTTTATGAATTTGTAGAAATTTATTTCATTGAAAATGGATTTGTATTTTTAAAGGTACAAAAATAACAAAGTTTCATATAATTAAATAAAAGGACAGCTGGGCCGGCTAATCGAAAACGGCCCAAAAACGGCGCACGCGGGGAGGCTGCGTCCTGCGTCGGTGCTGGGCCTCGGTGACAAGGGCGCAGAGGCGGCGGGGCCTGGCTGGGCCTGCTGCACGCGCGCGGCCCGGCTCGGCCCAGCGTCAAAGGGGCGGACAGGCTGATGGGTGGGGCCCACCTGTCGGTGACCCGGAGCAGGGGAGGCGGCGGCGCACGGCTCGGCGGCGGCATTCCCGGCGACTGGAGGCGCTCCGGTGGGGGGGAAAACGGAGGGGAAAGAAAGAGGGTGCCTAGGGGATCAAAGGGAGGGGTCGGCGGTGCAAGGGCAGCTCCGGTGATGGCCGGCGGCGGCTCGGGGCGGAGGAGGTGGCGGCACACAACGGAGGGGTCACCGGCGGCGAATCGGGAGGGTGTTGGTGGCAGGCGGAGCTTTGAGGGTGTTGTAGGATGGTGGTGGAGGCTTGTATTTGTGCCGGGGAGGGCTGTGGTGGCACGGTGGCGTGGAGGTGGTGTGGGACAGAGGAGGCGCACGGCGCGGCGAGCTTCTGGGCAATCTCTGGGGAGAAGGGGACAACGTGACAAGGGGGAACTACGGGGGAAGGAGGGCTCACCGTGTGGCGCATAGGTAGCGAATGGACAGAGAGGGAGGAAGAGCAACGGCAAGCCTCTGTATTTATAGGCGACGGCGAGCGCGGCTGGTCAACAGGGGTGGGGTCGACGGCGAGCAAATTGAGGTAAGAGGACAAGGAGGTGGGTCCCGTGGCAGTGGCAAAGGCAAGTGGGAGTTGGCGTGGATGGTACGCCGGCGAGGTGTGTGTGGCGCAGGAGCCACCGAGGAAGAAGACAAGCCGAAGCAGAGAGAAAAGAAAAAGGAGAAGGTGAAAAAGAAAAGGAAAAAGAAAAGGGGTGGGGCCCACTGAAAGAAATTTTTATTTTTAAAGTAGGATTTCAGAAGTTTTATTTTCATCAAATATTTTCCAAATTTTTGGTATAAAATTTAGACATAATCAAATTTTGTCAAAATAGTATAATTATTTTCAAATTTAGATTTTCATTTTTTATATTTTTATCAAACTCAAATCAAAGCATTTATTATCAAACGAGTAAAATGCCCGTGCTCTGCCACGGACCATAAAAGGATGAAAAAAACATAATTCGTAGACAAAAAATATAAGCATGAAGTGTTATTTGCAGGAAAGATTGAGAGTGTAGCACATGACATTTTATAGGTTGGATCATTTAGGTTGAAACATTATTAAATAATATAAAAATTATTTGTCACCAACCACCACAGTAACCGAATTTAGGAACCAACTAAAGAAATAAAAATACTAATCACCTAACACTATAACAAAATTTAGAAACCATCAAAAGAAATAAAAATACTAAATCATATACGCATTATGACATGATAGTCGCAAAATGCAAGCATGTGGCTATGAATATCAATCACATATTAAAAGGTCTCATCAGGCATGCCCATTTGAATCGTAAATATATGAATTGTGAACCAAAAAATAAAGTGATTTACTAATAGGCATCAACGGTCAGTTATACTTCAAAATGAAACATGATCCAAAAATCAAAGAATGTAAATGTAAATACTAAAATGACGCTTCCTCTTATTCCTCAACATCCCAATTGAAGGTTGTGACACAATTGGACTTGAGGTGCATGGATCCAAATCTGCATCTTCAAAACAAAGTAGACAGTGGATACGCCTGAATACCATGTTGTCGGGGGTAAAAATACGGCCCATTGTCATGGCCCACTCCCTGACGGCCCAATCGAACAGCCTGTCAGGGCCCAGTTCCCTGGAAGGTTCTATCTGGCCCATATGCACTCTGCCGAACACCATCATTTGTGATTAAAGAACACACGTGATTACACGAGTCCACAAAATTAGCACCAATAAACCCAAAACCATCATTTGTTTTAGTGACAGAATTACAACCGCAAAGGATGCATTCACTTGTGCCTCCTCTACCTGCAGCTCAGCGCCCACGCAAGTGTGGGATGGAGCACTGGTTCGCCTCCTCGCCAACACGAGAGGAACCGTTCCTGGAGAGCTCACCAGCGGTTGCCACAGTGGCCTTGCCTTGTTTTCTCCTGTCCTGGAGAAGGTCACCGAGCTTCGGCAACTGGGGCGGCTTCAGGGGCGCAGCCTTAAGCATGTCCTCCAGCATTGACAGCCATCACGAAAGGAGATGGCGGCATGGCCTGCTGGTTGTTTGGAGTGCTTGCAATGAATATTAGAGCAGGGGTGTAATCTGATGAAACAGAAGTCAAGTGAAACAAAAAACCATTTGATCTTTTAAAGTTGCTTTAGTAGAAAAAAATATGCAATGGTGAAACAATTTTCTAAGCAGACGAAACTATAAACTGGAAATTCCCTACATATAAATTTACGCTCTTTGATTGATCCTGTGAATTTACATCATTTACCTACATTGACACCGAAGAAATCGTCCTCGCAGTCTTGAGTCTAGCTAGGAGGAGGCCTCAATGTAAGCTTTGTCCCTGCTGCTACCTGCAGAAGAGAAGATGGTCAAGAAGTCATAGTTGGGAAAATTATTGATAACTAAGTCATGATCACAGTTTGGTTCAACCGTGGACATATAAGTTTCTGTCGTTGTTTTTCATAGTCAGGAAGAGGAACCATGCTGCTCCGTAACAAACATGATGCGGATGCATTAATAATATATTTTTTCAGCGCATTACTCCATCGTTTGTTTCCCATGAGCAAATAGATGCATGAATATATATAACCATGTCATCCCAATGGATGCGTTCAGCATTCTTAAGCACAAGTCACACAAAAAAAAACTTAAATTTACATGTAGATGAAATATGCAGGTAGCATATTTTCACACAAGTAGCTGCTGCTTATTAGTATGGAGAGGTACATGAGGGTACTTATTAATATTTAGAAACTGATCAATTAGGATGAATTAGACCTGAAAGTCAATAGCTTTCACAAACCAAAGATGGCAGCAGAATGCCGCGGATGTATATAACTTGAGGAAATGCGGAATTGCAGTCCTCTGACCTCCATCTGGTCATTCTCTTCTTTTCCATAAAGAACTCTCTCTGTATTTCTATCGACGACCTAAATTGGGTTACATTTTTTTTGAACCAATAAATTGGGTTACATAAAACACAAGAAAGAATAAACGAACATGACAACCTGAAACTTGCAGCAAGCATGGATCAAGCATCGAGTGTGCACATTAAGAACATTTTTTTAAAATTTATTACTCAGATTTTT
>SPJY01019855.1:0-11758 GCA_005191435.1 Raddia distichophylla | reverse complement strand
TTATTCAACACTGAAACAAGCAACCCATAAATTGTAGTTGGGCTACACTTGGCCCGGTTTTTTAAGCCGGATTGGTTGGACTGAGATGGGCTTGGCACTGGTCTGGTGGGTGCATGCTTTTTCAAGCCCGGCACGATCCGATGCATAGGTCTATTTTGAGCAACAACTATGTGGAGAAATTCTTTTAAGAAACCAGCACAAACACCTAAATCAACTTGTTAACATCACCCGGCACCCGCAGCCAAAATATAAATATGGTCTCAAAAATTCTCGAGCCACACATTACACATACACATGTCCATCCTCATTGTTGGCTAATTCCCATAATGGCAATTTTATAGCTGCTAAATTACAAGCCTTGGACAATAAGTAACAGGACTAATGGTGAAATGATAAGAAAGTAATCATATGATCGACTGGATAATCATTGTATTCACATATCGATTTGTTTGGTTGGTGGTTAGCTTTGCCTAATTTTGCCACACCTTATATTTAGAGTTCTTAATGGGGCGGGGCGGGACCAGGTCAAGCCTCGACTCGACCCAATCCGTCCCGCCCATTCTAAACATCCGCCCTCCTCCAACCCGACCTGGTCCCGGCCAACCGGTGCACCGATCTAAGCTGGGGCAAAGAAAATTCACATAACATCATCCCAACCAAAGGCAAATAGGCATATAAAAATCCCATCAAATACACAAATCCAATCACTTAGGTACATGAAAATCAAGCCACATACACAAATACAGTAATTGCGTGATACTAATACTAGCATCAATATGGTTAATGAGTTGGTCAGGGTTCTCGAGTAACGTAATATACATAACCGGGTCCGGGTTAGGTCGGGGCAAGCATTAATCTAGACGCGCCTTGAGATGAACCGGTGCAAGTCGTCACCACATTAATATTGTATGAATTAATTCGAATAAAACTGTGACATAATGTGATGTAGTTAAAAAACTAGGTGCAATATGTATTGAATGTCTATATTCATTCTTATGTTAGAATATTCTAAAAAAATAATTTTATATTACATAGAAATGCGTTATATGAAATAGGAAAATAATACACATGCCATTATAAAGTTGTCGATTCGCAATAAATGCCATCCCATGCAACAATGAAATGTGTGCTCTGGACCCACATGTCATAGACAGAAGAGTGAAATTTTTGCAAAGTGTAAATTTTATAATAGCATTGATATAATTTACCCTATGAAATATATAAATATGTAGAAAATAAATATTTATTGTGTAGTCTTATCTTTGATCAATAAGTAAAAAAAATAGGAATAAGATAAGATACAACGATCCTTGCTGTAGAATTTTGCAAACATAAAGGCATTGATTTTTTCATAGATGATTCTAGATTTAGTGTTATATGGTTTGGATTGTGCCACATGGCGAGAAAATAATGATATAATAAGAATATAAATAGAGGCATATTGTATTATCAAATTCCCTCCATCACCATTACATTGTATTATCAAAACTCCATCACCATTATGCCGAATTAGACTTTATTATTAAACTTATAATGAAATAAATTAGATATTTCTGTAATAAGTCATTATAAAAATAGAAAAGTTTGTTAATAAATAGTAGGATATTAATGCATCATATCTATATTATTAATAAAGTCAAAATATGTCATGGTTACTAAAATATGTTAAATAAGTTAGAAATTTTGATTTTATTAAGTTATATTTATTAGGTTGCCCAAGCTTTAAAAAATTATAGATCCGCCATTGAGTAAAATATCACTCATAAATCACACGGATAAATTCACCAATATGGTGAGTTCACATCCTATCGTCCAGTTTCCGCAATCAGTAACGCTACGTCCAATAACTGACATGATAGAAAAGTAACAATAAAGGATGGAAATTAATGTCTTCAACTAAAACAAGCCATATGCAACAATAAATATTAATGGCCGCAACCACATAATCTATACAACGAAAAATAGGATATCATATTTACCAAAAACGCACCAGCCAAACCTGAACAATAGCTTCCTCTATTCAAATCTGCATCGGACATATCAGTCACAAACAGATCATAATCGCTAACGAACTTGCAGCAACCATGTCAAAATGGCTAAAATTAAACCCTAATCCTTGATCCTATACACATATCAAACCCTAGCATTGTGCAAAAATCAAACATTTGCATCCAAACCAAAACCACCACCACCACCACACGGGAAAGACATCGCAGAAGTAGCATCTCATTTCAACAAAAAAAAAGGAATCGACTACAGAATCATTAGAGCACATGTTTTGCATGATTGCATAAAAAAAAGAGCAATCAAGCGGAAGATGAACGGAAATGTAGGAGGAGATCAGTGAGCCATTACTTGGGTCGGAGAAGGGGAGGGTTCAAGTGGGGGCCGCGGCGGCTTGAGAGTGACCTTTAGGGTTTCAGCAAAGGAGGCGACCAATGGAGCGGCGGCGACGGCGGCTCGAGAGCGACCTTTAGGGTTTCTGCAAAGGAAGCGACCACTGGAGCGGCGGGGCGGCACCAATATATATCACGCAGCCAAGGCGCGATGCGATCTGGACCATCTGTCTGCGTGCCCTACCGACCAGCCGTTGATCGGCTTATTGATGCCATGTAACTTTTTGTAATGGCATGCCCTATTTTGAAATTGTTGTTCATCATCGTAGGGTTGACGTCAGTCAGGCCCATGGGTCTGCGGAAGAGGATGTTATAAAACAGGTCGTACGTACGCAAACACAATCCCGCTCAAGCTTCTTTCAATGTATGAACTGGCTACACTTTGGATGGTCCGATCTTAGGATCGATCTGGGAACCCTTTTACTGATGCACCCCAGCCTTTATATAGCCGGACCAGCGTGGGTCACAATGTGCTATATAGTGCGCATTAAACGATCCTACTACTGTAGCCATCATTCCTCCTGTCCCTGCTTCTAACAACGAGACAACTTGGATAGGACAGAGCGGCCCGCATGTCCTGAGCGCCCTTCTGTCACACCGTAGCGTGAACGGGGGACGGCTACAACGTAGATGACATCACTAGCGGGGTAGGGGTAATCATACTGTCAGAGCCCCGCCCGCTCCGTCAGAATGGATCTGTCGCTGTGTACTCGCCCAGCGCCTGCTCGCCAGGCGCCACGCAATCTAGTCGCCTGGCGCCTGGGGACTGGTCACTTGCCTACATGCCGAACACCTCATCTCCTAGCCGCCCGGCGCTTGAGGCCTAGTCGCACGCCTGCGTGCCGGACCGCCACATGACCTAAATGAACAGCTTGAACTTTTACCTTGTCTGAAACCAGACCTTAATCAGTTTGGGCCCGATGTTTCCATGTTAGGGGCGTTCCTTAATTGGGCTCTGATCCCACTTGGCAGTGAAGTGGGGGCACACCCCGGTGTAGAATACACCGATAGACACACACAATGATTTTTACTGATTATTATCTCTTGTGTACGAAGGGTGCCACCAATTATATAGCATAGTCTATTTTTGCTTTTAGACGCCGACTTGGGTTCGGATGTCCAACCGTGCGCGCAGCTGTCGGGCCCTTCGTGCGGCCCAGTCGGCCCACGAATGGTGCGTCCAGCCCAGCCAACCTACCATGGTTCTAGCCATTGAAACAAGTCGGCGCCCCCAACCGGAACAAACTTCTCCCGCCATTGTTTCGCATCTGTTCTCCCCCTAAATCGAAGGTCATCGCAGCGTGCTCGCGAATCCTCCCGCCGCCATGGCTGCACGCTGATTTCTATCTTCCACCCCGCCCCACACCCCCCTCGAAATCGATCCCTCCTTGTCTCCCCTACCCTCGATTTGAATCAAACAGTGTGGCCTCTCCCTCCATGGTACACATACGAAGAACCCTAAAAGAAGGACCTATTCGTTGGCGGTTTCGTAGCTGGCTGATTCAAATCAACGTGGCGGCAACCAGGTTTTCGAGGCCGCCGATCGGGGAGAAGACGGTTGAGGTCGGAGCATCATCTGTGGATTTGGAAATCGTTGATTTGAAAGATGAGGTATGATTCATAGAACACATGTCAAACAATTTTGCAAAAATCGTTCTTGATTGTTCCAAATTGTCATCGTGGTGAAACAAAAGCTCTGATCTGTGTTGCACTAATAGGGAAATGCTTTTGTGCACTGTGAATTGCGTTGTTTTAGCTGAGAAAAGGCTTAAGGTCTTGTTGTTTCCAAAACAACTGTAAAATGGTTCCTCAACAAAAACACTAGGTCTTGTGTTGTTTCGATGTTGAAGCAACTCTCTCTCATGGTTGTCTACGTATGATGAAAACAAAACCTATTTGTAGGTATTTGTGAGTCGTGTTCGAACAAACTTTGAATTTAGCTATGTGGTTACATTGGTGAGTGTATATGTGATTGTTTCAAACACATCTATTTATTTTTCAGCTGATGTCTGGTCAAAGAAATCAATGGGTTGAAACAATACATTCTATTTTGTTTCGGCATGTCTGCTTGCCACCCCTTTTTTCTTTCGCCAAACACTCAAACTGAAAGTTTGCCGCGTTTTTTTTTGAAAAATTGAAAATGATGCAGGCAAATGTGGGTGGTATTATTGGAGAAGAGAACAAGGATACGCTCAATGATTTTATTGAAATGGAACTATCCAATGGAAGTGAAACATTGGGTTTTGATGATCAATAGGATGATGATGAAGAAGATGTGAGCACACAGCCAGTTGTTCCCTTTGTTGGCATGTTGTTTGGTACCCTTGATGAGGTGTACAAAACATACAACAAATACGCCAAAAAGATGGGGTTTGGGATTCACAAAACAAGCTCGAGGGATAGCAAGGTAACAAACAAGTGGATATGACAAGGTTTCGAGTGCGTCCACGCTCGAAACCAAAGAAAAGGGGAGGGTGGTTCAGCGAATAACTCACAAAGCAGCTCAACAACAAAACAAAAGAATGCAAAAACAGCCAATCAGAGGATCCATTAGTCCTAACAATTGGTTCGAGGAAAAAAGAGAAAGTTGTCCGATGTGCCTGCAAAGCAAGGATGGATGTGGGTCTGAGGGACGGAAATTGGGAAGTTGTGGTGTTTCATCAAAAGCACACGCATGCAATGGTCAGGAAGGCAAATGTCAACAGGATGTACAGGTCTCACAGGCGGTTCTCTTGCGCAGACTATGAACTGTTGGTCACAATGCACAATAGGAATATTTCAACCTCCCATATGATGGTATATTTGGAGAAGCGCATGGTCGTGTTCGGACCCTAGACTTCATGAGAAAAGACATCTCGAACTCAATGACAAAGCTTAGGCTACAAGCGGACAGTGCTGGATTCTTCCATGCCATGAAAAGGGATGCGGATGGAATTGTGAAGGGACTCTTCTGGGTTGATGGCAGGACAAGGTTGTTGTATGACATTTGTTTGTTTTGTTTAAACAATGTGTTTTTTGTGTTGAAACAAAATGTATGAACTGTTGAAACAAGTTCTTGCGGGAAGAAATGCATGTTGAAACAATTACATGGTGTAACAAATTTTCTGTTGGAAACAATTTTCTGTTGAAACAATAGCCTTGTGCTATAATTGTTCTGGAACAGCAAATGAAAAATGTGATGTTTATATGACAACAACTATAGTTTCTTTACTTGATGTCATTCATTTTTATTGCCTTGCAGGTACAAAATGTCATTTGCTCCCTTTGTTGGTGTAAACAACCATCTGCAGACAGTATTGTTTGGGTGTGCTTTGCTGGTTGATGAAACGACAGAATCATTCACATGGTTGTTCGAGACATTTAAGCTCGCAATGAATGGAAAAGCCCCCAACTGTATGATGACGGATCAAGATCGGGCAATGAAGGTTGCAATCACAAAGGTATTCCCTGAAACAATTTATAGGTGTTGCAAGTGGCATGTTTTGAACAATGCTCAGTAGAAGCTTAGCGTGGTGATGTCACTGAACGTAGAATTATCTGACGAGCTTCTTGCTGTCACCAATGAATCTGAAACAATTATGGAATTTGAAGCAAGGTGGCAATATATATTGGAGACATATAATCTGGAGGAAAACCAACACCCCTGTGGTATGTGGAACACGAGAAGTTCATGGGCCCCAGTGTACTTCAGAATGTACTTCTTCCCATTCACAAGTACGACTAGAAGGTCCGAAGGGCTAAATGCATTATTCAAGAATTTTGTTCACCCGTCAGAGTCAATATGGCCATTCGTAAAACAGTACGATCACATCGTGGAAACAATGCTCTGGAAAGGGGATGTTGATGAGTTCAAGGGAGAGACAACGACAGGAAAGCTTTGGTTGCAGTACGTACCACGTCCCCCTGAAATAATAAATTTGCCTTCTGAAACAATCAGGCATGGCCTATGAAAACAACATTATTGGTTCTGAAACAATTAGGTCTTGCCTGTTGAAACAACAATATTTGCCACCCTTGTTTGGAGTTCCAAGAAGCAACGTGTTGAGATACAACTCGCTCTGTAGAAAATTGACCGCCCTTGCTTCGGAAGGGTGCAACAGTGAGGAGGGGTATAGGATTGTTTCAGAGTTGACTGTGGATGCTACAAAAAAGTTCCTGGCACTGAGGGGTGGGGGGAAGTTACCACCCAATAACAATGGAAGATACTGAGGTTGCGGTGGTGCAAGGAGGTGCAGTTGCGGTGGTACAAAACCCTGTTGTGTGCAAAGAGGAAAACACCCAATGGAGAGGGCAGTTGTTAAGAAGAACAGGATGAGGAACAAAATACACTGTTCGCACTGCAAAAATGAAGGGCACAACAAATAGACTTGCCCTGTCATTGGGAATGCAACAACCAAGTGATGGTTCCTGGGCTATCCCCCTTGCTACAATAGATGAACTCGATAGACAAAATAAAATACATGTATGAGTGTGTTTTGCTTGATGTTTCTCATGTTTGTGGAACAATGTTATTTGTCTTCTGGAGCAGTATTATTTATCTGTTGGAACAATTATACTAGCCTGTTGAAACAACTAGTGTGGATCGGAAACAAGCATTTATGCCTGAGGAAAACTGTTATTTGACTGGAAACAATCGTTTTGGCCTAGTGGTACAATTTTGTTGACGTATTAAAACAATCGGTGTAAACTATTAAAAATAATCTTTTTGCCTCTGTTGGAACAATTACTTAAACTACTAAAATAATTGGTTTAGCATATTGAAAAAATCGTTTTGGCCTAGTGGAACAATTACTTTGACCTATTGAAATAATTGTTTTGGCCTATAGGAACAACCGATTTGACATGTTGAAACAATCATTTTAACATGATGTATCAGAAAAATTACTGTATGCTATCAGAACAATCATTTTGCCTGTTGGAACGGTTATTACATGCTATCGGAACAATCATTTTGGCATAAATACAAAACAATTTGTCCAGGAGGTTACAATACAGAAACATACAGATGTAAACATGCTTTCCTCGCCTCTGCATATACTTAAGTTGCAAACCATCATTGTCATGGCGAACCATCAATGCTTGTCCTCATGTTGCAAAACATCAATACATGGCATACCAACACTACTTGGTTATTTTTGAAAACACACAAGTTTCACAAAATGTACATCGAAAAAGTAACGAGATAGTCCATTCTCACATCCACCTCCAAAAAACAAAACACACATCATTGAACTACAGAAATGATATGCATGAACTATGGAACAATCAGCCTCCGTTCACCCAAAGCTCGCTTCTCCTTAAGGACCCATGAAATGTCAGCAGTGTTGAACCTGGTGTTGATGAGTCTTGTTGCAAACAATTTGCGATACTCGGGGATGCTAGCCTATTTATCAAAGAAACAACGAAGGTTGGAGTGTCAGTAAGTAATCAATGTTGATATGGATAGTTGATGTGTAAGATAAAATATAAACACCGGTAGGAACGGCTGCATCGTCTTCCTATCCCAATTGTCCATGTAGACCATTGGGAAGATGCCATAATCCACGCTGCACACACATAAAAAAAAAATTGTTCCATATAAAAAATATAAGATGTGCACACATATTTAAAACTTGGACATGATACACAAAAAAGGGGAGGCGCTTACAGGTTACCTTGTTGTGGGTAGTCAGCGGGTGCCCATCTTTTGAATTGGGTGATATCCTTTCCAGGCAGAAATTTGCTTTCATTCTTGAAAATGCACATTGTAATCATAGTAACAACAAAAAAGATTATCTGAAAAAACAGAGAAGATGTAAGAAAAAAAGAGCCCAAACCAGGTTGTCGACATCATCATCTAAGGCTTTGTTTTTTCTTCCTCTGATGGAGTCGAATACATTGACTAGCTCGTGTAGCAAGTTGAAGCACACAAGTGTCTAGTGCCCCCTTTAAAATTGGAAAGAAAATCTACATAGCACACAAAAAAAAACAGGAAAATATGGAGAGATAAAAAAGAGGGCAAACGAAACAATGGACATGGCCTGATGAAACAATCAAGTAAACACAATGATGGAACAAAAGAATGTAAACATGTACTGAAACAAATGAAATGACCTGATAAAACAATGAACTAAAACACTAACGGAACAAAAAAATGTAAACATGTTCTAAAACAAAATGGATAATACCTAATGGAACAATGATGAAACAATCAACAAGAACACTGATGGAACAAAAATATAAACTTGTATTGAAACAATGGACATGACCTGATGAAACAATGAACTAGGAAAGCTGGAACAATGAATTTTAAACAAGTGGATGTAAAAAAGTTACCAAATCCTTTTCTGCCAAGTTGAAATCAACATTCATTCGATGCAATGGTCCCATCAGGAAGTCAATTTTGACATTTTCAGGGTCCTTGATTAGATGAATCTGCATTTTTTCCAATTACAATGGTAACGAATTAAAATAATTTCATAGAAACCTCATGCGAACACAAAAAGAGCTGGAAAATGGAGTATATTATTGAATCAAGAGGTGCCATTATAAATTTCTTCGCTGCATTCCTCCTGGTCATAGCCTCTACTGCCTCTGCATTGGAAATGTAGGCGTGCATGTTCATACACCAGTCACCTACCTCTCCTCTTTGTTTCAGCGAATTGTACGTTTTCTCGTAGTCTATGTGAAAATTCTTAATGCTGATGAAAGCAGGCTTGCAATGGTTTTTGAAAACAAATATGACAAGTGGACAAGGTAAATGGACACAAAACAAATTGCATTGGTTCTCTCTTGCTTGTGCACTTACTGTGTTTAGTTCTTCTTTGGCTTGTCCAAGCATCTGCTAGATAGGTATGTTGTATATATGGCCTCAACCTCCGCATTCACCTTTAGTTTCTTTAAATTTTTGCCATCATCAAGAGGTTTTGCTGCCCTCTCTTTCCTGGTCTTCTTCTCATGTGTGCTTGGGCCACTGCTTACATCATCGCTAGTGGAAGCACCAAGTTGATCTACAACAAATAAAGATGAAAGGATAGGGCAATAAACTTGAAATGGGGGATGGGGGAGTGGAAACAATCAAAAATTGATGGATGAAACAATTAAAAGTAAACCTATTGGAACAATAAACAGAAACATAATATGCTTTTGAAACAATCATAATGGTTTATTGAAACAACCAAATATGCCTGTTGGAACAACCAGATTTGTTTATTGGAACAATCAATATTTGCTTATTGGTACAATAAAATTTTGCTTATACTAAAAAACACAACTAACCACGCATGGCATAAAAAAAACACACATGGCATAAAAAAAGATCTCTCCTGACCTACAAAAACAATATAATGTGGATATGGCGAACAAGTGGAACATACCATTTTTTGGGCTTGCAGTATAGCTACTTCCTGTAGGAGACTGTAGTTCTGCATTAAGTAAATCTAGCAATAGCTCGAAAGAAGGAGGTATGATGCGATCTGTAGGCGACGGTGGCCTTGCGCTTATGGGGTTCCCGGGCACTCCAACACTCCTGGTTGGGCTGCCGTTGGCAGGAGGTTGCTCCTTGCAAATCTCGCCGACGATGTTGTCGATGCTTGGTGCCCTTCCATGAATGGCAGGGCTAGGCACTCCAAGAGGAGCATGTGTGGCAGGGCATGGTGGTGCAGGGCTGCTCCCCTTCTGTGGCATGACATCTGCACCAGCAGCATCATCCCGCGAAGTGTCCCTGGCGGGGCTAGATATATCATCATCAGCCCGCCTGTTGTGTTGTGCACCATCCTTAGAGGTGTGTCCCCCGAGGCTATCCGACCGCCTCGAATACAAGGAGGTATTTTGTGTTTGGGAAAGTCCGAAGAAAAAAGAATTATTTTGTGCTAGGCATTCCACCATGTGCTTTCCCCAAAACCTCCTTCAGTTCCATGGCAAAAGAGTCCATCCTCTTCTTGTGCAACAGCTTGATTGACGCGACAGCAGACTCAAGTTCTTGCTCCCATAATTTGCTGTGCTTGTGAACGATTGCCTAGATGTTAGGGGGTAACTGTTGAAAAAAAGAAGAAACAATTGTGACACATTGAAACAATTTTATAATAATACTGAAACAATTAGTACAACATATGGAACAAATTGATACCAGTGTGGAATAAAAAATGATGGCAAGTGCAACGCAGCAGGTAGATGACACATTGAAACAACTTTACAAAACCTATTGAAACAGTTAAGTACAACATATGGAACAATGGATGCCAACTATGTTGCACAACACCTATGGAGAATTTACCTGCGTGTTTTGATTGCTTTGCTGAGAGACCAACCTAACCCAATCCTCGAGAGTTGCCGAGTCAATTGTCAGAGGAGCTGGCAGCTCGGCGTACGGCGTGCTTCGAAGATGACAAAACTGAAAACAAAAGAGTGAGGAAAAAAATGAGAAAAAAGGGTTATGTTAGCACGACAACAAAAACACAAAAAACTAAACAGAAGATAAAAACACATGAGGAGAAAGATGGTTGCCAAGCAACATACCCCCCGCTGACCAAATGCAATCTTGTTGATTGTCATCCTATTTTTGTCATCTTTTTCCAGATTTGTGAAATCCGTTGAGGTCACGTGGCACATCCTGGGGGTGCGATAGTCCATCTTGGCCATGGAAGCAGCTGACAATTGAATATGGTTCATGTACACAATCTACAGGGTATGAAAGAAACATAGATGATTTTGTCATGAAAAGTACATATGCAGGGGTAGTAAAAAAAGAGATAGAACGTAGAGCAAGAAGAGGAATGCATCCACCGGCATTGAAAGATGTTTTTTAGCAAGGCATTGAAAGATGTGGATGGGTTCTTTGTGATGACTTTTAAAATCCTTCTGACCTCATCCATAGTCTTCTTCAGCATGTGTCCAGCCCAATCTAACTTGGTGAAGGCATTCATGTCGGCAACGGTGTGCAGGTAGTCCATTGGGACATTGCTTGATGTGTTGGGAACAAGGACAGTGGCCAGCACGACCAGCAAGATGGCCCTCATAAATTCTAACTTATATGTGCTATCTTTGGCTACTTTAACTGCCTTGTTGACTGGATACCTATCCCCTACCTTAAACTGCTCCTTCAGATGCTCAATGGCATCATCATCACCCGTTAACTTGAAGGTCTTGTCCCCCGATGGTATGCCAATCATCCTGGTTACCATCTCCCTTGTGAATACAGTGGACTTGTTCTTAAAACGAAACTGACACAATTCTAGATCAACGCACATGATCATCCACTCGGCCAGACGGATAGGTGGGGTGAAGGATGAAAAGCACAACAAATTCTCGAAACCATGCTTCCGAACAAAAGCCTGCTGAAAGTCCTTGAGATTGCCCACGAGTCTATTAAGATTCTTTGTTGT
>SPJY01019842.1:0-17794 GCA_005191435.1 Raddia distichophylla | reverse complement strand
GTCTCGATTGTATCGACAAACCAGGACTGAAGTGTGCGTGCCAATTACACGTGGTTACATATAGGGCGACCGCTGGGGAGTCTGATGGTCCCGGTTGGTTGCTCCAACCGGGACTGAGTGTATAGAGTATATTTCGGTTGGCGATGTAATTTTTTATTTTATATTTTGACCCCTGCCTGCGAGCACATTAACTTGACCACATATAACACAATTAATCATGCACAGCTAGTTGATAACTAAAATCGAAAGAACATTCAATAAACTTTAAATTACAACAAATCATACAGTGTACATAAATACAACAAGTATCATACAATGTACATAAGTACACATACACTTTTTATCGGGATCTTTTACGTGCATCATTCCTCGACGATTGGCTGGTAAATTTCGAAGGCTCTAGAATCTTATTAATAAAAGGGTGGCGATGCTCGCCCATCGGATGTATGCACTCATCTTAAAGGAAGCCGGCAATTTGCTCTTGAATTGTTTTGACACACACCGACGAGAGTTCCGGGCCTTTTTCCAAACCTTTTTGGGCAATTTTAGGGGAATCTATCATTAAATAGGGAATTAACTTATCAATCTTTGAAACTATAGAAGATATCAGAAGTAGCTAGCTAGGCGTTATTAAGGTAGTAATTATATATTACTTACCCCAAAACCTGCATTTTTCTGGTGTACTCAGCGGTGCCCCGATGAAGTTGTGCATCATCACGCACACATAGTATCCACATGAATTATTTTCATATGGCTAATGCAAGAACTGTGGTGGAAGAGTTGAAGTCGTGAAATAGATGTATGGAAATTACATTCACTAACTAAAAAAATGTAATATGATATACAAATATATATACATATTTAGCGAGGTACAACTCGAAACGCGTCTTAAATGTTCCCACAGTTTTCTTATGGAACTTTGCAAAGGCACTGCACATTTGATTACAAGTTATATAGAATTGAGTTTGTTTGATATGAACAAACAGAACTAGTAAGATAATGAATGGAAGACGAATGTACCGGTTGAGCATGGCGATGAAGTCTTTGTACTTTTCAACATGTTCCCTTTTCGGATCATGATCGTGATCTTGCTATGATCTATCTCTATAATAAAAAGGGTCCATTGAAAGCTGCACATATAAATTAGGTGGTGTCCCTTCATCAGCTACTTAGGTGGCTTCTTCTTGTCTCCACCACGGGCCTTAATGTTACGGTTCTTATTGATGTAAGCGTTCTGTGCTGGCGCGACGTAGTCGTTCCGCTCCTCTCCTCTGGACTTTGGACAATCACGCTTCATGTGGTTGAGACCACCACAACCGAAGCACCTCATGATGCCTCTCCTCCGATCGGCCACTCGCCTGTAAGCATGTGATAACTTCCTGACCAACAAGGCAAGCTGCTCCTCAGGAATTTTATCCATATGATCATTGGACAACACATAGAGGGCAGATAAGGAGAAACCGGCAACATCAGAAGAACCACAACTAGAGGGGTCAGCTATCAAGGCAATGGATGAGGAACTGGGCTCTTTTGGGATATGCTCAAGTTCGTGCGTCTTAAGACTAGCATAGAGCGCTTCCAAGGTCAGCGTTGAGAGATCGGCTGCCTGTCGGATTGCAGTGACCTTCACGTCCCAGACCTTAAGATCCAAAGCAGAGAGAAAGTGCCTGGCGATCTCCGAATCGGTATATTTGACTTCAACCGAACGGAGATCGGCAAGAATCTTGGTGAAGCGGGAGAAACATGAGTCAAGCGTTTCACCCGGCTTTTGAGTAAATCAATTGTACTCTCTTTTGTGTTGGTCTTGTCTCACCACCTTAACCTGAGCCGTCCCCTCATGGTAAGCTTAGAGGGTCGTCCATATTTTGTGGGCAGTGGTGATGTCCGACACCCGCTCGTACTACTCTCGGCTAAGGCCTTGAATAAGAAAATTTCGAGCTTTTGCATTAAGCTATACATTGGCTTGATTCTCGACCGTCACCTCCTTGGGAAATTCATATGGGTCCTTCATCTTAAGCCAAACATTGTAGCCCTGAGCCATCACATATGTCTCCATCCTAGCCTTCCAATAAGAAAAATCTGCTCCGGAGAACACGGGGGGTTTGGTGGAATACTTGTCCGCCATAGCTCAAATAGCAATAACGATCGGCTTCAAAAATCGGTCAAGATTTGCAAAGAAGCACCAAATCAAATGCTCTCATACCAGTTGAAGACCCGAGCTAGGCAGCTAGAAGGGGGTGAATAGACGCCATAAATTTTCGACGCTACCGTTTTCATGAAAACCCGAACAACTTGACAATTATGTGTACCCATAGCATGCATGACTAAGAGTCATGGAATATGTGGGAATTTGTCATTCACAATCTTGGTTGTAAAGTTTTCAAAAGAGAGGAATCAATTCAAATCTTGCTTTATAAAAGAAGACCAAGCCAAATGATCAAAGCTACATTCAGAAAAGCAAAAGCAGATTCTTCAGAATTTATTCTCACTTGGAGCAGAGAGTTGGTGGCTTTCTGTTGCTTCACAAATTGTGGGAATTTTTCTCCCTATGCAACCATGAGTCGTGAAGCACTGCACCAAAATTCTCCTCAATATTCCATGCACAGAAAATATGAAAATTCAAACAACACGAGCTGTTAAGAACTTCGAGCAGAAAGTTTGGAGCTCGGTTTTTGCTTCATAGGTCCCAAAATGGAGAAGCCAGTGGACTTACAATTTTTTTACCACAGATGGGTATATGAGTCACACATCTTTTCTAACTGGAATCATCCCAAAATTGGTTTTCTAGATTTTTCAAAAAACCTTTTACTGAATGCGGCGAGGATGAATGTTTCTGGACAGATTTGCAACAAGTCAAGAATTTGATCTCTTGCCTCTCGTATGGTTGCAAAGAGTGTCGTAAATCATATTAGCAACCTCAAGGCATCATAGGCCATCAAGAACCAGCAAGAAATTACCAATACTCATCTTCAAATAAGAGCTCCAAAAAGGAAAAACAAAAGAAAGAAGAACTTAGAGCAAATCGACATAAGATGATCATGAAGATGAGAGATTTTATTGCATAGAAGTTGGGGGATAACAAACCACACTCCATGTGGTCACAAGCACTCTAAATGCCACCCTTACACACCCAACTCATCCTCTCTATTTCTGAAATTTTCGGCTCTAAGGTGATGAGGAGGAGGTGCTCCCCTCCCCCTCTATTTATAGCCCAAGGGTGAGATGCCCAAAACCCTAGAGCCCATCTCCACCCGTCATTTGAGGATGAGTGGTGTATAACACACACACACACACACACACACACTATACAAGACACACTCCCAAGAGGGAATATTCTCCACATATTCCTTCAGGAAATATCTTCGCAACTTCCTCAGTCGCCAGCCCAAGCCTGGGCCTACCGGTCAGATCAACTTCGCCACCAGGTTACTGATGCCACTGCCTCCAGCTGCCTCGGATTCCGCCGCAGGTCATCTAATCTAGTAGATGGTGAGCTTTACCTTGATTTAGCTTCGAAAAGGTTAGGGTTTGGTGGCTAGGGCTATTATTCCGAGACTGCATTTAAAGGGGTGAAATGGACTTGTTCAAATTAGAAATAACAAAACCACTATTAAATCTTGTTTTTGCAATCTACTAAAAGAATTGATCAATCAAAGTCTTCATTGATCGATGGAACCAAAACCTAAATTTGCGAGCTACATCATCTTCTAAGCAAATTCCAAGGTTACACAACAAGTTTATGCAACCAACTAAAAAATTGCTTGATCAAAGTGTAGATTCAAAATTCTTCATCAATTGATGGGAACAAAACCTAAATTTGAGCTTAGATCCATACCTTCCATGAAAGCTACATCATAATCCAGCCAAAATCTAAGCTTATAGAACAAGTTTTTGAAACCACAACTAAAAGAATTGCTCGATCAAAGTGTAGATTAAAAATTGTTCATCGATCGATGGATCCAAAACCAAAATTGACCTAGGTCCCCACCTGCAATACGAGCTACATCACAATCTAAGCAAATTCCAAGCTTACACGACAACTCTTTTGCACCCTACTTGAAAAGATCGAGTTAGATTTCTACGTTCAACACCAAATGAAGTGATAAATAATGTTACAAACCTTGGAGCATATGGATTAAATAAAATGACCAATTTTTAGAAATTTGTTCAGCACCACCGCTCTTGAAACTCTTGGCCAGCGCCACCTACTACTGCTCGGTTTTTAAGAAGTGTGGGGAGGAAGAAGAAATTCAAAGTTGGCCATCCAGTAGCAGTTGGAAGCACTGACTGGTACTAACGTGCTCAGATGATACGGGTTCGTATTACAAATCGATACTAATTAATGAGCCTCCGTGCCAGCTAGCTTGCACCCGACTATTAGTAGGCTCATTAGTACCGGTTCATATATCAAAAATAGTAATGTGAGCATATCAATACCGGTTGATGCCTCCAACCGATACTAAATGCCCTGCGGCAGTGTAGCCGTTGTATTAACCGAGACTGATGTCACCATCAGTCCCGATTCATACCTTACCGATACTAATGAGCCGATATCTCTCTATTAGCGATAAAAAAATTTTTAGTGTAATATGCTAGCATAGATATATTTCTATTTAATTTATTTGAGTTTGTTAATTCAGAAGAAAAATACTAGCTATATTTCCATCAAAACACATAGAAAACCTAATATTTGAATGACTTAGAATCTTGTTATGTTGTCGACAATTTAAGGGTACTTACCACCTCGAACATGTTATGCTATTTCCTGTCCTTGTCACTATAACCAAATTAATCATTCACGACTCATGTTATACGCAATATGTTACATACAACACTCATAATTTTATTAATGCATAGAAAAGCATAGTTGATCTTACACAAAAAGAAAGCTGCCAAACAGCATTACAACATCATACATATAACACGGACAAATTAAAGGGTAAGAGACCATGACCATAAGCATAACGACCTTTCGCTAGCACGAGACATAGCTATAGGTTTGATAAGACAAACCACATACACACAACACGCTGATATTTGTATGTGAATTCCATGGAGTACGTACACAAACTTAGGACGGGCAGGTGAATCCAGCGGGGCACGTCTTGTGACAATAATTGAGAAGGAGTGTGACATCAACTGCAAGATTGAGGTTGATCACACCTAGAACGTTCGCCTCGATGGCCGTGCATAAGCAAAGGGCAGCATCAAGATCGGCAAGCCCTTGAAGCAGCGTGCAGCATTGCTGTGAGGAAGGAACATTCAAGCGGATTTTGAGGACGTATTCCAGCACGTCCGCGCACACCTGGAGGTCAAGCACGTTGATTGGGCATGTAGCGCCCACCGGCGGCGATGGGACAGGGTTAGGGCAGTTGGGCTCGCTGCCATGGACGGCAACAACGAACACAAGGCCCAGGGTGGTGACAACGGCGAGGTAATTATAAGCCGTGGACTTGGGAGCCATATTGGCTGTGAAAATGCTAGCTAGGTATGTATGCACCGTGATGTTTTGGAAGCTGTGCGTCTACTGTTTGCAGCTCGGGTGTGGAGTTTACGTGAACTGGGTGAGGTATTTATAGCGTACACTCGAGCGGATGTATACGCTGTACGTTGAGATGAAGAGATCATGCGAGGGGAAGAGGACGAGGTGTCCATGCATTAGTGTTTGCTTGCATGCATGCATAAAATGTATTATTTATTCAAGCATGTAATTACGTGTCCTAGCCACGTCTGCTTATAGAAGTTGACTTTAAATTCTATTATATAGGCTGATAGCAGTTTGGTGAAGTCTACCGCGCGGTGCGAACATGCACTATTATTTCTTTGACCTACACGTACACGAATAATTGAATGGGGAAAAGTGCACTATTTTTTATATAATTTGTACGTACATGGGAGGACTGCATGTCACGATACACAAAGAGAAGTCAGCTAGGCAGCTAGCTATTTCTGTATAAAATTTTTGTGTTAAGAACGTACTATATATCGCGGGTTCTTCGCTGGACCATATATCATAAGTAATTGCTACTAAAATGCAAAGAAAAGTAGACAGATCTACCTAGTGCATCTGTCATATAAGTTACTATGCAATTATGCTGTACTTCCCATTTAACCGTGTGGATCTAGCTCAAATTTAGGTCATGGATCTACGATCGATGAATTATTTTGAATCTAGCAGCCGATCAAATTTTTTTAAATAGATTGCAAAAAAAATATTTGTGCATATAAATTTGGTGTTTTCTTTGATTAAGATGTTACTCCATATATAGTGAATAATCTGGAAGGAGCTAGAGTTCCAATTGGGAATGAACAATAGATATTTAATGGTAATTTCAAATGAACTACCAATATGTAAGCATATTTAATAGTATTTTCAAATGAATTATCAATATGTAATTAAAGATATTTAATGTATTTTTAAATGGGTTATAAATATTTAATAGCATGTAAATGTATTTAATAGTATTTTCAAATGAATTATCAATATGTAAAAGTATTTAAAAGTATTTCAAGTGTGTTATAAGTTTTTAATAGTAAGTATTTTAAATTACCAATATGTAAAAATATTTAAAACTATTTGCAAATGAATTATCAATATGTCAAAATATTTAAAAGTATTTTAAAAGGAAGTATAAATATAAAAAAATTTAAAACTGTATTTATATTTTTTTGCAAACCATCTGAACAAATAAATAAAAGTCGGTAGTGCAAGTGGCCTCTACTGCTGGTTAGTTGTTAATAGCAAGTAGTAAAGGAAAAAATTAAGTGTAGGGGGCCACGAGTAGGCATGAACTTGCGACCTCACGGGGAGCCCATATTGGAAATAAAGACTTTTAGCCATGTGTAAAGTTGATGGTTTCTTCAAACATCACGTGTGTGCACAAACCTTTCCAAGTTAGGATTAACACTATTGGTTGGTAAAACATGTTGTAAATACTTTGAGCTCCTGCGATATTGTGAAGGCCTCTACTACTGGTTGGTGATAACAACTGGCAGTGTGAACTGCATGGGCCTCAGGTATCTTCACAGAAGGCCCATAAAGTGATGAACTAGGGCGGCCCAATCTGGCTGGAGGAGGGTAGATATCACTCGGACTACATCTAACTTGAACACCAAGAATAGTTATGATGATACAGTTTAATCCCATTTGATTAGGAAACTTGTATCTGTAAATACCGGTGCGTATACGTGCTGGACACTCTGGAGATAGGATTCGGTCCCACAAAATTCGGATATGACTATGTAATCTTATCCCCCTGCACTATATAAATGATCTAGCATATAAGCTTAACCACGACAGAAGATCTCGAGACTCCTATTGTAATCAAGATCCACATAATACCAAGAACACAGGACTAGGGTATTACCTCATCCCTAAGGGCCTGAACCTGTCAAAAAAAGTTCCCCTGTCTTGTGTTACCATCAGGCTTAAGATCTTACGTAACCAGCACAAATTCTATTACCGATGACATCTCCTGGTTGAATACCCATCGACAGTTGGCGCGACAGGTAGAGGTGTGTCAATATGATCGTCAAGCTTGATTGCATCGTCAAAATTTTCGGGAGCTGTCTTCATGCCAGGGCAAGCATTGCGCTTCGGATCCCTGGATTTCATTGTCGACGGCATCGGCAACCTTTGTCTCTCCGATCCTAGAGAGACCTGATCTCAAGAAGATACCTGCGCGCGCTTTACCATCCTTATTCCCATTCGGATTGGTGAATTTTGCAGCCACTTTCTCCGACTCGATGAGCCAGCAATTCCATCTCGCATCCACTTCTGGAACATGTAGAGAAGGACTCGACGCCAATGCTTCCCTGGACTTGGATGAGATCCAATCTAGGGGAGTCTCCTCATCCCATCGTGGATTTCCCTTCGGGTTGAGGAACTCTGCCGCTACCTTTGCGCGGATCTTTACCGAACTCGGGCCAGGAGGTGATCGAGTTGAGAATCAATTCCAAAGGCCAATCAGAGCAATCCGATCGGCTCTGACTCAGTTCGTGGGTGTCATCAATGGTGGCCAACCTCTCGGATAGAGTGAGCAGGTTAGCTTCTTCCAGTCGGATTTCGAGTCGGAAGATGGAACGGAGATCTGCAACTACAATGAAGTTTTTGTCCTCAGTACCGGCGACCCTCACACGACCTCTCAGCGCACTGGGGATGAAGCGGCTGCCACGGGGGCGGCCGAAGTCGAGCAGCGCCGTCTAGAAGATCAAGAACGAATGCGCCAGCTTCGAATATGAGGCTGCAACGCCCAGAATGAATTGGGCGGTGAAGCAAAGTGAGCATGAAGTCTACACGACCCCGCAAGCCAACATCGTTGCTTCGAATACTCTCTTGGAAACCACGGCTCCACAATTCCCAGAAGGCAGCCCGCTCATCCAATCATTGGCCCGGGAAATGGCCATGGTTGAGATGACCGCGATCTAGCAAAATGATGCGCACCCGGCTCCAACTACGCCCGTGGCAGCAAACAGCCGGTCCGCTAGTAACCGGAGCAAGGCGCATGCGTCTACCGCTGTAGGATCACATCGAACGGTGGCCCATGACCTCAGCCACGACATAGAAGCAAGGAGGAGGGAGCGTGCCGACAGCGAGTGAGCGTCTCGCAGCCATCGCAGTCGGAATGACGACGACCACACCGAGAGCACCACAAGTCGGCATGACCATCATGGCGAGCATCCTCGTAAAGGCCAACAGTCACGCCCCTTGGAAGGAATTCCGGCGTACAACCCGGATCTCAGCCGAGTGGTCTGGCCGGATGAATTCAACCTCGAAGAAATCGACAAGTTCAATGGTAAGAGAGACCCGCAGAACTCGCTACAGGTCTATGCCCTAGCGATGCTGGTCGCTCTGACTACAACCACCCAAACATGACTAATGGGGCTCCCGGAGAATTTCATTGAATCTTGGGACGATCTCCAACTTCCAAGGCACTTATGAAAGACCCGCCGGGAGGTGGAAGTGATGGGGAACGGGGTCCCGATCTTCCGATCAATAGTGCCGCACATGAGAAATTACAAGATATATACACGAACACTCGATTTTCTCTTGCTAGAAAAAAGATCTACTAATACAGAAATTGCCTATGCTGTTTTTTGCGTTTTCAGAGGCCTCAAACGCAAAAACTCACAACAACAAAGTTGTAGATCTTATCTTCTTGATCAATTTGCATATATGAAAGATCAAATATGGATAATCCAAGAAGAAGATATTGGCCCTGCAATACAGACTGCTCAAAACAGTCCGAGACAATTTCCAACGCGATTTTGAATCTGAAGATGGCATAACAGGAACTTCGTGCACTGGACAAAGTTGTACATCTTTTTCCGAGCTATAATTTAGGCTCTGTGTTTCTCCAATTTGGAATTCGGACAAAGGAGATAATAAAAAAAATACCGAACTATACAGATTGGTAACCAATTTGGACGCAGCGGCGGTGACGACGTGATGGTGTTAGACTCGATGCCAAGATGCAAAACTCAAACTAGACCAAGAACTTACTCTAAACCAGTAACTATACTATGATGATGAATACAAATTCAACAACACGAATCTAAAAACGAAATCACGAAGGTCACAAAGTGGCTTGGACGATAGACATGACGACGAACACAAATCTTTTTGTAGGGCAATTTTCTGGACTCTAGCTAATGGATGAACAATAAACGAGATGGGATACAAAGATACCTGATGGGCAACCGGTGTTTTCATACCACTTCATGGGGAACGGGGTCCTGATCTTCCGATAGGTAATATAAACTTGATTGGTGGAGAACCCGACACTGATGATCCGACCTTGACCAGAACTGATCTAGGCCTGCAGAAACTACACCACCATCTTTGTTCGTTATCAACCATGCAAGCGCATGGTTGACCTCACCACGAAGGCTAGTTCCTTCAAGCGAATCAAGAACATAAGGAAGAACACGGCAGATGCAATCTCAATATTACATATTACCGATTAAGCACACGAGTTGGTGGGGGTCGATAATGCCACGTAGTTGATAATGCCATCGTTGATGCTGGCGAAGTAGTCGACGTAAATCTTGATGGCCACCATAATGATGTAATGTTGGTCAAATCTATGATGGACATGGTCACATCATCCCCTCCCCTTCTTGATTGTGAGTCGTGCTCGACACATCCTCATTCTTCTGCAAAAGATTAGCTCCAAAGGAAGGCAAAACAACAAGCATATTATTTGTAATCAAATTGTTAGAACCTAATTGATTAGGATCCAAATACTCTCCGTCTTGAAATTTTTCATATATTTTCAAAAAAAGCTAGAGACACTTGATGTCTTCTTATTATTGATAGTGTTGCTCTATAGTTAACCACATGGTTGCGCATCATAGGCAAATTTATATTTGAACAAATGTACACTCGATTCACCATATAGTTTTCTTGATCATTATATTTTCCCATAACATGAAAAGTGTTTTTATATAAACGTGGAAAATCAACAAGTCTCTCCTTTAAATTATTTAGGTCACACAAAATATCAAACTCAATGTAACCTAAGATATTTAAAGAAGTCAACAATTTTAGCTCATTTTCATTAGCAAGGTGAATAGCATATTTATTTTCAGCACAAGTGTTTGGTTCTGAGGCAAAAGTAATATGTTCATTCACTAATTGCGGCATAGATATAAGTGAAGTATTAGCGAACAACTTTTCTTTACCACAAGAAACAACGAGCAAATCTTCTTGTGACAAAGGTAAATCAGTAACTGTTTCCACAATTTGTTGCTCTAACGAAGCATGATTCGTGGAAAGTTTCAGCACATCAATATCGTTCTCAACTTGAATGACTGCGATACCATTTTCATTACTTTTGTTTTCCTTATCAGCTGATGTAGGTACATCCTCAGCTGTAGGTGTTGAAAGTAGAGGTGCACAAACAAGGATCTCTTCATTCTTCTCATTCTCAATTTTATTATTTGCACTTGCCTGCAAAATGTTAGCCGTGCAAGAATACACACCATTCTTACAAACAGATGGTTTGATTTTTCATACAATTTTCTTATATTTTATTTTATTTTTAGCTACACAAGCAAGAGCAAAGGTTTGCAACAGAGAAACATATTCTGTAACAATAATATTATATATTTTCTCATTAAATACACATAAGCATCTACCCTCCTTTTCTTTATCAGTTTTATCTAAACCACAATGAGACATGCATATATCGATAATGTCACGTATTGATGATGCCATCATTGATGCTGGTGAAGTAGTCGACAAAAATCTTGATGACCACCATAATGACGTAGTGTTGGTCATAACTATGATGGACATGGTCACATCAGGGAGATAGACCAATTACATCGCCGGAAGACCGAGACTCTCCGCGAGTTCATCAAGCGTTTCACGATGCAGAAGAATGAGATTCGGGACGTTTCGGATCAAACCGCCATCGATGCCTTTTTTGCGGGATGTAAATTCGAAGAGCTGATTACGTAGATGACCCAAGACCCCCGAGGACACTCAAGGCAATGTTCACCATGGCGGGTCAGGAAGTCAACGCCGATGTTGAGACCCATATGGTGGGTCCCCTGGTGTAGTGATGAATACTGCGACGGGTTTGAATTTGATGTGATTTTGATGTGCTTTGAGTTGCATTTGTGCAACAGACACGAGTTGAGTGTCTAGTAGACGCAGTCCGCTGTTGACCGGACACATCGAGTAGTGATGGGTTTTCGCAAGAGTTTTGATCGGACAGTGTCCGCTGGTTTTCTGTCTGCGCTGTCTTGAGCGAGAGCGAACGGTGTTCGGTCGGTCGTGTCAAGGTCACGCGTGTTTATTGTTGTATGCTTCTGTTGATGTTGAGCTTGGCTTTTGTTGATCTTGTGATGTGCTAACCTTGCAGGAGAGGTAAGGCTTATGGTTTTGGTATATGTTCACCTCTATGATGCAGGTATCGGTGGGTACGTGGCTGACGCTTTGCGGGGACAGCTGGAGACTGGTGCATCTGGAGGCGTGCAGACGACCGGGTTCGATGACCTGACGGTCACCTTAGGTGCTTTACTCGAGAAGCTTAGGATCCGAGCCAGTTGGAGGCTGTGGTGTCAGTAACCATGGTGGCGAAACCGTTCAGTCCGGTGGGCCTAGGCATGGGCTGGCGACCGAGGAAGTTAGGCGGAAGGTTCTGGGTTATCTCGTTGTAACCATGGTTCGGTTATGGGTTACCCGATGGTAAAACCCTGGTCGGTTTTGGGTTATCCGGTGTGTGATAAACCCTGCTGGTTGTGGTGTCAGCCTTTGTGAAAACCCCTGATAGGTTCTTGGTCAGCCGGTATCAAAGCCCTGGTCAGGTTCTATGGCAGCGATGGTTCCACGGTTTTGGCTTTGCCAGGTGTTCGATGATCTGCCTATGAGGTTCTTTATTGATCTTCACCGATCCTAAGAGCCGGCAACTGGAACGGGCCTTCACGTCGACATCGACTACTTCCTTCTATGGATCGTATCCTACCACTTCATCGTCATTGGTAAGTGAAGTGAGCATATAGCGACTCTTCTCCCAATTTGTTTGATTGTCATGCTATATTGCTTATTTATCCATTATTATGCTTGATGCCTCCTTACTATTGTTATGCTGTTAATTTTGATACTAGCATGCCTATGTTGTTACTTATTTATTATTCGTGCTATCTTAGCCATTTGACTTGTCTTGCCTGCTTTGTAAGCGTGGTTGCTATATTATGGGAGTAGGTACTATTTTTTGGTTAATGGCTAGGTTATCTCAAATCATTTGTAGGCATTGCTTGCGTATCTCTCTCTTTTATGCAATTAATCTTGCTAGAGCTAAATTGGTGTTCCTATCTTGTCAATATCTTTAGATATGCTTGCTTGTAAATGATTTCTTTGATCTCTCTCCATCTTAGGCAATTTACCCGACTAGAGCAACACGTTGTGTTGCTTATCATGGTTATGCTCTGACTTTTTTGTTCTAGGATTATTTTGTCCAGTTTCTTTGATTAGGGCTATATTCTATTGGTTCTCTTCTCATATGCCCTTGTATATGCATTTTCTGTTCATAACTGCTTACATGGTGGCTCATGGTGGTAGTTAAGGCTGTGTATGTCCTTTTTTGCTTTTTGATGCTTTGTTACATCCGGTTTATCACATTTGCATTATATACTTGTGCGTTGCCTTAGCTTTTGCATTATCCTGCTTTGCTACACCTTTTGCTCCTAGAGTCATCTCTTTGTGGGTGTTCTTGCACAGTAGGTTAGGTTCTTTTGTCGTACCGTGCAAACACGTAGTGCTTCTCTCCATGGCATGTGTGTTGCGTGTGCCGACTTTGTTTTGCCCATCCAGATGACTTCTCCATATCGACTATGCTTTGACTTGGTAATGAGAAGGATGGATGTCTTGTGGTGTTTTACCCTTTCTTGTGCGAATCTTAGTGGTTTGAGCCAATGCTATGATGTTTTGGGTGTTCAATATCTTCTTTGTGACCTGGAAACTTTAAGACTAGTATTGTGGCTTCATTTAGCTTGTGGAGTGGATCCGGACAAATGTGTGGACTTGTGCTTCTCTTGAGTTTGATTCTTAGTCCACGAGTCATCCTGAGGCTTATCTCAACCGTTTGCAAGTAGTGAACCTCGTTCCCCCACGAGGTGCTCACTCACAGCAAGAGTTCCATGTGAATGTGTTGGCTTGATGATTCTTTCTTAGTTCCTCTAGGACCGTTTTGTCGCTTTTCAATGTTGGCACTCGATGTGGTTTCCGAGTTGGTCTTTTCAACTTGCATCCAGAGGTTTGGGTGTTATTGCATAATCATCGTGTCGTCATGCTAATCTGCATATGCTTTCACTGTCAGTTGCCTCTTGTTTAACTCCTCAAGTATTAAGCTTCATGATTATGGTACTTGGGCACTTCCACTTCCGTGGTGAGCTATCTTTTACCCGACTTGTCTATTTTCTCAGTGATTATCCTTCTGGACATGTTGTGGTTGCTCCTGAGCTCCCATGTGTATTATATGTATATTGTTAGAACCTGCAAGGTTTTATTTCATTTTCTATGTGTTCTGGCAAGTGCATCCCTTCCTCATGTTTTGTGCTCATTGTATTTTATCTATATTCATGAGCTTTTAACTTAGCATGTGATTCTCATTGTATATCTTGTTCATTCCTTTTTTGTCCTTTTGGTATGAGCATCTGTTATAATTGTAAGCATATGCTTTATATCATTTGCATTATCCTGTCATAAGCAGTTTCTAGGTTTTATGTTCCTAATCATCTCATATCTCTATATATGCTTGGGTTCGCTCCATGTGACAAATCCATGTTAGCTTGTTGCCTAGACATTGGTTGTCAGGTTTATTGCTGCATGTGAGTGCATTCCTGATATTAGGGACATATGATTTAGTTTTTGCTTTGTGCTTGGAATTGTTCATGAACATCATTTTTGCCCTTAATGCGTCTATGCTCCATACCTATTTTGCATGAGCTTGTGGTCGAATTTAATGATATATTTTTTTATACATACTCATTGCCATGCTTAGGGTAGTGCATTGATCCACTTTGATTTGGCATGGTGTAGGTCTTCATGTTTGGCACGTGAGCCTACCTTGTTCCATGTACTCTTAGGTGTCATATGTCCTTGCAAGCTGTCACCCTGTGCATGGTTATCTGCTTTCCCCTGGGCATGTGTATCTGCCTTCCTACTTACTTGTGAATGTGGTTATTGAGCCTAAGACCATGTGGATGTGTGCATCTGTTCTAAACTTGTAGTATCAATGCCTTTTTGTTGCTATTATCATGTTTATGCTCTAGATGCTCTTTTGCCACTCCATGCTTGTATCTTGTTCATGTGTGCCTAGGAACTAGTTTTTCCTAACACCGGTTTTGAAAGCATAGACTTGTTGGATGCATGTGTGTAGGCTCTCTGGCAAGGAGAAGACCATATCGTCCGAGAATCCAGCTGTGGCGATACAACAAGGAAGAGGAAGACATCTGTTGGACGTGTAAGACCATGACCTCGGCACATTTTCTAGCTTTTTCCTTTTGAACTGGTAGTACTTCATTTGGTTCTTGTGCAGTTTAGATAATGGTTTCTGTGCTTAATATTGATATAGCTGAACGTCAACCAAATTTGTGCTAAAATGTGACTTACTAGTTGAGGGAGAGCTGGTTTTATATCATTTTGCTTTTACTCCCTTTTCTTGCATTTGCATATGCTTGTGGGCTTAGTCCTGAGGCAGGATAGAGAGTCAGCACTTCTTTAGACACTGCTTCTTATCCCATAGGTTGCTATCATGCGTGATTAGCAACGTTCTCTGCACTAGCTAGATGAGTACACACAGGTTTTACGTCCAACAGATGTTGGGTACCCTGGGTAGACAAGATCTGTGTTTAAGTCTCTCTATTAGTCGAGTTGTAGACTTGCTTTCCTTTTTGTTGACACAAAAAAGTTAGTTTTTTGTGCACACACGTGCGGAAGTGTCAACTTTGGGATTGTGTCGCAACCAAAATCCAAGCGTGCCAGTCAATTTGACATGTAAATTGACAAGGAGAAAATCGTCAGTGACTTAGCCCCAATCGGCTTTTAAAATTAGCCAGATCAGGTTATATGTAATCGGCTTTAAATAACCTGATTATAAGATCTATCGGCTTAATGCCTGATGGAGCAATTAAGTGTAAATAGGCATTTAATTATAAATCTTTTACTTCTTTTTGGTATTTTTATATAATATTAGTATTAAACCTTTGTATCAATATATTAGGTTAAACCAAGAAATAGATTGAACAGATTGGTCAGGCCAAGACAGTATTCATATCTAAATCTAGATGCAAACCTATAAACCGATTTAAAGGTCTAAGACTAATAAAGGTAGATGCAACATTAATCGGCAAATATTTACACATGCAAGATCCAAAATGAGGCATACACAAGATCGATTAAACGAGACGGTTGCATACATCGGATTCTGGAAAAGACATATGAAATACTTGATAATCGGCATTGCAGGATAAACACACATTACAGATCGATTAAATCGAGACAGTGCAATATGCGAGAACACATTAAAGATCGGTAAATCCCGAGACAGTTTAACATGCTTTCTATACACGAGATCAAGATGATACAGCCATGCATACGGGTTACAAGGAGAGAATCGATTATCCCATCGAGATAGCTCTACCTACGATTTGAAGCCTTTCGACGAGGTCGATCGGATTCGAGAAAGTAGTTGTGTTTGTGTATGATGTGTCCTTTTTTTCCCGATACCTATGGTCCTATTTATATTATTACAAATTCGAAACCGATACGACCTATTTTACCGCGTCGTGAAATATATTTTCTGATCAGAGCGTATTTCTTCCGGAGTCTTCCAATTATCGGTATCCTTCAATGCATTTCCTCTTTGCCGATGAAGCCATTTTCTGATTCGGCCCAATAATTTTTGATATTTTAGCCATTTCACCATGTCCGATTTTTCTACCAAATTTGGGTGTCAACACTTTTTCTGTTCCTGCCAAATTTGGGTGTCAACATATGCCCCTAAGTTTGGCAATGGGTATTCCCATTAGCCGAACTTCAATGTAAAAATTGGATTTCTGCTAAATCATGTTATAACCTTTCATAATTTTACCCCTGTAATCTCTACTTTCGGCCCATCCCGAGAACACATGTCAGCCCAACAAGCGATATGAGCCAAAACAGTAACGCCGAAACCCGCGGTAAAAACCCTAATTTTACCACTGCTATAAATAGGCCTCCATTCGCTGTCATTTTCACGCTCTCCTCTGCTCACACGTCTCTTGCATCGGAATTTCCGGAGCCTTCAGGATTTCCAGCGCACAACCACTTTCAACTTTTAATCGGCAATATGTCTCTAGTACTATTCCGATGCTCAGACTCTGAAGCATTGTATTCTTTGGGAACGATAGGGGAAAGGGACCCAACAATGTTCATAGACCATTCGGTAGCAAGACTCCTGCTATTTGCCGATAAGCTTAGTATAAACAGCTGGAAATCGGCATTTAGATCCTGGCCTAGCCCGATCAAGGGATATAAGGACTGGCTCATTCCGGTCTATGGCCAGAAACAAGAGCAATGGGACGAATTAGGAACTACCGATGCTATCCGTCTTTTGTTACATCCTCCGCTAGCAGTTGAACCCTTTATGGCAGCATCGGCTCACTTTTGGTGTGATACAGCTAATGCTTTCCTTTTCCCGACTGGACCCATAAGCCCTACGCTTCTTGATGTAGCAATGCTAACTAGTCTCAGTCCCGATGGTAAAATGCTATCGGCTTTTGATCTGTCTGCCACTCTGAAGTTGGTTCCCGAGAAGAACTTTGGCTGGCAACTCTATATCAATACCCATCAGCAGACAGGCGACGTAGAAGATGAAGAGCATATCGCCTTTCTGAATATGTGGCTTGATCGGTTCTTTTTCTGTGGACAATCTCTCAGTCCTAGCAAGGTCTACCAAGGAGTAGCGAAGCACTGGCAGCAGGTCAGAAATTAGCAATCGAAAAATACCTGCTAGGAGCCACCTATCGGATGATGCATGAGATCAGGGAAGGTCTCTGCTCAAAGAAAACAGATTACTCGGTTGGAAATCTAGGTGGCTGTTGGCGATTCTTACGCTCAAAGAAATTAATCCGCAAGCGGACGTATATCGCTTGTAGTTTTCACAAGGAGTATTCCTAGAGTTATCGAATCCACAGGGAATGAGGGTTTAAAGAGATAACCTCTATATCTTAATTGTTTAAAATACCAGCCAGTCTAGGTAACGGGGATTAGAATTAATAAAAAAATCGGGACACACACACACAC
>SPJY01019762.1:0-10688 GCA_005191435.1 Raddia distichophylla | reverse complement strand
ACTTGGGAGAAGTCGGAGCCGGATCGGTGACGTGGCTGGATCGGCCAGCCTAGGGTTTCCTTGAAGCCATCGAGAGAGTTTCCTGTCTCGAGGGTTTACCCTTTGTAGCAGTCGACGGTCAACCTAACATATTTTGATTTTAAAAACAAAAAAATGTTTTTGTTCATATACATTTCGTTGACTTTTGTGCATCAAATAATATCATCAGTGGAAAATATAAAAATTTTCAGAGCATCTAATACAACGAACACTACTAAAACAAAATAACATATCGTATGTTTCGTTTGTTACTACTTACTACACAAGATATTTCAATTCAAAAATTTCAATTTAAAAGAACAATCAAAATTTCAATACAAATGTGAAAAAACAAATTCATTAAATACATTTTTCTACTTCTAAATAAATAAACATCCATTAAACTCTAATTTATAGGAAGAAAATCATATATTAAAATTTCACTCTCTCGACGGCTAACGGTTGGCCGTCATGAGAAGTTACGCCGTTCACTGGCCCTGGCAGACGGTGTAGGACACTCGACGGTTCATTATGTGGCCGTCGATAGTAAGAACCGTGCGCACTTAATATCGACGGTATGGTTCGGGCCGTCGAGAGTACGTACTATGTGTCGACGGTTTTTATGTGGCCGTCGATACTTTTGGCACTCGACACTGCTGGCATTTCATGTAGTTGTAAGTTACAATCTATTAGAGATGTTCTAAACTAATTTCATAGTTTATAGGAACTATTTCTTACAAAGTTTCCAGACTTCGACTTGTCGAGTGTGTCTTTTTCCAAATGTTAACAAAGATGTACAAGTAAATTATTCGTTGTCACAGATAGATTTTAAAGATTTTTGTTGTCCTCTAAAAGAATTAGATAAGAGAGAGAAGGTATTTTGACGGATTGGAAGGTACATGTATGTCCACGTAAGACTAATTTTTATTCATCGATATCTATTTGCCGTTAGTTTGTAACGAGAAAATCTTTGTAGATAATTCTTTTTGGAAAAAAAAAATGTGAATCCATGTGTAGCACAAGGTAAAGAGGGGGATCCAGCTCAGGTTGGCAGGTGCTCGATGCCACGAATATCAGCGAAGCTGGTTTTTCCGCAAAAGGGAGATGAGGATGACACAGCCCAATATATAAATGTACCTGTCTGATTGTCTTTTTCTGTCTACATATGCCTTTTTTTCCCCTTTATTACTCGCGGAATGAACTGCCAGATTCGTTGCATCCGTTGGTGGCGCCCTACTTCGTTGGAAATCATTGTGCTCATCCGTTCAGACTTGAGAGCGTGCCAGTGTGCCACTGACAGCACCAGTAGCCTCATCTCGTTTGTCTTTTTCTTTTTGTCCATTGCCCTGGATTCGTTCTACCGAAAAGAACATGCATCTATCACCACTTCACCGGCGCAGAGCATCCATATCTGCTACTCTATCCTCACCCTCTATTTCACTATTAGAGGGTCCCTCTATCCTTCCCTCTAAATTTCCTTCAGACTTTACACTACACTCTAAAAGATTCCTTTCTGACATCAGACACTCTATCAAGAGCTACAGTATTATAGAGTGCCTGCTACGGATGCTGGTGAAGCTGAGACACAGAAGGAAGCAACAAAGAAAGCTAAATTTCCAGACATGACATAGCCGCTGCAGAAGGGCAGAGTGTGTTGAAATGCTCTGCTCCCAATCACCTGAAGCCGGAAGAGGCAGAAAGCCTATCCTCGTAACAAAAGTTTACCATAATCCACTACCTAAAGCGTTTAGCTAGCAATACCACACCCTGCTTCATCAAGCTAAGTACTATATACGGGCGGCGACGTAATAGGGGCCAGGGGAACGGCGGCGGGGCGTACCAGGGGGCAGCGACGTAGCGACGGCGTAGCGGCTGGATGGCGCCGTAGCAACGGGCTGGCAGGTGAGGCGGAGCGGCCGGGTAGCGCGGCGAAGAAGGGGAGGAAGGGCGGCGGGAGGGAGGAGGAGGTGAGCACTGAGCAGCAGGCAGCCTCCGCTGGGGCAAATCATGAATAGAGAGCGGAGGAAGGAGCCTGTAGGGTATATGGCGCAGAGTTGAGAAGCCCTAGCTCTGCTGGGCTGGCTGGTGAAAAAAATCAAATCGGGCCGAAATAATTTAACTGGTATGTGCTTTTTTCGTCGTGGGCCGAAACAAACGAAATTCACGAAATTTTGACAAAATTTTGGTGAAACAAAAATCTCTGGTCCCAAGTGGCACATAAGCCCTTGGGGGCAGCTGCGTCGAAGTCGAAGCAAAGCATACTTGGGGGCAACGCCTTTCGGAGTTGCGGCAAGGCTGACATCATTGCCTCCAAAAGATAAAGTGATGGTGTTTGATGAACAACATCCATTGCGGGCTGGCTATAAAGAAAAAGCCCCGATGGTGGAGTGTGATACATCTTCACCTAAACAAGCATCATACACAAAATCTCAACTCCGGGTCAATGCGTCCGAGTTTATTCATTCATTGGTCCATAAACCTATTGATTCCAATCCCAGTCCAAAGGTGAGCGTGCACTCCAATGGGAGGAAGTGTATGTTTCACCAAAAGACATCACAATGGGTCGAGTAGACCCAACTGTTAGTCTTTCGGATCCACTGTCATCTTCCACTCAATATATATTGCCATCAAATCAAACTTCATTCTCGGCAGGCGGTGACGCGGCGGCAGCGGTAGCTCGACGCGTGGGGCTTAGGCACAAATGTTCCTAAGTCCCCAGCAAAACACGGTTAATAAAGCATTATTCTTGACGGCTACGACAAAGCCGTCGATACTACCTACTTTCTCTCGACGGCCACAACAAAGCCAGCGATACAACCTATTCTATCTCGACGGTTCTAGGTCAACTGTCGAGATAGATGGGGACGGTTGGACCTGCGCAGGGAGACATCTCTCGACGGTTCTTGGTCAACCGTCGAGACAGAAGGTCCACCGTGGGTCCTGGCCTCGGGACCCTCTCGATGGCTAACATTATGCCGTCGAGAGAAGTGCACTTTTCTCTCGATGGCTATTTACTGGTTAGCCGTCGAAACTATATACACTAGACGGTTTCGTTTGACTACACTCGTGAGAACAACTCTGTCTCGACGGTTGTCCTTGAAGCCATCGAGAGAGTTTCGTGTCTCGAGGGTTTACCCTTTGTAGCACTCGACGGTCAACCTAACATATTTTGATTTTTAAAAATACAAAAAATGTTTTTGTTCATATACATTTCATTGACTTTTTTATGTATCAAATAATATCATTAGTTTTATATAAAAAATTTCAGAGCATCTAATGCGACGAACACTACTAAATGAGGAGTTTTCCGGATAAGTTATAGGTTATCGTACGGTATCGTATGTTTCGTTTGTTACTACACAAGATATTTCAATTAAAAAATTTCAATTGCAAAGAACAATCAAAATTTCAATACAAATGTGAAAAAACAAATTCATTAAATACAATTTTCTACTTCTAAATAAATAAACATCCATTAAACTCTAATTTATAGGAAGAAAAGCATATATTAGAATTTCACTCTCTCGACGGCTAACGGTTGGCCGTCGTGACAAGTTACGCCATTCACTGGCCCTGTCAGACGGCGTAGGACACTCGACGGTTCATTATGTGGCCGTCGATAATAAGAACCGTGCGCACTTAATATCGACTGTATGGTTCGGGCCGTCAAGAGCACGTACTATGTGTCGATGGTTTTTACATGGCCGTCGATACTTTCGGCACTCGACACCGCTAGCATTTCCTATAAGTTACAATCTATTAGAGATGTTCTAAGCTAATTTCATAGTTCATAGGAGCTATTTCTTACAAAGAAACTTTCCAGACTTCGACTTGTCGAGTGTATCTTTTTCCAAATGTTAACAAAGATGTACAAGTAAATTATTCGTTGTCACAGATAGATTTTAAAGATTTTTGTTGTCCTCTAAAAGAATTAGATAAGAGAGAGAAGGTATTTTGACGGATTGGAAGGTACATGTATGTCCACGTAAGACTAATTTTTATTCATCGATATCTATTTGCCGTTAGTTTGTAACGAGAAAATCTTTGTAGATAATTCTTTTTGGAAAAAAAAAATGTGAATCCATGTGTAGCACAAGGTAAAGAGGGGGATCCAGCTCAGGTTGGCAGGTGCTCGATGCCACGAATATCAGCGAAGCTGGTTTTTCCGCAAAAGGGAGATGAGGATGACACAGCCCAATATATAAATGTACCTGTCTGATTGTCTTTTTCTGTCTACATATGCCTTTTTTTCCCCTTTATTACTCGCGGAATGAACTGCCAGATTCGTTGCATCCGTTGGTGGCGCCCTACTTCGTTGGAAATCATTGTGCTCATCCGTTCAGACTTGAGAGCGTGCCAGTGTGCCACTGACAGCACCAGTAGCCTCATCTCGTTTGTCTTTTTCTTTTTGTCCATTGCCCTGGATTCGTTCTACCGAAAAGAACATGCATCTATCACCACTTCACCGGCGCAGAGCATCCATATCTGCTACTCTATCCTCACCCTCTATTTCACTATTAGAGGGTCCCTCTATCCTTCCCTCTAAATTTCCTTCAGACTTTACACTACACTCTAAAAGATTCCTTTCTGACATCAGACACTCTATCAAGAGCTACAGTATTATAGAGTGCCTGCTACGGATGCTGGTGAAGCTGAGACACAGAAGGAAGCAACAAAGAAAGCTAAATTTCCAGACATGACATAGCCGCTGCAGAAGGGCAGAGTGTGCTGAAATGCTCTGCTCCCAGTCACCTGAAGCCGGAAGAGGCAGAAAGCCTATCCTCGTAACAAAAGTTCACCGTAATCCACTACCTAAAGCGTTAATTAGCTAGCAATACCACACCCAGCTTCATCGAGCTAAGTACTATATATATACGTATACTAAACTCAGCAATGGATGCGGCTGAAAGGAGATCAAAGATCCGCGCAGCCATTATTTGCATACACGCGACGAATCGATGGATCCACCCGAATCCGCAGCTCGGCTCGTTAGAAGATCAAATTACGCCTGAGAAAATGTCGTCGAGATCAAGAATGTCGCAATCGAGCAACTCTTCCATGCCGGAGCAATCGCCGTAGGTATAGGTGTGCTGCAGGGTGGACGTCACGTCGCCGTGGTCCGGCCCGGGTGCCGCCGCCGCCGCCACGGCCGCGGCGGAGCTCCCCGGCGTGAGGCTGCTCAGCACCTCCTCCTGCTCGCCGCTCTCCTGCTTCAGGCTCTGCACGACGCCGGCGGCGCAGTTCGCCGCCGTGGAGGTGGTCGTGGTGCTGGCGGTGGCGGCGTGCGAGAAGACGATGAGGCGGGCGCCGGCGTCGAGGCCAGCGGCGGCGACGGGGTCCCGGCAGGTGTGCTCGCCGATGTAGGTCACCCTGAAGGTATCCGAGTCGTCGTCGCAGCGCTGCACCTGCCGCTGCGCCATGCACTGCTGGTCGTACTTGTGCGTGCACCGGAAGTAGGACCTGCGCGCGCGCGCACCGCTCGCTCGTCAGGTCTCGAAGCAAATCTTGTGCAGATTAACCATCGATCATCCAAGTCAAAGACAGAAACGTACTTTGGGTGCTTGCAGTTGTGTATGTCCTTCTGCCCGTACTTGCGCCACGCCTGGCCGTCGTCGAGGTCCTTGGTCGTCGTCGTGACGCCGGACGCTTGCTGGGTCCTTCTCCGGCTGGCGACCCTCCCGGCGGCGGCGGACTTCCTCTTGCCGGCGTGGGGCTCCGACCCCTTGGCGGCGGCGTCGACGGCCAGGATGGCCCGGGAGAAGCTGCTGAGGATCTGGTCGGTGAGCACGCCGGCCTCGGGCGAGCCCCCCCGGACCCGGAGGAGGCCGTGCAGCTGCGCCGCCAGCTCCTGCCCCTTGAGCAGGTCATCCATCACCTGCAAGTACGGCGGCGCCATGAACGCAGTCGCGCACTCACAGAGCAGCAGGCAGCAGCAAGCTGGCTAGCTCACTCACTCGAAGTCGATGTAAGCAACTGATCCATGGCCAGGGGTCAGGGCCTTATGAAGCTGGTGGCGGAAGGAGGGGGTGGCGGATGACAGGTGGGGCCCCTTAGGGAGGTGTGAACGCAGGAGAGCGAGCTCGCCGTGGTTTTCTCCGTGGGGTGGGCCATGTGCAGTGTTCCTCAAAATGTTTTTTAAGGTTGCTTGGTGTGGTGGTCATGTGCAGGCTTGGGTTGGCTTGGCCTTGGCGTGGCCAAGGGGGAAGCATCGCGGAAGTGGGCGGCGGGGGGGTGACGTCGCCGAGGTGACGTGGGGCGGATGATCGATGCGGGACGGAGGGGTTGGGGTAGTTGGGGTTGGGGGCGTGCAGCCGCCAGTGGCCAGTGGCCAGTGGGACGAGCGGAATCATTGGCATCCGGGGATGATTCCTTTTGGTTTTGGACGTGCCTACTTCGGCTGCGAGCTGGGGGCGCACGTGTCAGTGGGTCCGTGCGGGTCTGATACGGAGATGCGTTTCCCTTACCGGTGAAGGAATGGGAAGCCGTTCCTTCCTACGGCGTTTCGCCCTGTTTTGGATTCCAGAAATCAGAGCATTTTTGCTTCTGCCATTTTGGCACTTTGGCTTTGTTTGTTTCGACGGAAAGTTGCTGAAAAATTAATTTTAAAAAATGTAATATTTTAAAAAATCTTACATAATTCATAACATTATGAGAAAATTATTTCAAAAACTATAAGGAGAAATATTTTCAACCCCACCAAAAAAATACAAATTATCACATCATTTTTGCTTTACAAAAATAATAAGTTTAATTTAATTTAATTTAATTAAGCTGAAACAAACAAGTCCTTTATTTAGTTGTAAATATTATAGCGAATAACAAAGAGAGAGAGAGAGAGAGAGAGAGAGAGAGAAATATATGAATAGTAAAAAAGGTATGAATGGTAGATGGATACTAGATAAAATAATCAATCTAGCAACCTCACACATAGCTAGAGGTGCTAATGGGTTGGGATGGAATGGGTTGGTTTTAGAATGGGTTGCTTTGGATGGGTGGAAATGGTGTTGATATTGCTAATGGGTTGGGGTAGGGTGGGTTTTAAGTTGAAAAGGGTTAGGCTGGAGTGGGGTGGGTTAATTTGAAAAGGTTTGGATTCAACTGGGTTCAACCCATGGGTTTGTATTGAATGAATTCATATGCGTTCTATAATATATCATAAATTTTTATATGCGGACACCACCTATGTAGTTTGATATGCCAATTTGCACAAAGTTGATTTTGGATATGTAGAGTTATAACAAAAAATCAGACAATTTTGATATTTTTTTATGGTGTGAACGCGAGGTTTTAAAAAAACTGAGCTGTTTTATGTGAACGCGAGGTTTTAAAAAAACTGAGCTGTTTTATAATAGACCTAGCCATGGGTAGCCCGAGTCGTGCCAACCTAAGGAGTACACCAGGCAGACTTGGCCGCTTGGGCTTCGATCTAAAGTCCGCTTGTCGCAGGACCGGGTCCGAAGAAAACACAAAATAGCACTGGGTTGGGCTAGGCTTCGGGTTGGGCTATGCTTTGGGTTGGGCTAGGCTTTGGGCCGGGCTAGAGCCCGAGATTGGAAAAAGACGTCAGACCGGATCGGGCTTGGCCTAGTCCCGTGGAACCGGCTTTTTTCAAGCCCGGCCCGAAACCTGGCAGGCCTTTGGACAGATCAACTTTATCGAAAAAGCATCAAATTTTACATGTGGGTCCCATATATTATGTTTGCCATACGAATTTACAAAAAGTTGCGTCCAAATGTATAGAGTCATGACAAAAAATTTAAACAATTTTAATGATTTTTTATAGTGTGAACGCGAGGTTTAAGAAAAACTAAGGTGTTTTTCTTTATAAAATCTAATTTTCATATAAAATTGGGTTGAGAAATGGGTTCAAATGGGTTGAGAAATGGGGTTGAACCTATATGAGAAGTGTGGGTTAGATTGGTTTGGGTTTATATAAGAAATGGGGTGGGGTGGGGTGGGTTCAAATAAAAATGGGGTGGGATGGGGTGGGTAGAAAAAAATAGTTTTATTAAACGGAGTGGGGTGCATATGGGTTGGGTTTAAACCCATTAGCACAACCACGCATAGTCTTGGAGCTTGTTCAACACTTACTCGCTCTAGTGTTAAAAAAATGAAAAGAGAAAACAAAACTAATTTCTTCTATATGTTTAAGGACGGAGATAGAAAATCAAATGAAAAATATATTTGGATGACTTGTAGCACCGTGATTCTATAAGAGGTTTGTTGGAGCTATCATTAGGTAAGACAAAAGGGAGCTAAATATTTTTGTAGTTGGTGAAAAGTCTTAACAAACACATAATGTTTGGCTTGGCTTTGTGATTTTTTTGTTGCATAGAAGTTTAAACCAATTTAAATCAATTTGTTCGAAGCAAGTAATTTTGTTTGGCAATTTTTTTAGTATTTCAGAGAGAGCGTTCAGTCATTTTTGGCTTCCACATAGTAAAATGCAGCAAATTACACACCAAATTCTTTGACACCGAAGCCACCATATTTGGTAAACAGTTAACCTCTAAGGCTACATCTGTGTGGGCAATGATTATGGTGTTCCTCCCCAACAACGCAGCTGGCCATCGTGGGTCGTGACCACAAGCCGACCACGACCTCCTGCGAGCCTAAGCTGCTACAAAGTCATTCCATGATTACACCAGGGTCACCTCCCTTTATATAGTGGAGGCCAAGGAAGAGTGTGACTCATACTCTGATCTACCTAGCCTTTCCAATGCAGAGTCCTTGTAACCTACTCGTAAACATATTCGACACCAACTTCTAACAAACTCCGCCTTGCCAAATATGATGTTCGCCACCTTGAAGTCATTTTATGTTTTGTGCGAACTTGTGTACCCGACTCTAGTTGTTTCATTCGTAGTTCATGTCGAGCCGCCTAAAAAGCCTAATTTGGCCTCAGACCCGCCGCCACTTGGAACTGAAGTTGCCAACTATAGCTTAGTGGCTTCACCTGCAATAGTATTCCCTCTCACGTCGTACAGATGAGACGTTGCCCTCTGTCCAATCATCATAGTCTCGTCGTCCTTTGTTATCTTAATAGTCTTCCCATCTTACTTAGATTGGAACACCACCCCTTCTTCATGCATGGTACCAAGTAAATTTAGATTTCTCATAAGCCCCGTTACATGCTTCACACCTTGAAGTACATGCTTCACTCCGTTGTGCATCTTAATCTTGATATCACCCATATCGATAACACAGTAACCCGTGCCATCACCCACATATGCGAAGCCAAAATCTCCAGCCTTATACGAAGAGAACTACTCCACCTTATGTGTCACATGATGAGAACTTTCAAAATCTAACATACACGCTTCAACGGACTGAGTATTTGATACTGAGAGCATCTCTGTTTTGCTTTCCGAGCCATTGGCCTTTGCCAAGTTTGCGCTTAATTCTTCCTTTGCTATACAATACAACTTCACATGTTCCCACTCACCACACTTGAAACACCGCAAAGCTCTACCCTTCCTGTGGTTCTTCTTCCCGGTACTTTTACTATCACCTTTATCACTCCTGGCTAGCAAAGCATGAGGTTGAGATTTTTCCTCACTTTTCCTCTTTCTCATCTTATGAGAAAGTAAAACCGTTGTGATATCCTACTATCGTTGCCATACATCAACAACGTAACCAAGTGCTCGTAGGACGAAGGTAATGAACACAACAGGATTAAGGCCTTGTCTTCATCATCAATCTTCACATCTAGCTGGCCTAGATCAGTGACCAATTGATTGAAAATATCAACGTGCTCCTTAAGGTCTACCCCTTCTTGCATCTTAATCGCATATAATTTCTGCTTCAGATACAAATTACTGATCACAGTCTTGTACATGAATTGACTGGATAGCTTGGTCCGAATCTCCCCTTTGTGTTGTCAACTCCATGATGGGGTAAATGACCTGATCTGAGTGACACAACTGATGGCAGCAGCTGCCTGAAACTGCATCTCCTAGTCGTTGTCTGCTACTTTCTCTGGCTTGGTCTCTATGAGAGCCATCACGATTCCTTACTGCATCAGAAGATCCTTAACCCTCATCTGCCACAAGATAATGTTGTCGGAACCGTCGAACTTCACAAAGCCAAAATTGGTTACCGTCGGCCTGCCGACCTGCAATTCCCTCTGCGACAAATGCTTGTTCTTCTCATTATCGTCGCCAGGTTTACCGCCATACCCGTTTGACATCTCAGACAGGTCATGAACAACCTCCTTGCCAACAGCAGCCCATCAAACAGTTCAAACCACTTGTCAAGAGTGTTCAACTCTACCAATCGAATTGTCGAACGCTGACATGCTATACCTTTTTTGAATCTAGCATTTTTCTTTGGCACACGTGTGTATGCATAAATCCTCGTGCCTCCTCTAAAATCATCCGCATCGCCGAACTCAGCTCTGATAGCACTTGTTAGAAAATCGGACGTGACGCGATCTTGAAACGACGCCAAAGGCACGATATTTGGTAACACAGTTTATCTCTCAGGCAATTCCTCCCAACAATGATTATGAGCGTTCCTCCCCAACAACGCAGCCGGCCGCCATGGGTCGCGGGTCGCGGCCACATGCCGGACACGATCTCCTGCGAGGCTAAGCAGCTACAAAGTCGTTTCATGATTGCACCAGGCAAGAATTTTACTCCTGCTTTAACCTACCTGTCGACAGGTGACTA
>SPJY01019757.1:0-29172 GCA_005191435.1 Raddia distichophylla | reverse complement strand
ATGCCACTAATAAAAATTAGTGCTCAAAGATGCTCACAGGAGTGATGTATGAAACCCGATGGGTCTCGATCTCCTACTGGGCCCAAAGAATACAAAGCTTCAGAGTCCGAGCATTGGATCAGTACTTGAGACATGATGCCGATTAGCAGTTGGGGGAGCTGACTGTGCGCTGGATGCTGAGAGTCTTGGAAATTCCGATGTGAGAGACGTGCGTGAGTAGGAGAGCGTGAAAATGACGGCGAATGGGCGTCTATTTATAGCCGTGGTAAAAATTAGGGTTTTACCGCGCTTTTCGGTGTTGCGGTTATAACTTATGTCGTCTGACGGGCTGACACGTGTTCTATACAATATTCAATTTATTTATAGAAATTGTTATTAATAAAAAGATAAAAGTACAAAAGTAAGATTTTTTACCTCAAACATTTTATAGGGATCATCTTAGAAATGTCTTCTAACATCTATAGATTCAAAATCATCAATAACTTTATCAACGTTAATGTCATCCAATAATCTCTTCTGAACACATAAAGTTGATGGACCGTTTGTTGACACCCAAATTTGGCAGGAAAATCGGATATTCAGAAAAGGCCGAATATGTTGAAATATACTGGGCTGAATCGGATTTGGGCGGTAAAATCAGAATTATTAGGTCGAACACAGAATCGGACTTCATCGGCGAAGGAAAGAATTATTGGAGTATTCCGATAAATGTAAGACTTGGAGAAAAATACGATCGGATCAGAGGTGCGACGCGGAAGAATAGGTCGTATCGGTATCGACTTTGTAACACAATAAATAGGGCTTTAGATATCAAGAATAGGGGATCAATACTCAATACACCAAATACTTTCTCGAATCCGATCGACATCGTCGAAAGGCTTCAAATCGCAGGTAGAGCTATCTCGATGGGATAATCGATTCTCTCCTTGTAACCCGTATGCATGGCTGCATCAATTTGATCTCATGTATACAAACCATGTTAGACTGTCTCGGAATATACCGATCTTTAACATGTCTTCGCATATTACACTATCTCGGTTTAATCGATCTGTAATGTGTGTTTATCCTGTAATACCGATTGTTAAGTACTTCATATGTGTTTTCCCTAAATCCGATATATGCAACTGCCTCGTTCAATCGATCTTGTGTATGCCTTGTTTATGATCTTGCATGTGCGAGCGTTTACTGATCTGTATTGCATCTACCCTTATTAGTTATAGACCTTTAAATCGGTTTATTGGTTTGTATCTAGATCTAGATCTGAATACTGTCTTGGTCCGACCAATCTATTCAATCTGATTCTTGGTTTAATCCTATATACTGATACGAGGGTTTATTGCTAATATTATATAAAAAATACCAAAAGAAGCATAAGATTTAGATTTGAATGCTTATCCATATTTACTTGCTCTATCGGACATTAAGCCGGTTTCCTTAAAACCGATTACAAGTAACCTGATGTGGCTATCTCAAAAGCCGATTAGGCTTATATTACTGACGATTTTCTCCTTGTCAATTCACAGGTCAAATTGACTGGCACGCTTGGTTTCTGGTTGCGACACAATCACTGAATTGACGCTTCCGCACGTGTGTTCACAGAAGCCCACGTTTTTGTGTCAACAGCCGGGAGTAGGGTGAGTTTTCAAGGCCAGCAGACCTCCCTCGGCAGAGCGCTGTGCCCTGGCGTCAGCCTGTTGCTCCACCCATTCTGGGGTGGCGGAGATCCAGCCCGCGGACGCCAGCGGGCCCACGCTGGGCACTGAAACACTGATCCAGCCCGACAGCACGAGCACGCGCACCGGCCAGTCCCAACCAACTTGCAACATGCATCGATCAGGCGCCGGGGGTATTTTCCCAACCGGGGTCTTGAAGAAGTCAGCAATCCCCCGGCGATTGATCGGCCGCCACCCGTGCGTCGTGCGCCCTTCAACGCGCAGGGGTGTGACCCCACAAGGAAGCCCCACCGGTGCCGACCTTCACCGTCTCCGCGACCACATCGGACGCGTCTAGCACCGCCATCGGTAGGCAAGACGATGACCCCCTCGAATATGCTGACTCTCTTTACCCCGCGCATCCGCTGGCCTCATCAACCCGGTGGCCCCCAGCGACTGCGACAGGGTTACCCCTCCTCTGGGCTCGACCGGTTCGTCCTCGATCGCTCGGTCTTCGGCGGAGAGAGGCCGCACCTCAACTGCCATCTCGGCGCCACGCACTGCAGTCAAAAGCACGCATAGCGATCAAATACGTAGGCAGAACGGGGACGAGCGGCGCGAGAAACTTACGCGCTGGTTCGAGCTCTGTGCCCTCGTACACCCTCGGTGTAGGGCGCAGGAAAAGCTCTGTCTCCAGCCTGCCGACGCAGCTCGTGGCCGGCACGGCCGGTTTCTTCCTGGGCCGAGCAACGACGGTTTTCTTCGGGGGCCCCCACCGCGACGCCGCTCCCGGCAACAGACCCGTCGCTGGTAGAACATCCTCGTCGTCGCTGCCCTGGATGGGCCGGTACGTCCTCTTCTTTTTCGTAGGCGCCGCGCCCTCGGCCCGTGCGAAATGCAGAGCTTAAGGATGGCCGAGCGCCCGGCGTCGGGCCCGCGTTGAAGGAAGGGAACTCACCTGCGCCGGCGCCCTGCGTCTCTTTGCCTGCGTCGCTGCACCCGCCTATGCCGCGCCCGCCGCGGTCGTAGCCGGTGCCGGGCTCCTCTCGCCCGACACCGCCGGTAAAGCTGGCGCCCCACCTGACGCCGCCGGCGATTCCTCCAGCGGCGAGCGCGCTGCCAGCGGTTGTACATCCAAAGGCTCCCCTACATAGCCCCCGGCTTTCGTGGCGTCCTTGGTCATGCCCCACGTCCTCTGCATGCAAAAAGTCAGCCCAGGCTGTCAAGGCCCGCAATACACACGTGGCCCGGAATTTGGTCGAACACCCCACGGGCACGTACCGCGGACAACTTATCCTTCACACATCTTATGGGGCGAGGGTTCTTCTCCATCGGCAGCAGCAGGCCCACGATCCGTGCGACATCGCGGGCCAGGAGTCCTGCAAGGCACCACAGACGGTTACGGCGAGCCCCAACCTAAGATGAAACAAAAGTAGCGCAGCAGGCGTTTACCCTGGTGAAAATCCCGGTCCAGATCGTCCCAGCCGCCCATCTCACTAACGCACCGCTTGCGGGGCCCCAGCGGGCTGATCCGATGCCGGACGAAGCTGACGACGACGTCATAACCCGTCAAGCCTTTCCTGGCGACCCCCTCGATCTCGTACGCCGACGCTTGATCCTCCGGTAGGATCTCGCCACGTGCAAAGACAGGGGTATCCGGCGCGGCGGAGGAATACTCCAGGACTGAGCCCCTGCGGTTCAGGTAAAACCACCGCCGGGCCCAACCATCGACCTTCGTCCTGACTTCATACTCCGGATATGTTTGGCTTCCCCGTGCTCGGCGCGCGGTCAGATAGAAGTCTCCGCCGCTGCCCGCGCGATGGCCAACGGCCTTCAGCTCGAAGTAGTGCTGGAGGAGGCTCACCGTGGGTCGCACCCCGCAGAACGTGTCGCACAGATGAGCGAAGATGGACAGATGAACGTAGGACTGCGGGGACAGGTTCTCCGGCCGCAGCCCCGTGAAGGCGAAGAAATCCGTCATGAACTGCGACTCCGGCGCGCAGAATCCGCAAACGGCCGAACTTTCGAAGCATACCAGCTCGTCCGGCTCGGGCCGTGGCTCCCGTTCCGCACCAGGGAGCCTCCAGGAACCCGGCCTCACAAAGCCGTCCCTCTCCAACTCCGCCATCCTCTCTCTCGTGAGGGCGCTGTCTCCGATGAACACCATGGCGACAGGAAACAAGGAAGGCAAGGTGCGAAACGGGAAGGACGAAAGCAAAGGGGATGATTCTGCGGTAAGAGTTCCCCCTGGAGGACACTGCTTTATCAAGGAAGGCAACGGTCGAGGCGGAGATCGTGGGAGTCGTGCCCAGGGAGGCGCAACTGCCCCACTTTGCCGTCAAATCAAATTGAATGCTCCGCTACTCGCCCCCACGGCTCCAGAGAGCCTTAGCCAAATCTTCCCGCGCTGCGCAAAAAGGGGGATTTTCTCTAAACCTCAGACCGGCTCGCTACGCGACCCGCTCGAGGCTCGGGGGCTGGCTGTTGGTGATTCATATGCGGCCCACCTCGAGATGGGCCTCGGCCCGAATCCGTACCGGCACATAGCACGTACAAAGGGCCCAAAAGGCCGCCTCTGGCCATTCTAGGAGAAGCGTCTAGCCCGCCGAGGTCTCCCCCGGGCTTGACCAGGACAGACCGCGCCCTAGCGCCGCTACCCGGGTTATCCTTGGCCCGGGAGAGGGTCCCTTGGGTAGTCCGCCTATCTGTGGGCAGGTGGCGACAACTGTCGCGTCCCACCGATCTTTCCCCGGCCTTGACCGGGAAGAACTGTATCTCCCCGGGAATCCGCAGTCCGGGGAGGAGCGCGCGGACAACCCGCCTTGTCGCTTGCTCCCTTGGGCAGGCGGCAGGTGGTTGTTGCGCTACGCGACGCCCCCAATGGGTGGCGCGAGACTGGCTCAGTCCAGTCAATGCCATATTGGGGATAAAGGAAAAGTGCTTTCTCCCTAGATCATGTTTTCCCCGTATGGGCACTCCCGAACGAACAAGTGTCCAGTAATAACCTGACCAGCTTCTCCTTGCAGGCCCCGGACCAGACAGAGCCCCGAAACGAGACAAGGGCACCGCCACTAAAGCAAGAACAGGTGCGGGGCCCGCCGTATCAGCTCCGGGCAGCCCGCCGCACCTATAAAAAAGGACCCCCGGCCCCCCGAAGGGAAAGAGGCGACTCAATCAACACACGCACCCGAAGCTTCTTCCGCAGTAGACGTAGTCCTTAGTTCCCCTTGTAAGCTCGGGATCGGTGCCTTCAAGCCCGGTCTCGGCACACTTGTACTGTTTTCCACCATACAATCAACAAGGGCTGGAGTAGAGCTATTACCCGATAGTGGGGGCTCGAACCAGGGTAAATCGCTTGTGTCTTCACGGTTTGTATCTCTTGTCCTCTTCTTTTTCCCCTTCTCTTCCTCGCCGTACAACGGATCTGTGCCCGGATCGCCAAATCACACCAGGCCCTGTCCGGGAAGACCGCGCGGCCTGAGCCCCCATGAGCTCGGCCGCCGCCCAAGGCGGCTGAAAAGGGTGGTCGTTGGGGCTCACACCAACTACAAACTCATCTGCCGGTCCGTGGACCCGCTGCCCTTCAGGGGCGCGTTTCCCAGACGCAGACAATAGCTTTGGGTGCGAAAATCTGTAATCAATGATGCATTTGCTGTTGTGAAGGCTAACCCTCAGGGACCCATTGTATGGGTTCCTGAGTCACAAAATTGACTCTTTCTCTATGGGCAGGTGAACTACTGAAGTGGAGGACGCCATTGGGTCATCGATAGCAGCTGTACACAGCATATGACCGGCAATCCCCGGTTGTTCACCTCATTGGGGGAAGATAGAAACATCCCCCAGAAGATCACCTTCGGAGATGGAAGAAAAAGTAAGGTCACTGGCTCCGGCAGGGTAGCTATAATTTCTGAACTCAATCTCGATAATGTTTTATTGATCAAAACTTTGAATTACAACTTGCTCTCTATCGCCCAAATATGTGATTTGGGGTTCCATTGTCATTTCTCACCTAAGGAGATGGTTGTTTTGGACAAAGATGAAAAATTAGTCTTCAAAGGTTTTAGGTTCTAAAACTTTTACCTTGTGAACTTTCACTCGCCTGCCTCATTTATCTTGTACTATCTAATTGCTAAAGTCTCTCTTGGTTGGCTTTGGCATAGACGACTTGGGCATGTTGGCATGGCAAATTTGAGAAAACTTGTGGAAAATGAGTTGGTTCTTGGGGTAAAGGATGTGACATTTGAAAAGGATAAGTTGTGTAGTGCATGTCAAGCTGGCAAACAAGTTGCCAATCCACACCCCGCAAAGAGTGTCATGCCCACCTCACGTCCCCTAGAGCTCTTGCACATGGATTTGTTTGGGCCAACTTCTTATGTGAGCATTGGGTGGAATTTGTATTGTCTAGTCATTGTGGATGATTTCTCTCGGTACACATGGGCTTTCTTTTTGCATGACAAAACACTTGTTGGAGAAGTTTTTAAAAAGTTTGCAAAGAGGGCTCAAAATGAGTTTGATGTGTCCATAAAGAGAGTGAGAAGTGACAATGGGACAGAGTTTACTAACACAAACATTGAGTGTTTTTGTGATGAGCTTGTAATAGGTCACCAATTTTTAGCCTCCTATACCCCACAGCAGAATGGTGTAGTTGAGAGGAAGAATAGGACTCTGATTGAGATGGCTCGCACAATGCTTGATGAATACAAGACCTCTGACATATTCTGGGCTGAAGCAATCAACACTGCCTATCACCTGATCAACCGTCTATACTTGCATAAGCTCTTGAAGAAGACCTCATATGAGTTGCTGGTGGGGAGACACCCGAATGTGTTTTACTTCATGGTGTTTTGGTGCAAGGTCTACATCTACAAGAAGAGGCGGCACTTGGGCAAGTTCCAGAGCAGATGTGACACGGGGATATTCTTGGGGTACTCATCCAAGGGTCACATGTTCAGGGTGTTTAATGAAGCAAATGGGTTAGTGGAAGAGACTCGCGATGTCAAGTTAAAATGGAAGCCAAGGAGAGCATGAGAACTTGGACGATCTATGTGATGAGCCTCTAACTAGAACTGTTGAGCAGATGGAGGTGGGAGATGTGAGAACTGCCGCTGCACCAGAGGAGAGTGTTCCTATACCACCATCCACACCTGAGCCTGCTCCAGACTCAGGGGAGTCTCACCACAGAGGGATAGCTCAGAGGATGCACCACAGACAGAGACAGCCAGTGAGTCCGATGCAGAGTCAGTTGAGACAGCACCACAGCTTGTGAAGCAGCATCACACTATAGCCAGAGACCATCCAGTGGACCAAGTGATTAGAGACCTGACACGTGGAGTTCAAACTAGGTCAAGGACAGCTAATGTGCGTGAGCATCAGGCTTTTGTCTCAATGATTGAACCGAAGAAGGTTGAGGAAGCATTGGAGGATGACAATTGGATCAATGCCATGTATGAAGAACTCAACAACTTTGAGAGAACAAGGTATGGACATTGGTAGAGAGACCAAGTGATTGCAACGTGACTGGTACCAAATGGGTCTACAAGAACAAGCAAGATGAGTTCGGAGTGGTTGTGCGCAACAAAGCAAGGTTTGTGGCTCAGGGCTTCACACAAGTTGAGGGAATTGACTGTGGTGACACATATGCTCCAGTGGCCAGGTTGGATGCAATCAGACTGCTTGTGGCATTCGCAATCTGCCACAACATTGTGCTCAAGCAGATGGATGTCAAGAGTGCATTCTTAAATGGATACAATGATGAGCTGGTGTATGTCGAGCAACCTCCAGGGTTTGAAGACCCTTAGCACACCGATCATGTCTGCAAGCTATCAAAGGACCTGCATGGTCTGAAGCAAGCTCTAAGGGCATGGTTTGAACGACTCAGGGACTTCCTTATTCAAAAGGGATTCAAGGTTGGAAGAGTGGACATCATGCTATTCACCAAGGTTGTGGGGGGAGACCTTTTCATCTGCCAGGTGTATGTCGTTGACATTATCTTTGGGAGCTCCAATGAAGCTTTGTGCACAGAGTTCAGTGTGATGATGGCAAAGGAATTCGAAATGTCCATGATGGAAGAGTTGAGCATCTTTCTGGGGTTTCAAAGCAGACAGCTCAAGACAGGCACCTTCATCTCTCAGGAGAAGTATGTCCAACATCTGCTGAAGCACTTTGGGCTGCAGGATTGTAAGCCCATCAGGACACTCATGGCTACAAATGGGCACTTGGACCTCGACGCGGGAGGTATGCACGTTGATCCCAAACTTTACCGCTCAATGATCGGTGCACTGCTATACCGTACTGCTTCTAGGCCTGATATCATGTTTAGTGTGTGCATGTGCGCTAGATTCTAAGCCTCCCCTAAAGAAATGCATATGACTGCTGTAAAAAGGATTTTTCGATATCTCAAACATGCACCTAGCATAGGTTTATGGTTCTCTAAGGGTGCGTGATTTGAGCTCTTTGGCTACTCTGATTCAGACTATGCCGGGTGCAAGATATTGATCGCAAGAGCACTTCAGGGGCCTGTCACTTTCTAGGGAGATGTCTTGTGTCATGGGCTTGAAAGAAACAGAACTCCGTGGCGCTATCTACCGCTGAGACAGAGTACATAGCGGCAGGGAGTAGTTATGCTCAGTTACTATTCTTGACACAGTCTTTGTTTGACTATGGGTTAAAACTTGACCATGTGCCTCTCCTGTGTGACAATGAAAGTGCTGTTAAGATTGCTAGCAATCCGGTCCAACACTCTCGCACCAAACACATTAACATTTGTTATCACTTCCTTCGGGATCATGTGATGAAGGGTGACATTGTGACTGAGCATGTGCGGACGGAGGACCAGCTTGCTGACATCTTTACCAAACCACTCGATGAGGGACGATTTTGCAAGTTAAGAAATAAATTGAACATACTAGACAAGTTAAACACGGCATGAGATAGATTTCGGGAGTGGTCCCATTATGATACTTTCAAAAATGTGACGATATTGAACTCTCCTTTTCAACCTCCCATGCAAGGAGGAACAAGACTTCCTAGTTCATCATCAAAGCTAACCGATGTCTGGCAATCAGAAAATGACTTGTGTACATCACTTGCTGGCCCTGAGAGAATTCACTACAAGAAAAGTGATTATTTGTGACGAATATGTCGTGACGATATAAATTGTTGTCATGGTAATGCATGTTTTTATGACGAATTGTTTTGTTCGTCATTATGTGCATCGCGCACCCTCAACCTAGATAATTTAGTGATGAAACATGAACTTTCGTCATAAAACAACAATACAGATTGTCATAGAAAAAAGGAACCATGTTCACTTAGTAATTTAGAGTTGACGTCATACTCATTGTTGGGCTGAAAACCAATGGACAAAAATATCCATTCAGATAATACTTCATAAGGCACGCACAAATATCTATTTTCCTTTCTAAGTTTAGAACTCCAGTTTCAATATATTTTGGTTTTATGCGGTCTCAACATAATCTACAACATACAAAATGCTGAAAAACATTAGAGATTTAACATTATTTCCATCGCATATTGGAACAGACCAAACCAAATCAAATCAAGCCCCAGCCAAAATCAAGTCGGACCACAACCCCTGGCCGACCCTAAGCCGAAATTGCCTTGCTTGTTTGAGCTGAAAGTTGCTAAAAATTTTAATATAAAAAGTTGCGACCCCTCATAAAATGTCTTAAAGAGTTCAAACATTATTGAAAAAAAAAATTACGAACTATTTAAAACCGCATAAAAATGACCGCAATGTAATGGATCATTTGAATTATAGAAAAATAACAAACTATCATTTAATTTAATTTAAGCTGAGACAAACAAGCCCGAAATCAACGTCTATCAAAATCCCAATTCATATCCGAAGGCTTAGATTTCTTTGGCTCTTCAAAACCCTAGCTCCCCTCACATCCTCCCACTACAGCCGCTGCCCCGTGGCCGTGGGTGCTCTGTTCCACAAAGGCCGCCGTCACCTGGAGTTTTTCACGCCGCTGGCTTCTTCAAGTTCCAAGCAAGAAGCCTCCCCGGAGTCCGCCCCGTCGCCCGCCATCCCGAGGCCGCCCGTCGCCTCGTGTCCCGGCTGTGCCGCCCCAGGCGTGTTCCGCTGCCGATCCGTCGGCCCCGCACGCCGCACGCGCCACCCCGGTAGCTCGCCGCCCCCGATCTGCAGTCCCCAAGCTCCGGCTGCATCCCGCTCTGCGCCTCCTCTGGTCCCTCCGCCGTCGGCGCCCGCCCTAGGCCTTCCGGTAATCTTGTTAATCTTGCACAAGTTAATCTTGTTAATTGAAAACCTCGCAACCTCATTATTGTAGAATAGATTTAATGCACAACTTAATCGTGTTTGCTCTTTTTTTCAATAAACTAACGATACACAAACCTCTCATCAGTAGAGATGATGAAAATTTTAACATCTCTAAAATTGTGTCCCGTGTCAATAATGATGCAGATCTCTCATCGAGGATACAATATTTATTTTTCACTACAACGCACCAGTGGTACAAAACAGTTGCTAGTCCTTTCCAACATAATTGAATTTCATCCTCACTGAGCTAAACATTATATTATGTTCACTGGACGGCTATCCCCAAAGATTAAATAATCTTATTAAATCTTGAGCTGCATTTTTTATGACTGATCTACCTTTGAAGCATTCCGGCGATTGCAGTTTTTCATTTAGGACATGTAAATGGAATATCAGTTCTTATGCTATCGTTAGTGACCACCTTATTTATTCAACACATGAGCAGTAGTGGTGAATTCCTTTGTTGAATATACTCCTAACTTACCATCATTTTTTTGGATCTATCTATAGTTCAGTGATATACTGAAATGATGCTTTGATAAATTCTTTCGAAAAGACTACAAAATTCTTGTAAATATATTGTTGTTTTATTGTACACATGGTTCGTCGATCAATATTGCATGTTACTTGTTCTTATTTTCTTGTTTGTTATTTTGGTCCAGTGAATACTAGCGAGGAAAAAAAATTTCAAGGATACAACATGTCAACGGAAAAAGGAAAGGATGCTAAGATTGTGCAGCTAGATGAAAAAATAGATTTGTACAAAGCAGGAGTTATCATTTTTTTATTTCATATGTCTATAAATGTTTGCAACATTGTACTTACTGATATTTATTATTGATTTTTTTGTGGCACATATATATAAATATTGGGATAATGTTGGGCTTGCATTAATAGCGAAAAACTTTTAAAAAAAAATGACGTGGGAGATATGACGCTGATGTGGCACTAGAATGTTTAGTGACGAAATTATTTGTAAACATGTCATCATATTATGATGACATTTTTCATCACAAAAGATCAGATCAATGTCCTGCGCAGCCCACCGACATCGTTATTTATGACGAATTGGTGATTTTGTATGACGGTTTACATATTTTTCATGACGATTGTTATCGTCATAGAAAATAACTATTCCATGACAAGAGTTAAGGCGTCATGGAAAATAGCATTTTCTATGACGAAAAAACTCAATTCGTCGGTAGAAGTTTTCTATGACGCACTTTCGATGACGAGTCTGATTTCGTCATAAGATCGTCATAAAAGATATGTGATGACGTTTTGCTGACTTATGATGACGAATTCATAGTGTCATTGAAAATCATTTCTCTACTAGTGATTGGCAATGGATCATACCTGAACATGGCTCCTCACCCTGATGGATCCAATAGAGTTTTTTATGTATAAAAATGAAAATGCTTTCAAATTGATTGAAATGGAACTCTGGTCGTTTGATTTGTTGGAACATACTCATATGCTTGGAACATGCTCAAAAAATTTGATTTATAGCACCGATACATTCTTAAGATTCTAGTAAATTTCATTAGCATCTTATTGTAAAGGTTTTTATCACATTATTGTAAAGTTCGTTGGTACATTATTTGTAAAGTTTCTTAGCACATTATTGTAAATTGGTTAGCTCATTATTGTAAATTGGACAACATATTATTGTAAATTTTATTAGCACCTATTGTAAATTTAGTGTCGGCAACTTAGTGTCGGTTTTTAATTTACATGCCATTAAAAATATAATAAAGTCCCTCGGCACATTATTGTGAACTTCATTAGTATCCTATTGTAAACTTCATTAGTATCCTATTGTAAAGTTTTTTAACATATTATTGTAAAGAAAGATTATTAGCATATTATTGTAAAGTTCATTAGTTTTCTATTGTAAATTTAGGCTAGGATTCTAGTAAAGTTCTTTAATATCTTATTGTAAAGGTTCTTATCATATTATTGTAAAGTTTATTAGCATCTATTGTAAATTTATTGTGGTTAAGATTCTAGTAAAGTTTAATATATCTTATTGTAAAGGTTCTTATCACATTATTGTAAAGTTCCTTGCCGCATTATTGTAAATTGATTAGCACATTATTGTAAATTGATTAGCACGTTATTGTAAAGTTCATTATTGTAAATTTACTATAATTTGAACTAAGCAACATCCTAGTAAATTTATTTCTTGTGAGCTATAGTAAACGTTGCTTCCCAACTATAGTAGACCATTTTATAGAAAAATATTTTTTTACTCCGACAAATAGGTTTTACTATATTTTGTATTATAGTAAATTAGAGTAACAATTATAGTAAACCAAAATTTATTTGGCAAGACCGGTCTAGTTTTGTTGAAAAAAATGTAAACAACACATATGTGAAAACAATTCATCGATCGTAGCTCGCAATCAACGGGAAAAGTAGAAATAAGAAAAAAAAATTCACGTAATTAATGCACTATATGCTTGCACTAGGGAAGCAATCTGACCAAATTTTTATCAGCGTTTACTATAATTTAAATGCAAGTTTACAATAATGTATACGCAAGCTTACTATAATTTTTCTGACGAAACCTGAGCGCGTGGGAAGGGTGGAAGGCGCCTTTGGAGATGAGGGGAAGGATGGAGGGACACGTGACAAGCTCTAAACATGTGAGTACTTTAGCTAAAATACTCTTAGGAGCACTTTAGCTCCACTCTATATTCTCTCTCTCTCCATATATAGTTGGACTCACATCAGTCGCAACTGATAGGAGCACTAGTCCGTCGCTCGGATGACCATTCGATCGACTTATGTGGTGTGTCCATCTGTCCTCCTGCCCGAGCCCCTGCCCGCGCCTACACGTGGGGAGCCGATCGACCACCCGGCTGCCCATTTGTGCCATGCGCCTCTCTCTCTCCTCCCCCTCTCTCTCTCCGTGTGCATTAGGCATTCAACAGATCCTTTTCTTTTGCAAAGGCATTCAAAAGAAATATATTCATGCACATTTAATAAATCTGAGGCACAGGGTACCAATATTCATCAATTTTATTCATCCGTGAGTAGCTCATTACAGATACAATGAAGATTGAAGTGGGAAACAACGATAGAAGAGAATCATACAAGATTAAGAAAATAATTTATCCTCTTACCACTTCTCTTCACAACGGCCAAACATGCTAAGAATCATACAAGATTCATAGTCGGCGGCGAAACACAGAGCCGCCGACACAGACACCGCATGCTAACATACAAAACAATGTGGAGCCTATAGATGTTGAATAAACAACTTTGCTCACTTGGCTATCAGCGCACGGCGCGGCGTGTGCTCCCTGCAGGTCGTGGGTTCGAGCACCGCCGCGCCCCCTGATTTTATTTATTTTATCTGTGTCGGTGGCTATGTTTAGACCGCCGACACAGATGCCTCCCCTAGCTACGGTTTGGGCCTGTGACTGGCACGTGGGTCCGGGTGAGGGCAAGAGAGAAGGTGGCTTGAGGGAGGGTCTATATCGGCGGCAAATATTAGAGCCGCCGACACAGACTCTGCCGGCAAACATACAAAAAAATGTCGAGCCTACACAAGTTGAATGTACAACTTTGCTCATTTGGCTATCAGCGCGCGGCGCGGCGTGTGCTCCCTGCAAGTCGTGGGTTCGAGCACCGCCGCGCCCCCTAATTTTATTTATTTTATCTGTGTCGGCGGCTGTGTTTGTGCCGCCGACACCGATGCCCCCTGGCTACGGTTTGGGCCCGCTTGTTAATGACCTCGCTTGACTGGCACGTGGGTCCACATAAACGTCCACCGTTATCGGACCGTCTCTGGAGGGAACAATATCGGCGGTTAAGTTGATGCCGCCGACACTGCATAATTGGCGGGAGCAAAATTTTGAAATTCATCCGGTGGGCGGGAGGTGGCTGAGAAGTGTCGGCGGCTTAATTCTGGCCGCCGAAACTGATTCGGTCTGTATCGGCTGCTTTATTTGGGCCCCGACATTGATCTGTCGGTGGCATTTGGCCGCCGACACTGAATTTTCTAGCCGCCCACACTAATGGCATTTCCTGTAGTGATTTTTGGGTGACGTGGCCACCGGAGGAGGATGAAAGTAGCGTGGATATGCTCAGATCGCAGGACTGCTACGGGGTATGAAGTATACTTATATTATAGATATAGATTCTTACAGCAGGAAGAATGGAGGAGGAAGTAGAGGCTGTATTGGATTTAAGCAGTCGGCTTAAATCTTTGTTTCGCTGTGTCCCAGAAGGATTCCCAAGTGATGTTGAAATGAGCTTACGGAGTGACAAATGCAATGAGGATAATAATTTCACTCTCACTGAAACCAACTACTTCAATTTTGGTTCTCAGCAGCAGAATATGGAGGAGGGCTGCTGTTCCAATTTTACAAGCAAAATGTTGTTGATATGATATGAGTGGAACTTGCAGGGGTAAAAGTTTTTTTTTTTATTTTGAACAACCTTGCAGGGGTAAAAGTTGTACTGCTGAAGCAATTTTAAAGTTTTGTGATAACTCTTGTAGCGGAGAACCAGGAAGCTGACATTGTGATTCAAGCTACTCGGGCTCAAACAGGTCTTCGAGGCACAGTTAGTTCAGCGGATGTACCCGGAAACAAAGTTGATGAGAGGCACGAATTGTGAGTCCTGGTTGAAATCCCATCTTAGCAGCGAGACTCGCGAGGTTTCGAACCGAATCGGATTCGAACTGCACGCACGCGGACGGGGAGGAGCTCCATACTGAAACTGTTTCGGTCTTTCGGATTCGGATTGGAGTGGTAGCAGAGTCGGATTGCTTGCTCGGGGCCGTGTATAAAGACATAGGCCTCGACCACGGCCATGGCACCGCACCACGCAGAGAAGCCTCCAGTGCCCAGTGGGATTCTCTTCTCTCCGCTCTCCGTCCACGCGAAGCCGATCGATATGGATGCTGCCGCCGACCTCGCCGCCGTCGTCACCATCGTGGAGGACGCGGAGGCGGCGAGGCAGAGAGCGGCGGCCATGAAGGAGTTGCTGGACCTCACCGTCGCCGTCGTCGTGGAGGCGTCCAAGGATCCCCACAACAAGAAGTGCTACCACCTCGCGATCAGCGCTTCTGCGGTCGCCGACAAGTTTGCCCTAATCGACGATCCAAAATTCAACATAGACGAGATGCCCAAAGTGAAGCGAGCCCTCGACAAGCTTGCCGCAGCGCTGCGCGAGGCACTGGAGCTGGTAAGGTGTTGCGACATGGAAGAAGCGGGCACGCGGTCGCGGGAGAGGAGCGCCGTGCTCGAATGGAGGATGAGCGTGAGGTTCAGGGTTATGAGGATGAGAATCCATTATTGGTTGCACTCGTTCTTCTGGGCCAAGCAAGAGGAGCAAGAGAAGAGAGGAAGGATAATGGTGCGCGAGATGATGGGTGAACTCGACGCGCAAATGAAAGAGAGGAAGAGGGAGCAAAGGCGCAAAGAGAAAGAAGCTGCGAGTGCTGCTGGAACTAAGACGGAGGATGCTGCGTTTGAAAAAAGAAAACGGGGGGAGGATGGTGGCGTTAGAAAGATTGGAGAAAGGATCCGGGCAAGCCTACACATCTTTCATCTGTAGCTGATTAATCGTAATGCAACACCAGTTGGTCATGGGCAGAGCGCCCAAATCCCAATACGACAATGTATTATGTATGACAACTGCAACATTGAACCTATCATCTTGATGGGAGTTAGTTTTAGCTAATTTCAGATTCAAAATACATCTCTAATTTAGCCACTCCTGTATTATACATACTAGCAAGCGTGCACGTGTAAAACACGCCGGAGCAATGCTGATATCAACAATTTGTAGAAAAAAAGTAACATTTAGGATACGTGCAATTTTTTCTATTTGTTTACATCTATATCTAGGCAACATATCCAGTGCAAATGGTTATTCAGTGCTAATATGCTAACAGTAGATCTGGACCATCATATGCATAAGCAGTGGCTCAGATCTGAAAAGGTGGAAGCCCCTTTCCATTTAAAAAGTCAGGGGGTTTTTCGTGAAAGTGTTTAAGTGAGAAAAGTGGCTTACACTTTTCGAGATCTAGGCCGCTCTTGATGAATCCGATGGTCCAGATCTGTTGTTAGTATGTTAGCACTAAATGGGCATTTGCACTGGATACGTCCTCCTATATCTATATGGAGTAGGTGTAGGAGCATTTCTTATTGTATTGGTTGTCTCATTCGGTTGATATTAACGTGGCTCATCTCATGAAACATATGAACAAGCAAAATTAAATAACAAATAATCAAGATATAGATATAGGTATAGATTAATTAATGGGTACAATAACATGCAAATAATTGTTTTTATTAACAAATCTAATTTAGCCACTCTTGTATTATACATATAAAATCAATCCATCGACCGTCCCACCAATAGTCATATATATATGTAGTTCTCCAGAAATCGTCCCTAAACCAATCTGCTATCGGAGGAGAAGCTTCTCCTCCCTGTGTTCTTGCGCCGATCGAGAACAGGAACATGGGCCAATGCAGTTGGTGCCTTCATCCTTGTAAGAGCAAAGCTACGGGAAGCTGTAAAAGTTGCTGTATTGAATAGTGTATCTGATAGGACGAAGAAATCTTTTGGAGTGCAGTGTTAAGTATGAAGGAAATTTGCAGCATAGCTGTTTGCAGCAACTTTTAGAGTTTTTGCTATCTTTGCTCGCCCTATCGAGGTGAGAAGGACTAGGGTTCTACATCTTAATCTGCACTAGGGTTCTAAGAACATGTCGACATCTACTTCCTCATGAGCATTTCACGCTCCGCAGCCACAGTTCGTATTTCCATCTCCAGTCGTACGTGCTGGATCTTGTCTGTAGTTTTAGCACTAGCCCTCCCAAGATTGATTGCTCATCTTGACTCAGATGGCTCCAAAAGCCCTTGCCCAAGGCGTTGACTTCTTGTTTTGTGGTGAAATTTTCGTCGTTAATAGATGCCTGTCACTTCGACATGCACATTTGTCATTAAACAGTACTCTGGTGTCACGTCATCATCCAAATGCCGGATGATTAATTTGCTATATTTCCCATATCATTATATGTGTTGGATGATGATGTGTCATGTCTACCACGTCATTTTTCAGCTATTAAAGGTTGTATAGCTCGCACGATTTTTCAACAAAAATATATATTTATCTCAAATTCACAAATCAGCAAGTCACACAAAAATCAACAATACATAGCAACATAGATACAATTGATTTCAGTATTTCATCCGGACATAACAGCACTAAGATAAAAGAAAAAATATAATAACACTTGCTTATTGCATGTACAAATTTTTCGCCTAACAACACAATCTTAACAAACTTTCTTCCTTTCTCCAAGTCCTTCCAATTTGGTACTTGGTTAATAAGCCCTACTATAGCACAAGGAGGGCAAAACTGAAGGATAAAATAGATAGTGTGATACCGGTTTTCATGAGCCACCAGACTTGAGCACGTTCTTCGACGTGTCCACACTCCACAATGCTCAAAAAACAAGAGACTTGTCTTGCATCACTGAACAACAGGAGGAAAATTACACTGTTGGAAACATATTAAAATACAGTAACTTGTTGTCAAATCCTAGAACCTAGCGGTCCCAAGGGTCGTACTGTGGAGATTTATAGTAAAAAAAAAGATAACTTTAAAGTTGAGAATAAATAAATCTTTATGCTCAATGTTACTTTTATCTAACCATTAATTTAATGGCAATAAAAATTTATCATTTTTTAAAATTTTGTCCTATTTATTATTATTATATTTTTAAACAAACCTAGGTCCTTTCTAAGCGTGGCTCTAATACCAATTCTGTGGGGACCCAATTTCCAATACTGAATATCAGAAATTGTTTCTCCAGAATACAAAAGGCATTTACAAAATTGTTTCTACAACCACACTTTATCCAGAATACAAAAGTCATTTACAAAATTGTTTCTACAACCACACTTTATTACACGAGGTATTTTAAGAGTGATTACAATACCGAAAGTAGTAAATCACAAGGGTCGTACCATGGAAAATTTTTCTAACTTTTGTATCTATTTCATTTGAAATCCAAATTGCATAAAATAAATTTCATAATTTATCTATATCATAATCAAACCGCTATTACTATTTTAAAAAAAATATTGGGTTCCAACCAACCAATAACCATTCAATCTACCAAAATTTGGCTAGCCCAATTGCCTGAAACAAGACAAAACCATTAATGTCTTGTAATCCGGTAACTTGACATGGACTCTATCTCTTAGTTACCTAAAATAACTAACCGACTAGACTTGACGTGCAAGGCACGGATTAGATACAAACTGACTCAATATATATTACTAATATTAACATTACTTATTTTAGCCAACGCGGAGTATTCCGGAGCTTCTTTTGATCTTCACGTGGCATGTCCTTTCCCGATTTGATCTCCACGGAATGCCTCCATAATCCTCTTTTATGGCTAATCATATGCAGCCTCACGTGATAGACTTGACATGCAATCCGATTGAGTCTTTCAGGAAGTTTACTTGGTCGTCACGTGAGCTATCAACACCAACCGAACAGCACATATACGCGAGTTCTTTTCGGCTTCTCCTTTTCCATAACGTTCCATGCATGCATGTCTATATACGTATAAGATTATCTCAAGCCATAAGCTCCCATGCATGCATGTACAGCTTTTTCCATATATGATTATATGACCAATTACTCCATCTGGCTTTGATAATCGGCTATCAGCTATCAACTAGCACATGTCTGTGTATATATAAGCCGATCCATGCTCCCATCAACGTATATATAAAAGCCAATTGTATCATATGAACTCTCCTTTAATCGGCTATTTTGCACACATATGCACGCACAAAAGCAGATCAAGATCTCTTCCAATATTAGCCGATCAACTAATAATGACATACGAGTATATGCCGATCTAGCTCAATTTTTGGCCGAATATGCTATTTTTTACCCTCTTTTTGGCACCAAAATAACCGTAATTTCATGCCAAATTTGGGTGTCAACAATCGTCCCTAAACCAATCTGCTATCGGAGGAGAAGCTTCTCCTCCCTGTGTTCTTGCACCGACCGAGAACAGGAAAAGGGGCCAATGCAGTTGGTGCCTTCGTCCTTGAAGGAAGTTGTAAAAGTTGTAAAAGTTGCTGCATTGAATAGAGTGTCTGGTAGGACGAAAAAATCTTTTGGAGTGCAGTGTTAAGTGTGAAGGAAATTTGCAGCGAAACTCTAAATTTGCAGCATAGCCATTTGTAGCAACTTTTAAAGTTTCTGCTATCTTTGCTCGCCGAGGTGAGAAGGACTAGGGTTCTAGATCTTCATCTGCACTAGGGTTCTAAGAACATGTCGATGCAAGTGACATGTACTTCCTCATGAGCATTTCACGCTCCGCAGCCGCAGTTCGTATTTCCATCTCCAGTCGTACGTGCTGGATCTTGTCTGTAGTTTTAGTACTAGCCCTCCCATAAGATTGATTGCTCATCTTTTTTTTTTGATTGCTCATCTTGACTCAGATGGCTCCAAAAGCCCTTGCTCAAGGCGTTGACTTCTTGTTTTGTGTTGAAATTTTCGTCGTTAATGGATGCCTGCCACTTCGACATGCACATTTGTCATTAAACAGTACTCTGGTGTCACGTCATCATCCAAATGCCGGATGATTAATTTGCTATATTTCCCATATCATTATATGTGTTGGATGATGATGTGTCATGTCTACCACGTCATTTTTCAGCTATTAAAGGTTGTATAGCTCGCACGATTTTTCAACAAAAATATATATTTATCTCAAATTCACAAATCAGCAAGTCACACAAAAATCAACAATACATAGCAACATAGATACAATTGATTTCAGTATTTCATCCGGACATAACAGCACTAAGATAAAAGAAAAAATATAATAACACTTGCTTATTGCATGTACAAATTTTTCGCCTAACAACACAATCTTAACAAACTTTCTTCCTTTCTCCATGTCCTTCCAATTTGGTACTTGGTTAATAAGCCCTACTATAGCATAAGGAGGGCAAAACTGAAGGATAAAATAGATAGTGTGATACCGGTTTTCATGAGCCACCAGACTTGAGCACGTTCTTCGACGTGTCCACACTCCACAATGCTCAAAAAACAAGAGACTTGTCTTGCATCACTGAACAACAGGAGGAAAATTACACTGTTGGAAACATATTAAAATACAGTAACTTGTTGTCAAATCCTAGAACCTAGCGGTCCCAAGGGTCGTACTGTGGAGATTTATAGTAAAAAAAAAGATAACTTTAAAGTTGAGAATAAATAAATCTTTATGCTCAATGTTACTTTTATCTAACCATTAATTTAATGGCAATAAAAATTTATCATTTTTTAAAATTTTGTCCTATTTATTATTATTATATTTTTAAACAAACCTAGGTCCTTTCTAAGCGTGGCTCTAATACCAATTCTGTGGGGACCCAATTTCCAATACTGAATATCAGAAATTGTTTCTCCAGAATACAAAAGGCATTTACAAAATTGTTTCTACAACCACACTTTATCCAGAATACAAAAGTCATTTACAAAATTGTTTCTACAACCACACTTTATTACACGAGGTATTTTAAGAGTGATTACAATACCGAAAGTAGTAAATCACAAGGGTCGTACCATGGAAAATTTTTCTAACTTTTGTATCTATTTCATTTGAAATCCAAATTGCATAAAATAAATTTCATAATTTATCTATATCATAATCAAACCGCTATTACTATTTTAAAAAAAATATTGGGTTCCAACCAACCAATAACCATTCAATCTACCAAAATTTGGCTAGCCCAATTGCCTGAAACAAGACAAAACCATTAATGTCTTGCAAAATTTTGGCTTCAATCCAAACGAAATAATTTTCCCAATGATTTTTTAGAATTAACAATGACCAAAATTTAACAGGGTCACAAACCAAACACCCCCTAAATTTTAAGAGTGATTACAATACCGAAAGTAGTAAATCACCAAGGGTCGTACCGTGGAAAAGTTTTCTAACATTTGTATCTATTTCATTTGAAATCCAAATTGCATAAAATAAATTTCATAATTTATCTATATCATAATCAAACCACTATTACTATTTTAAAAAAATATTGGGTTCCAACCAACCAATAACCATTCACTCTACCAAAATTTGGCTAGCCCAATTGCCTGAAACAAGACAAAACCATAATGTCTTGCAAAATTTTGGCTTCAATCCAAACGAAAGAATTTTCCCAATGATTTTTCAGATTTAACAATGACCAAAATTTACGAGGGTCACAAACCAAACACCCCCTAAATTTTTTTCCATCTCGACACGATTACCGAATTCGCATGAGGTAGGTTACAACACAACAGTATTCGAGACATGAGCGACCCAAGCTCCCAAAATGTTATCGGAACCTATATACGTACTAGAGAAGAAATTACTGCAGTATTCAATACATGAAAGATCCAAACTCCCAACCAAAATCTTTCGGAGCTTCCATACACGTACGAAAGAAATTACTGCTGCAACGTAGAAAAGGAATTACTTCAAAAATTCAGTAGTTCTTCCATGCATCGGGTTTATAAGGCACGAAGAAAATATTTCGACAAACATCAATATCTGACATCGCATGGTCATGACAACACAAAGTACTACCCATTCCATTTACCATCATGGTCATGTCTAAGCCTCAAACATACTTCTTTACCATCATAAGAAGAGCTAGAAAGCAGCCACTCGTCACTACACGCATGGAGCAAAGATTACATTGGCCTGGAGATCAACAGAAGGCACCCAGAAGCTTAGCTCACATTGAATCTTCTGAAAAATTGACGGCCAGATCCCAGTAGTGCGGAACAGAAACATCTGCAAACACCTTCTTAGCAGCAGGCTCGCTCCGGCACTGGTGGACGCTGAACCTAGTAAAGGCTGGCTTCGCCACACTGCCCTGCCAGACTAATGCGCAGCTGTTTGTCAGCTTATCTTCTTCCTCGTTAACATCATCCTCACCATTAACTGCAGTAGCCCAGTCAATACGGTTCAGCATAAGCTTATTGTACCGTTTGATCGACTTTTTCCCACCTTCAACAACCACAACACTGATATTATCTGTGATCACTGCAGCACCAGTTAGCCGGTTTTCCTGTGCATTCACATCCACTTTAAAGCGTGTCTGTGGGTGGGACAGGTCTCTGATTCGGTACACACAAACTATAGTATCAACAGTGCTAGGATCATCAAAAAGCTTCCTCTCTTTCTTCTCACGGCGCTCTGATGGTGTGAGCTTGCGGGCAATGTTGCGATCCACATGAGCCTGTTCACGCTCCGCAGCAGCAGTTCGTATTTCCATCTCCAAACGTGTTGGATCTTGTGTAGCTTCAGCACCTAGCACTTTCATAAGATTGCTCATCTTGACCTTGGGCTTAGGTGGCTCCAAAAGCCCTTGCCTTATCATTTCTTGCCTGTCTTTTTCCTTAGCAAGGCGCCTCTGTGTCCTGAGCTTCTTCTGCTCCTTCTTAGTCAGCTTAAGTGGCTGAGGTGGAGGTGGTGCAGGCTCGGATGGTGGCTCATATGGCTCTGGATGTTCCACATATATAGTGATCTTTTCCATATTAAGCTTCTCCATGGGAAAATCCTCATAAGTGACAGATAACAAAATTTTTGCATCCCTGAAAAAAATAATTTACATTAGTAGCTATCTATTGACACTGCAATCTAAAAAATGATTAATTAAGTTAGTTAGAGCCAAACCATGGTTCAATGTCAGGAATCTCTTCCTTCTGTTTTTGCTTTGGAAGCCTTTCAACAGGAGTAACTTCAATCAGGTTTGGATTGTCTACTTCTGCCTTCGCCTTAGCAAGCTGAGCTTGCTTTATTTTAAGCTCTTTCGCTTGTGCTTCACCAAATTGATTCTACATAATAAAAATTAAAAAAATTAGTAGATAGAATATGATTAATAAAAGGATTGAAACAGATGTAAAAAGTGCATCCTAACATACCCTATTTCTCTGCAATTCAGCCTTCTTCGAGAGTGTGCCTTCCTCAATAAACTGAAATCCTGGCCTTTTAGGACGGAGGAGCTTGTTTTGGTTGATGCCCATCCTTTCATCAAAATGGGCGGTTGATTTGGCAAGGGAGTCCAGGTCTGGTTTGATTATTTGGAAAGCCTCTTTCTTTTGCTTATTTATATTAACCTACAAAAGGTAGTACCAAAAGTAAAAATAGCACTAATGAGATGTTGATAACATTTTATAGCCAACTCTTTAGTGACTTGAAATTTACCTTCAGAGTACTAAGATTGGTTGGCTTGGTCATGTTGATAACATTTCCATGCTCATCAACTTCCCTACCCTGAGCATCAATACGTAGAACAGGAGCCTTGGCAGGTCTCTGAGGCACAGTCAGTTCAGTGGATGTACCCGGAAACAAGTTGATGAGGGGCGCGAATTGTGGATCCTGTCGAAACCCCATCTTCGCAGCAAGCTCTTGTGCACGCTTCACAGCTTCCAAATTGGGAATGTTAGGAAGGCCTGGAATACCAACTGCACCTGCTGTAGCTGGCATCCCAGAGACGATACTAGTAGGCAGAATAGAAGCTGCACCACTAGGCATTGCAGATATATCTGAACCTAATACAGAAGTTTTTGCTTCTTCTATCTTAGAAGTTTGTCTATCAGCAGTAGAGCCAAGTTTATTATTAAGCTGCAAAAAAGAAATTATAATGGTTACAAAGTTTAGAATATCAGAACAATGGGATTAGAAACAGCTGCACCTACAATTTCTCACCTCGGGTAGCTTCTTGAGTTTTTCTGAGATTTCCTTCTTCAATTGCAAAGCTTTTTTTGCTTTGGCTAAAGCACCCAAAGATAGATTACTAGTTTTGCCAGCAGCTGAAGTTGCACTTCCATCTGTACTAGATTTTCCAGTAACCTCATCAGATCTAATACTAACACCCTCATTTGCATTGGCGGTGGTAATCGAAGATACCTTTGCAGAAGAATGATCAGAAGATGGCACCACAGTAACAGGTGCAGCATTGAGCGGTTGATGAGCACCAGCCTGCTAAATATAAAGATGCGAAGTCAGCACAGAAAGAGCAACCAGTGTGAGAATGTACAGGCAACTCTTATACATTGAGAGCAGTACTAAAATAATGGAGCATCAATTTGGAGTCCTGTAATGCAACACACTTCAAAAACAGATCACATCAAACTTGCATGTCCCATGAGTCGTGGTATTTGAAAGGTCTTCCTAGTTACGTATTACAAATCTTCTAAATAAACCTTTTAAAAATTCGGAGCGCCTAGTATACAGTGATTATTCAATATCATCACGATTAGGAATATGTAGTGTAGCCAGATGAGTCAAAAGAAATAATAGATCTGCCAATCCTAACAGAGTACTCAACTGGACTGGTAAATGGCAACGGGTTTGGGTCCTTCGGTTCTAGGCTCCATGGACCCAAACCCAAGACACAAGAGTTGGACCCAGACCCAGACCCAAAAACTATAATGGGTCCAAAGTTAGACCCAAACCCAGACCTGGACCCATCGGGTCTACCCTAACCCGAAAATTTATAAAAACACCAAATATCATTCCAAAATCAGCAGAAAATATGCATTACAACTATGTCACATATATAACGATTAGTAGCATTTTAAGAGCATATAAACACAAAAATTAACTAGCCATCCAACCGGAAACAACACAAATAATCTAATTTAAGCTAACACAAATATAAAGTACTCTACCAACCACAACTAAAAGGTTTAAACACAAGGCAACAAGCATCCTTCAATCCAACAACACACACATTTAATTAGGTCCATGTGTCAGTACTACTGTTCGGGTCTAGATCTAGGTACCCATGGGTCTAAAGTTGGACCCAGACCCAGACCCGAACTTCCATACCCATGGGTCCATTCTTGGACCCAGACCCGAACCCATCGGGTCAGGTACCCACGGGTACCCAGACCCATGGGTATTTCTGCCATCCCTAGACTGGTTATATTACACAGAAGGAAACAAAAAGATTTGTTATTGAACATAACCATAAAGGTGAACTGGCTAAGAAGCTTGGTAAAATAAACTACACTATCAGCATCAAAAGACAACTTGATCATGCTATGACTTTACAATTCAATCTTTGACCCCTGCTGTTTTAGCAATAAATCCAAAATGAATATACAGAATTAGTATTGAAAAAACAACTAGCTCCTAGAAAGTTGTTATGAGCAAACAAGCAATAAATAAATATCCAGCGTTCACTAGTGTTGGAAACAAATTATCTGGACAAAGAGAAAGTTTATCTTCCAATAGCTGCATTACTCTCACTGAATCAAAGGTAATAATCCACATAGTAACCAAAGTAACAATACATGTTAACCAACAGAAGGTGTTAATCTTGTGTAAGCGTTGCACACCAAGGAAAAAATCAGCATAGTAAGCAAATAAACAATACATAGAAATAAAATTAATACCACATAATCTCGTACCAATGTTTTAAAGAGTTGAAAAAGAAGAAGAAGAAGAGAGAACCTTATACTTAACCTACTTCCCAAGACTACTTAATACGTGTATGTTTACTAGGTAAATGGCAGATTCTCCGGCAATACACAATATGAACTAAACAAATGGGACTCCATGACCTTATTCCTCAATTTCTTCATGTTGCTATAAAGCAGAAACTAGTATCATATCAGTGATTATAAAAAAACTGATTTACTCATACTCAAATATTTAAAGTACCACAATTTAACGATACTTGCCCAAATATGAAAAATCAGAAATCCAAATCACATCAGTAAAAGGGAAGCAGCACTTACATTAGGTGCAACACCGCGCTGCGAAACACCATTGATTGCTAACTCCACCTGCTCCACATGAGATGAGCTATCCATATTCCCCTTGCCCTTCTCATCACCATGCTTCCCATTCGAACCAATATCCTCAAACCTACGGCGCTCTCGCCTTGGCTTCTCCTCCTTTGGCGGTTGTGGGTCCACAGAAGCCCTTGCCCGCTTTTCACCTTCACCATCGGTCTCATTGCTGCCGATGCCGCCGCCGCCGCTCTCAGGGCCTTTCCGCTTCCGCGATGGTGGGGGCTCGCGGTCGGCCTTGTCACGGCGCTCAAAAGATTCCCCGGGAGCGCGGCTGGACGACCGATCCCGCTTCGCGGTTGGCGGAGACTCCGATCGGGTCGGCGAACGGTGGCCGCGGCTGCGGCGGCGGTCATCCTCGCCTCCATCGTCTCGGTGGCGGCGGCGGCGGTCGTCCTCGCCGTCCCTCTTGTGGTGGTCGCCGTCGCCCTCGTGGCGGCGGCGTCGGTCGCGGTCGTCGTCGCGGTCGCGGGCGCGGAGGCGCTCGCCGTCGCGGGAGCGGTGGTGGTCTTCGTCGCGGGAGCGGCGCGAGGAGCGGTCTCGGTCGCGGTCGCGATCCATGGACTGGCGATGAGGCGAGGTGGGATGAGTACGGAGAAGGGTTAGGGTTAGGGTTTGCAGCGGCGCTCGCCGACGGGGACGACGGGGAGGCGGCGACGCTCGGTGGAAGGGGGGCGGCGAGCCGGCAGATCTCGGGGCCGACGTGGAGAGGAGAGGAGGCGGCGGCAGGGGTGGCTGACTAGCCGACGGGAGGAGGGGAAGCCGGAGGAGGATTACGAAGTGGCGGCGGCTGTGGAGGCAGACGAGGTGAAGTGGTGGGCTGGAGGCAGACGAGGGCCGGTGCAACGGGACGACCTATATGGGGCCTGCTAAGTATACGAACTAGGCTTAGTGGCCAACCGACCCAAGGTCCAGGGCGACCTGGACGAATTTTTGTAACATTAACTTTTTTATTTTTAAAATTAAATAAATAATATTCTTTTCAATAAAATTAAATAAATAGACACATATCGCCGTTTCAGTAGGCGGGATATAAATCCTGCCAATTTAACTGTTGGATTTACATTTTTCATCAAACATAATGACATACAAAGACATTTTAGGATTTGCATACATATTTAATCATATTTAAACTTATAATGATTGACAATAATATTTAAAACATATTTCCTCTGTTCTTTTTTATATGACGCTTTTGAATTTTGTACATGACTTTTGACCATTCGTCTTATCAAAAAAAACTATGTAAATATCATTTATTTTGTTGTGATTTCTTTTATCTTTAAAGGTATTTTAAGCAAGATTTATATTTTTTTGCATGTTTGCACAAAAACTTTGAATAAAACAAATCATCAAATAAAAAATGGACGGAGTACTAATTAATCCATATATTACATCTGTTTTTAATCCAAAATGCTTAAAAATCATAATAAACCATATAACCTATTTGTTCTAACTAGCATTACAAGTTTTTTCATTTTTATTATTTATTTTTATTACATTTTTTTATTTTCTTGTTAACATTGCATGCATGTCTAATTACTATAATTATGCTCAAGTTTTTTCATTTTTACTATTTATTTTTATTACATTTTTCTATTTTCTTGTTAACATTGCATGCATGTTTAATTAATGTCATTATGGTAACCTAATCTTGACCAGCACTCTAGGGACAACAATTCAAAAAAAGGGCATGAAAAACTTACGATAAGAGTGTTGCACACGCGAGGGAGAGGGTTGGCCTCCAATGGTACGCGGAGAGGGACAATTTTTTACTGTTCTGGCTTTAATTTAAATCAAAATTAAAAAAATAAATCCCTATTTTAATAAATTTAAAAATAACCTTCCGGCGCCCGCCCAACGGGCGTTTAATAAAATCCGCCCGTTGGTCGGGCGATTAAAGCAGCAGTCGCGACTCGTGGCCTGTACAGACAAATCCCGCCCGTCCAACGGGCGGTTTTTGTACTAGGAAAATCCGCCCGTTGGACGAGCAATTATTCCCCCGCGCGACCTTCTCCCACACACAGTATCCATTCCATCGGGTGACCTGCTCCGACGGCTAAGAGTGGTACCCAGAAATCGCCCGTCCAGCGGGCTTTTTCGAAAAAACGCCCTTCCATACGGCGTTTTTTCACTACGCCTACTGCAGCCACCCTAAAGGCAAATAACGCCCGTCAGTCGGACGGGTTATATAAATCCCCCGACCAACGGGGGGATTTTTGCTGCCACGTGTCAAAATCCCACCGTTGGTCGAGCGGATTTTATTAAACACCCGTTGGGCGGGCGCCGGAAGACTATTTTTTAATTTATTAAAACAGGAATTTATTTTTTTAATTCTGATTTGAATTAAAGCCAGAACAGTAAAAAATTCGGAGAGGGAGGGGGAGAGGGAAAGCAATTCAGATTCTATGCCACAGTAGGTGTAATGACAGCATGCTTTTTGCCTTGCCTCCCACCTGCAGGCCTGCCTAAACCCAAATGCGCGGGCCACGTACAGGCCCATTCCTTTGCCAATATTGATTGCCTTCCATGTTGCTCCTATGCAGCCCGGCAAGAAGAACTAATGTACAAGGATACAAGTGCAAAGTAAATTTACATAATAATGCTCAAACAAAACTGCTTCATCGTAGTTGTGAAACGCATGAAAAAGTATCAAAATGACCAAATTGGAAATTTGGCATCCACTTGAATATTTTAGTACATGCGGCGAAGGCTACCATGCCTTGTGACATTCTTAATTTTATTACATGTACTGTTTTGATTCAATAAAACAACACTGAAGTAAAATCAAAAGCATCATGTCTTTCAATAAAACATAATCAAAATATGGTCTACACTTGTGTCTGAAATTACAACTTCAAGTAGACCAAAATTCAGACAATGAAATATGCCCATGATTTATCTTCGTTTTCTTCTAAACATCTAGGGTGGGTGCCATTAGAATAACCCTGCACAGTGACATGATACTCATTTTACCATTTTATTAGAAAAAATGAGTAATATAAATATGAACAAAGTATGGACCAGCCTTACCATCAATAATTGCAAATAACTTTCAATGTATTCTTCTCCTTGAAACACTTCTGTGTTACACTGATTGGACCTCTTTGACTGGATGTAGGTTTGAAACACCTCTATGTTACTTTAACTGAACCTTGTTTCCTATGTCTGACTGGCTGCATGTATTTTCTTTCCCCTTGTCCTTCTGTTAAGTGTGAATTGATAAGAAAAGTCAATACTTTATAATATAATCTATTTTCATAGGAGAGTAGAGATCACAAATATACATAACTCTGTACTTGTGTTGCTTTTTCTTTGGTCTCAATTTTTGAACCCAACTGTCGGGGATGAAAATACGGC
>SPJY01019753.1:0-11089 GCA_005191435.1 Raddia distichophylla | reverse complement strand
TCCGCCGGTGAGGACTGCAGGTAAATAGTTCGCTAGAACTTTTCCCGATCCTCCAGCTGGCTGCATCACCATGGTGTAGATCTGTAGAAACTCGTCGGGGTTGGTGGAGCCGTCGTACTTCTCAATGGAGGCCAGCCGGAGCCTCTCCAGCCACTGAACGCGGCGCAGCTCCTTCGAAAAGGCGCGACAACCGACATCTACAGCCCCCTACCTAGCGCGCCACAGACGGCGTGTTCTTCACCGAATCACAGTGAATCACACCCCCATCAGATTTCTACTCTGCTAGCCGATCAGCTCGAGTTCGATCCGATTCGAGCGTCGGGCGTGGCAAGGAGCGACACACAGCGATTACCCAGGTTCGGACCCCCTGATGGGTAATAGTCCTACTCCTGCCGAGCCTTAGCTCTGTTCTTGTTGTGGTTGTGTGTAAAAGATGGTTACAGCCTCTTCCCCTTCTCTCTCTCTCATCCCCTTTTATACAGGCCATGGGCTGGCCGAGAGAGGAAGGGGGTGGTACAGTACGCTGACAAGACTAGAGAGACAAGACTGGATAGACGAAAACGCGTCGCTCAGGCGCCGAGCAGCGCCGCCCACGCACGCTTCGCAAGTGGCATCTGACTAGTGTGAACGCACCTGCAAAAGGGACAGGTGGGGCGCTACTCCCACCGCCTGACGCGGGCTGCCAGCCTGGTGATGGCAAGTTCTCTCTGCCGGTCAGATCCGCAGAGCCACAGTGACCGCTGGTCAGACCTGCAGAGGTCACTGTGGCGGTAATCATCACTTCATCGATTCATCCGCGCATGACATCGCATTAACTGCACCTGTCCTTCGCAATGGGGAGAGCCTTCACCCAGAAGGCTCCCCTCTAGATGCTTCCTACCGTGCGGGCCCCATCTGTCAGTGAAGGGCCTCTCGTGGGTCTTCTTTAGGATAATTAATACCCTGGTACTTATTGTACCGACAAGCGTATTGCTGGTTGGAAAGGACCTCTTCTCTCCAAGGCGGCTCGGCTTGTGCTTATAAATTCGGTTTTAACTTCCGTGGCAGTGTTCCATCTCTCCGTCTTTTATTGCAGCAAGTGGGCAATAAGAAGAATTGATAAGCTTCGCCATGATTTCTTCTGGAAGGGAACCAGCAATGGGGGGAATGGAGCTGTTTTGGTAAACTGGAATCGTGTTTGTCGGCCTAAAAGATTGGGTGGGCTAGGTGTTAAAGACCTCATCCGTTTTGGTCGGGCATTGAGGCTGGGATGGCTCTGGTACTCTTGGGGATCTTTCTCTATACCTTGGACTGCCATCTCTTTACCAGTGAATGCAATCGATGCACACTTATTCAGAGCCAGCACCAAAATTACTATTGGAAATGGTGAGTTCACAAGTTTTTGGACCGATTGTTGGTTGCAAGGTGAAGCGCCCAAAACTTAGCACCGCTCTGTTACCTTAAATCCAAGAACAAATGCATCAATGTAAGCCACGCCATGCGCAACACTGCTTGGATTTCAGACCTTGCTGAGTTATCCACTGAGCCTGAGCTATGTCAATTTGCAAGTCTATGGCTTCGAGTGCAGCGAGTAGTTTTGAGGCATCAGAATGATTCCTTGGCTTGGAGATCTAGAAAAGTAATTATTGATGACAATATAAATTCGTCATCATTAGTCACATAATTGTCACTGTAGATCTTTTATGACGATCTTATGACGAAAACATGTTTGTCATGGTATGTGCGTCACAGAAAGTTTTTGTTGACAGAATGGTTATTTTCGTCATAGAAAATACAATTTTCTGTGACGAATTCTGGTTGCATCATTAAAAATATCCATTCTATGACGAAAGTACATCGTCATGTGAAATAGCTAAAATGTCATGGAAAAGCTCAAAATCGTCACAAAAAACATGGTTGACCTGACAAAGGAGAGCGTTGCCTTAATTTTGTATGACAAAAAAAATCATCATAAAAAGATGCCACGTCGACTTGCCAGTGGCACACCATCTAGGGTATCAGGTGATGTGTCAAATATGCCATGTCATTATTTTTAGGAACCAATTCACACACATATATATATTAAACAGGACATCACAACCGCATTACAAATAAGTTGGAGCAATACATAACAACTTTACTAAGTCACAAATATTCAACAAAATATTAACTAGTTCACAGAGAATTACACCGATAGTTCCAACATTGTAATTGAACCACTTCTAGCTAGTGACATATAAGAGAAAATATGTTTGTTATATCCAGACTTTAAACCACTTGACATTCATCAATTCACTATTGGGATTGACTTGCAGCGGCGAGGAGACGATGAAGATCGTCATTTTCCTCGTGCCTCTGGGGACTGCGGTGGCGGATGGCAGCGACTCGTGCGGAGGACGGCGACGCGTGAGAACGGCCGCACGCGGGGAGGACGGCCACGCGCGGGGACTGCAGTGGTGGATGGCAGCGGCGGAGGGCGACGACAGCGCTCGGACGGCGACGGCGGATAGCGGTGGCGGTGGGAGGAGAGCAGCGTGCGGGGACGGCGGTGCGGGGACGACGGCGCATAGATGGTGGCTGGAGAGTGAGGAACCGAGAAACCCTAAGTTACAGCCCTGCGAGGGAGAGGGAGACGCTTTAGGCAATCTTAGATCTAAAATAGAAGGGGATTTAGGCTAACTTCAAATTTTTTGGACAGCTCACACGGGAAGAATGGACGTGCTCTTTTCAAATTTTCACATGCCTCATGTTGTGTCTAGTGTTAACACTCGAAACTTTTTGAAAAGTTAAATTGAATTGGGAATCGATTATTTTTTGTAATTTAAAATCATAGGTTGATTACAATCTAGATATCTATTATTTTTAAACAAGTCAAATGATTTAGTGCTCTATAATCATTTTTCAAAAGAATAAGTCAATAGTACATCTCTGAACTATCTAAAAAGTTCAATCTACACCATAAACTACGAAACCGATTATATAACACTGCATATCGATAAACTGATGATAAACTGATGATTTGATCGCTGCATATCGACGAGGCGAAGATGAGATCGATCATCAAAGAGGCGACGATGAGGTTGATCATTTGATCTCGAATGCGTATAGCCATACCTCGTCTGCAATGCATATGCGGTGCCGTAGGGTACTCACGTGAGGGCAATACGAATCAATTAGCACCCTTCGGGCTTCCAGCCTTCTTGGTCTTTGACTTTACCCCGATATTACTAGGCCAACCTGATGCCAAGTTTTCTGTGACGATACGCATAATTCTTTTGTGACGAACTTTTAACTTTTGTCACTAAAAGATAGGGCTAACCGACGCATGGTACATGTTATGGCCACCGAAATAAAATCGTCACAAAAAAGTAGTTTTCTGTGACATTAGTTGATATCGTCAAGGAGTTTTTGTCATAGATAATCACTTTTCTAATAGTTAATTTCCGGTTATACTCCGGAGGTGCCCTCAGATCGCACTCCCGTCATTGACGATGACTACGGAACCGATGATCTATACGATGGTTTAGATCTTTCGGATTTCAAGAACATGTCGGTCAATTCATCCTGTGGAGACACGGTGATGACACCGTCTGGTGCGCCTTCGCACGGCCGTCGCAGCATCAACATGGCTGGCGGGAATTGGGGAATATTTTTGTGTTGAGAATTGTGCTAAATTGCATGTTGAAATTGAGATTTTTAAATGAATTTGTGCCATTTTTTTTGTTGAAAAACAAGTTGTGTTGTCGGTCAGAGGATAGGTCAATGACACAGATCAGGACTTGTGTCGTCGGCCTAGGTGTAGCCGACGACATAGGTAGGGGCTGTGTCGTCGGCCTAGGTGGCTGTCCATGACTCTCTACTGGCTACCTGTGTCGTCGGCCTTGGTGCAACTGTCGACACTACTCAGAGCTGTGTCGTCGGCACATGTGTGGCCGACGTCAAAGAGGGGGGCAGGGGGGCACAGGAAGGGAGGGGAGGGGAGGGCAGTGACGTCGGCCACATCTCTGGCCGACGTCACTGATGGTGAGGCTGTGTCGGCGGTCTATTGGTGGTCGACGTCAAAGAGGAGGGGCTTGGGAGGCAGGGAGCAGGGAGGGGAAGGGGAGCAATGACGTCGGGAATTTGCTTGGCCGCCGACAAAAGTGAGCAGTGTCGTCCAAGCAGTGTCGACGGAGCTGTGTCGTCGGCCAGCCGCCGACATAGACCTATGACGTCGGTTTTTTGGACCAATGACGTCGGTTCTGGCCGCCGACACTGCGTTTGATTCCTGTAGTGATTGATAAGGGTAGGATATTCATTCCTTTTGAAGTTTGCTGGAACAAGCCTTTAGTGCCAGTTCGTAATACGAACCAGTACTGATGAGCCCATATCAGTACGGGTTCGTATTACGAACCGGTACTGATGAGTCAGTGCGCCAGTTGGCCTGCATCCATCTGCAAAAGGTATCTTTACTGTTGCCTCCAACCGATACTGAAAGTATAGAATTGATACTATTGCCTCCAATCAATACTGATGCAGATGTGTCGGTAAATTAGGTCATTTCTCTAGTAGTGATATGGTCTCTAGCGGCAAAGCGATCGATGTTCATCCATCATCTTGCGTTGTACCTTAATTTTTAACTTTTTTTTGCTAGTCACGGAACGTCAGAAAATAAAACAAAGCGAACATGGTATAATAAAATGAGTTAACCATGCATACATATAAATAATGATAGTGTGTGGGAGATATTTGCAAGCTCATAAACGGAAAAAAAAAAATCAATAACAAGGCAATATAGATACGAGCCTACAGTGAACTACCTGATCATTGATTCATAACGTGCGGCTTAATTAAGTCATTCTCTAGCAGCGGAAGAAGAAATAAAAAAGCGTGTTGTTATTTGGGGACCGGGGACCGATCTTCTGAAACTCAATTAATAGAATAATTTTGATTTATTCGTAGAGGTGGTCATAATAATCTGGCTACAAACCATGAAAGGATGGAAACCTAGCAATCGCTAAACCATCAAACCTGCTTGTTATACAACCGCGCCAAGAACGCGACTGACCTGACCACGAAGGTCGATTCCCACAAATGATCGAAAAACAAGCAAGAACCTGATAAACATAATCTGAAATTGCAAATATAAATAATGCACAGATATATTTGAGGTTTTGTTTTTATTGGATAGTTTAATCGTCACATGCAACAATAAGGACGATCACACACGAGGACGTCCAAACACAACAAAATCTGATCTAAACAATGACGGCTACGATATTTATAAGAGGGAGGCAGCTAGGAGGACGTGTTGGACGTCCTACGGTTTCCCTTGGGCGTCCACCATATGAGCCTTGGCCCAACATGCTAACAAGGCTCGGTTTGGAAGAATGGGGTGATGTGGCCCATTGTTCAATGATTCCCAATGCTTTAAGATAAATTTTGAGGTGGATCAGATCCGTTGTAAAGCTTATCTCCTAAGATTTCCGTAGAGTGGCATAACGTCGAAAACGGACGTCGTATGTGATGGTCAAGCCTGCCTCGCGAATGAATTGAGCTTTCTCTTGGGCCAACCTTGGAGTAACGTGACTTGTATGACCTGAGAGAGTGTAGGAGGTGGAGATACCTTTCTTGAATGTGTCATAAAATAGAGGAAGTGGTCAATGTAGTGGTCAAACTGTTGTAGGTGATGGCGCCATATCCAAAGGCCAAAGAGATCAATTGTGTGATCGACCTAGCCAAGGTGACGGTTGATGATACCATGTTGATGAAGCAATAATGGTAGACGTAGATAAAATAGAAGATGATGTGAATTGTCTCACAACCGTAATGGAATAAGTAGTGGAAGGCGCGACGGTGGCATCCATCTGGGCAACGTCCTCATCATGTCGAGGCAAAGGGAAGTTACAAGTAAAAATATCGTGGGAGCAATTGAAACCATAATTTTGAGTAAGCGCCTAGGAATACTAGGACTAATGAAAGTTGTAGTTGCTGATTTTTTTTTTTTTTGAATACCATGACCAGTTACATTTTTAAACCTAACCAGTCCTCAAAAGCCATAGATTGTTCTTTAATATTAATGTTGCTACGTACTCAAACAATTATTTGACAGATAAGTACCGCCAAGTTCTCACAATTTGTTTATATGCACACATGTATATTATGTTCCAACGTCCAACTAGTAATTAAGGTCTTTAAAATGGTGCACAAAATAGTACAGTAACTCACTGTAATTTACTTGTAAAATTATAATTAGATAATGCTAACCAATATATGTCAACAACTACGTCGTACGGTGAAGTTTGCTTCATTCTATTCCATCCAGCATCGTACGATTAATCAAACACACCAGCCATATGCAAGCATTTCTCAGCGCATGGAATGATATTTTTCAAAATTAAAAGGGACACGCCCCATTTCCATTTTTGGGAAATTAAAATACAGTATCTCAGTTTACCACCAAAATTATATATATTTTCTTTCGCATGTTAAAAAACTAAAAAACACGTAATTACGTCCGCCCAAACGAGCAGCGAGTAAATACCCGGCCAGGATACTTGGTGAGAGGGTGTGCCCATTAGTTCTCTTTTTCCTGTGGTTTATGATGTTTGTTTTCATAAAAAATATTTCAGTTTCAGAAGTTGTGAATAGAGGTTTAAATTTCTCTTTTAGAAGAAATCTTGATAGAAGGATGGTACTTGATTGGGCTGTTTTTAAACAAAATTTGCTGCTAAAGATTAATAACAATGACCAGGATGAGGTTATTTGGAAAAGAGGAAAAGGTACCACCTTCACAGTTAAATCAGCTTATAAACTGATTGTTGGTGCCTTCATAGTTAAATCAGCTTATAAACTAATTGTTGGTGCTGGTGAGACAGTGGATTATAATTACATTTGGGCAGCTACCATACCTCTTAAAATTAAAATTTTTCTTTGGTTAATCTGCAGAGGTGTTATTTTGGCTAAAGATGTACTTAGAAGTAAGAACTGGCCTGGTAATCCTTGGTGTTTTTTCTGTGACAAAACTGAAAGTATTCAACACTTATTTTTTGAATGTACTACTGCTGCTTTGATTTGGTTTATCATTGCTAGCATTTTTGGTGTATCTGTCAGGCCTACTAATTGGTCTGGTTACTTTAGATGGATAAAAAACATTTAGCCTACTAGGGGGGATTTATATTGCACTTGCTTAGCTGCAGTTCTTTAGTGTATTTAGACTACTAGGAATAAATGGTGTTTTGAAATGAGAACGTTTGAATCTCCTGTCCAAATTATTCACTCCATTTGTGCGATGCTGCGGTATTGGGCAGATCTGTTTGCAGGAGATTCAAAGGAAATTTTGATTCAAGGTGCTGTGATGATCGAAGGTGCTGCTTCTGAAATTCAAGCTTGCTGTTTGAAGCGCAGACAATTGTTGAAATCAAGCTCCCTTTTGATGGACTAGAAGCTGTTGATCTGCTGAGTTCAGTTCGAGTCAATTTTGGTGTCAAAACTTTATAAAATTACCCCAGTTGTGTAACTAAGATACTATGAAGGTTGCCTTAGTTTCTTTTGGTTAGACTGATTTGCACTCTGGTTGTCATTTTGCTCTGTAAGTGTGGTTAAGACATGGTTTTCGTTGTTTTCTATATGGATGCAATGGAAAATGGGGTTAATCCTCTTTTTTTAAAAAAAGTGGGCTGCATCATTTAATTGCAAGTTTGCAACTGGGCCTTAACGGGCTTATGTGTGTAGAAGTAGTCTTCAACTTTGTATTGAAACTGGCCTCTTGTTATGAGTGCAAAATTGTATCAAATCATCGATACGAACCTGGTAGTGATCCAGATAATGTTTTGAGACTAAACCAGATGTGAATTCTTAAACCCATGACGAGGTTACTTGATTGAATGCGTCAATCTTAGCCTAGCTAGCTTATTCAGAGCAGTGCCAATGCCATCTACTTGAGACGAGGAATAGTGCTGATGTAATAAAACAGAAAACAAATTGATAAATAATACTAAATAGTGTTATATTTATCTTAAGTTAGAATAGCATTAGGTATGTTCTGAGTCTCATGGCCTAGCAAGCATGTAAAAGGGCCTCACAAGTCTGGCTCCACATAAAGCACAAATGAGCATGTTTGTGCATGTACAGGTCCAGAATGTCAGGGCTAGAGTCAAGCAACCACTGTGCTACTTTGGTCATACAATTACAGTGCAAATAAGGCTCTGTTTAATAGAGCTGAAATGTTGGATATCATTAAAATTTGAAAAATTCAGATCGCTTGAAAAGCAGCTCAGAAAAGTTAATATATACACACACAAAGACTACAGTACTCTTAGGAGTACTCTAACTAAAATAATCCCTAGTTATGAGTCGTCGGATCGTGTTATACTTATACCCAACGGATGTACACGATGCTGGGCCGTGTTGATGTCGCTCGGAAGGTGTTCGACGAACTTCCACTGAGAATGGTCCGGTGGAATATGATGATCAGGTGCTACGTTAGATGCGGTCGACACGCGGAAGCTGTTTCTGTGGCTGAACAAATGGAGAGAAGAGGTCTCACACCCGATAGGAGATGTTGCTGAGCGCAGTCACCGAGAGCTCCAGAGCAGGGGACCTGAGCTTGGGAAAGGAGAATTCATTCCTACATGGATGGGATCTTTGACTTTGGGTTCAGTCTTCCGCTTGCAAATGCACTGCTGGACATGTACATGAAGAATGATTGCTTGGAAGAGGCAGTCAAATTGATCCAGCAAATGCCGGAGAGGAACATAATTTCTTGGACTATACTTGTTTCAGGATATGCCCTTGCTGGTCAGATGGACAAGGCGAGGGTGCTCTTCTACCAGTGCACAGAGCAGGCCCGTCGATGAGGGTGTGCGAGCTGGGAAGTCGATGAGGCCCGTTGATTGAAATGTATGCAAAGAGTGGCCATGTGGGGATGTCATTGGAGGTTTTTGAACAAATGCAAGACAGAAACACCATGGCTTGGATTTCCATCATTTGTGGTCTAGCCAAAATTGGTCAGGCAGATACAGCTCTTACATTGTTTGAGTATATGCAGAGTAGTAAAGTTAAGCCTGACAGCATTACCTTCATAGAGGTGCTGACGGCATGTTTCCATAGTGGCTTCATTGACAAAGGACGGAATCAATTCCAAATAATGAAGGAGGTTTATCGGCTATAGCTGCCTTGTCAATCTTTTATGTTGCGCTGGTTTACTTAATGAAGCTGAGAAGTTGGTCAAGAATATGCCAATTAACAAGGACACTTTGCCACTTTTTGGTTCACTCCTCATGCTTGCAAGGCTCGTGGCAATGTCAAGATGAGTGAGCGATTTGGCCAAACGAATTGGTGAGCAAAATTACCAAATTCCTTCAGGGTACAGCAAAACAACAAGTCGATGGGAGGATGCAATAAGAGTAAGCAGCAAGATTGCACACTCTACTATTAAGAAGGCTACAGGGTACAGCTTGATCGAGGTGAAGGAGACATTATTGTAAATTTTCTTGGCTTATTATTGTAAAGTCTTTAAGCATATTATTGTAAAATTTGTTGTCACATTATTGTAAATTGATTAGAACATTATTGTAAACTCACATATATGGTGTCACGACATGGCAACATGATGACGTGATAGCCACAACAACACCGACCACGACGATGCAGCTGCATTGGCGTAGATCGAGTTGGTGCAGATCGATGTTGATGCTGTCATGCTCCGTGTATAAGACTTTTTGTAGAATTGATGATCTAGAATAATTAGTCTATTGTAAAATTTATTAGCGTTATTATAAATTTATTGTAGCTAAGATTCTAGTAAAGTTTATTAGTATCTTATTGTAAAGGTTCTTATCACATTATTGTAAAGTTTGTTGATACATTATTGTAAAGTTTCATAACATATTATTGTAAATTGGTTAGCTCATTATTGTAAATTGGACAACATATTATTGTAAATTTTATTAGTATATTATTGTAAAGTTCATTATTGTAAATTTACTATAATTTGAACTAAGCAACATCCTAGTAAATACATTCCTTGTAAGATATAGTAAAGGTTTCTTCCCAATTATAGAAAACCATTCTACAGAATTTTTTTTTACTCCGACAAATAGGTTTTACTATTTTTTTTGTATTATAGTAAAGTGGAGTAACAATTATAGTAAACCAAAATTTATTTGCCAAAACCGGTCTAGTTTTGTTGAAAAAAATTGTCAAAAATACGTTCATTATTGTAAATTGGACAACAAATTATTGTAAATTTTATTAGCACATTATTGTAAAGTTCATTATTATGAATTTACTATAATTTGAATTAAGAAACATCCTAATAAATACATTATTTGTGAGTTATAGTAAACGTTGCTTCCCAACTATAGTAAACATATTACAGGAAATATTTTTTTACTCTGAAAAATAGGTTTTACTTTTTTTGTATTATAGTAAAATGAAGTAACAATTATAGTAAACAGAAATTTATTTGGCAAGACCGGTCTAGTTTTGTTAGAAAAAATGTAAACAACCCGTATATGAAAACGGTCTGTCCATCGAAGCTCGCAATCAACGGGAAAACTAGAAATAAGATGATAAATTCAAGTAATTAATGCACCATAAGGGGAGCAATCTGACCAAATTTTTATCAGCATTTACTATAATTTTAGTGCAAGTTTACAATAATCTATACACATGTTTACTATAATTGTCCTGACGGAACCTGCGCGCATGGGGAGGGTGGGAGTGGCCCTTGGGGAGGAGGGTGCGCGCGTGGGGAGGGTGGGAGACGCCTTTGAGAGGAGGGGGAGGGTGGAGGGACACCTGGCAACCTATAAATATGGGAGTACTTTAGTTAAAGTACTCCTGTACTCCTAAGAGTACTATAGCTCCCCTATATATATATAGTTAGGGTGCGATGTCTTCGATGGCGGCAGCATGCGACGATGAATCTCGGCGGCGGTGTGAGACCTTGCTCCGGTGCGGTGCCGTCGGCCAGCGAGCAGAGGAGGGGAGACGAGCGAGGCAGAGAGGAACAGAGAGGCAGAGAGGGGATTGAGAGGAGGAAGAGGAAAGCTGACGCGTGGGCCCGTCTGTCCATAGAGAGGAGAGGGGTGAGAGGCTGGCTGTAGGGCCCTGTCGGGGATAAAAT
>SPJY01019751.1:418821-433606 GCA_005191435.1 Raddia distichophylla | reverse complement strand
TAAAATATCATTAATATCTAAAAAGGACCAGCGCGCGCGGCCTGGTTGTAGATTAGCTTAAATCTACACCTGGGTGTAGATTAGGGCCTAGAGAGAGAGAGAGAGAGAAACGAAATGGGACTTCATGGAGTCAGTGCTCCATTCCTTGTTGCCGTTGGATTTCATCAAGATTCGTGCATACAAAGTAATTACATGCACGACAACACTATCAATTACCATACGAAGGTGTGAATGCAATAACTACGTAATTAATTGTTTACAAAGAAGGTACGGAGCACAGGCTCCATGGAGTCCCAAATATTTTTACTATATATAGCCTAGGCTCCATTGGTATCCACCCTACATCTTTCTTTGATCAGATTAATATTACCCAACATGCAGATCGATTAACAGATCATTTAAATGCATACCCGTTAAGACTATGATATTAATGCACTTTTCAAATCACTCACTAATCATATATTTAATGTTTTTTTTTCAAATTTTCATGCATGTACGAACGGTACTTGTGATATTGTTTTTTTTTCCTATAGATGTATGTGATTTATCTATGCGTACACGCCGTATATATATACTCATGTATATACTCGGATATGCAAGTGTATAATTTCAGCCATACACGCCATGTAACTCATGTATATTCGTGTATACAAGTATATACTCCATACATGATGAGTATGCGCATTTTTACGTGTATAGGAACTCTGTTTATTATTCAACTCACGATTCGCTTGTCATCCCATAGTAAACTCATATACTCGCGTACGGAAGTGTATACTTCGATACATACATGCAAGAATATTTTAATAACGAACTGAGTCTCAATTTGATCTGGATTTGGCATGGATATACATCAGAAACTGAGAGATATACATACCCTTTGCATGGTTGTTTACGCACGCATTTACAACAAGAAGAAGCTATATCGAAACAAGAATATCCAAATAGAGCATATCTGATGCGGTAACCTAAGCTAAAACTATTGTCCTTTGATCACTTTGCTAGTACAGATATCATCAATGTACTAAGAGAGGGAAGAAACGAAGACTGCTAATTTCCTCTGTGCAGGGCATGCAGACAGTCGATATGGTGAGCAGCTTGCCGACCTGTCGAGCGGATGAGCGGATCTGGACAAGGGACAGGCAGCCCAATGGAGGGCATGGCTGGAACGGCGGGTTTGAGGACGAGACCAAGCGCTGCCGCGGTGGAGTCAGACAATCGTCGACGAGCAGGCAAGCTAACCTGTGGATCTGGATCATGGGAGGAAGCAATCGCCGTGGCATATCTGTACCGGGGACACGAAAGGTATAAATCTCATCTAGATAGATCAACGGTGGATCAAGGTGGAGCCTTATGTAATCACTACACCACAGCATAGCTTTGAGGGCAGCCGTGTCTGCCGGGAAAAACAGTGTATAGCGGCAAACTGTCTGCCGGTAAAAGGTATCCCCGGCAGACAGTTCGCCAGCACCAGCCGTCGGGAAGTTAGCTGTCGGCAATTATTTTTGCCGGCAGAATATTTTTTTCCCGGCAGACAGTTTGCCCTCGATTCTCAATTTTTCCCGGCAGACAGTCTGCTAAGATAAAGATGTCTAGTTTTGTGCACTCCATTGATAAATGATAGGCATAGATGGTCCATAAATTTGACTGCAAAATACGCTCTGAAGAAACTGCAAAATGCAAGTAGATCTGAACTTCGGTAAATTGTAGGACAGTGAAGTTGTAAGAAGCTTTTACTTTACCCATTTGTTCCGTACAAAATCCTACTGCATCTTGCAGAGTTATTCCTCCCTACGTGAAGGGGAAAATAGAGGCAGTGTGCATGTATGAGAAACTCATGCTGCAAATTTGCTCCTCATGAAAGTTTCTGGCAAAGAGGCCCCCATGAACAGAAGAGCAAAAACAAATTACAGACATCCAATTTATTTGTCACTCAAGTAATTAGCAGCTAGAAACGAGCCAAAACAAGAACACCCTAGCTTTGAATGCTGTGTGCCATATGTAATGTAAGGACATTTATCATGATAAAGGTGGAGAATCTTCTTCGATGTTCTACCATTCAAGAAGAGCTCAATGGTCCATTGGTTCGGACGTCATCTTGTCAAGTCATTGTTAGTTGTTGGGGTTGGTAAATACAGCTTCAATCACCGCTTCATCTCATCACAAAACACATCAAGGAGTCCCAAGATAAGGCTACCTTATTTCAGCTTCTCCTGCAATCATTCCCCATCTTTAGATAGTTTTTTTTTAAGAAAACCATCTTTAGATAATTAATACATGGATTTTGATGCATAAAATTCTACATTTTGGTGGCAGGTCCTGTCATGCAGAGCATTGATCCGATGATGGATAGCAAAGTTTATTCATGGTTCTTGGCATCTTGCTAGCTAAGATCCAAAAGTTTATACATGTTCTATACCGGTCTCTTTTGAAAGATAAACACTTTTAAAGACTCAACTTTTGATAGGAAACTTCTCTTACAAATTTTGGCACCAGTGCTTCGTTTAGATAATTAAATTGTTGTTGCGCACCTAACAAGCTGATTGCTACTAATAAAAAAAGATAAAGATATTTATTGCATCTCCTGTGCAATGTTGGGTTGGGTTTTGCAAGTTAGTGGATGCCAACTATAAAGAAGTGGGTGAAGCTTACTCCTAAATCCTAATAGTACCGAGATTTCAACTGATCCAGACAGATTAAACTATACTTAACTAACTTCCCTTTATCTTATCAGCCCAATTGCATCGGATACCATGTGGGTGCTGTTTCCTATCTGCTATACATCACAGGAGTAGATTCCATAGGAAACTGCTGCTGCTACAATGAATGGAAATCAGATATCTACTCCCTCCACCATATATGTAAACATTAGTGTTGCATATATCTATTTTCACACATATCTCTACTATTACAATAGAAGAATTTAGGTATTTTGTAGTGGTTGTTAGTCGATGTTCCTCTCAGTTTCTTAAGTTAATGAGATCTTTTATGGGTAATGTATACTTGAACTCTTGAAGGATATCTTGTACATGTATGATTATACTTGAACTCTTGAAGGACATCTTCCACATGTATGATCATATTATTTGTGTAAGTGACCTGCTATTGGGTGCAAATTTTGTATGTAAATTTCATCCTTATGAATAATTATTTTATGCATATTGATCTTTTCAATTTTAGAAATTATATTAAAGATATTTGAGATCCATTGAACACGGAGATGCTCAAGCATTCAGCTAGCTAGCTAGTCGGTAGCTAGACAAACAGTCAAACAGTGTGGCTATACATGAACAATTGATACGTCTGAACTTTGGGAAGAAACTCTACTATTGAGACATCATGTGCTTTTCTTTCGGATTCTTATTATCATGCATTGATGAGGCCAATAGAAGATCTAAACACGTATGATACATAGGATGCGGTCCAGCTTCAAAGCTGCCTTCTTGTATTATATATGGTACTTGAAAAAGAAACACAGTAGAAGTACGCCTGATACATATAAGAAATATCTGAAGAGAGGACAAAAATTATACGGTATATTTATCCTTCATGAGAAGACACACTGCAGTATTCATCACATTATCACCCATTCATTTTAACGTCATCACTGCTTGGTTAGTGGTAGGTGAAAAAAAAAAGAAGGATTGGAGGTACAGACACATCAGGGACAAACTTGCATCAGGCATGACTCATCCCATGTGGAGATCCTGTTGTATCCTGCGTGCATCAGTCTGAACAATTCGTCATTGGCGACTTGCTGCGTGTCACAGTGTCAGGGCAGTGTATGTGTAGCTCCAGGCTTGGAGTCAAAGCCAAACAAGCTTGCATAATGGCTGCCCCTTTCGGTTTTTACCTAGGCCCGTATCACCAAACAGTAAAAAAGAACTTATTGGTTTTCACCTGGAATCTCATCTTCAGTTAATTATTCCTCCTGCATGTTACTGCACACTTCATTGAAGAATCTGTGTACCTGACAGTAGGAAAACTACTTCTAGGAGTGGAGCCATGCATGTCCTACTATGGAGAAGTGCTGAAGTGTGATTTTGAAGTAGTTTCTTTCATTTGGTCGTTTCCTCAGCCTGTGACTTCCTCGGGATCTACGCAACTGGATCAGGGATTAGGATAATCGAACACCGCGTCATTAGGGCATGATCTTTTCAAAAGGCATTAGCCTCGGAACTCTCCAGATTCCAGAACTGTCGTGATTTTAGGTGTGAATAGGTAATGTGGTGCCACAGTCCGCAGTAGCTATCCAGTGGCAGCTGTGCAGCTTTCACGAAATTGGGGCTATGCGCTCACTTGTAGTGCATATACACACTGATTAACAAAAAGAATCACACTGATTGACAAAATTAGGGAACCTGCCTGTGGTAGTGTTGTTTCTCTGAAGGCATCATGCTGCTGTTTGATGTCTTGTTCTAGTTTAGTTTTGTTCTAGTTTAGTTTTTGGTTAGATATAAATTTGTGTTATTTTTGTACAGACTATTCATTGTAATTTTTTGAAATGATTTTTTCGGGGCTTTGTAGGGTTTTTTTGAAAAATCTAAAAAATGTTTTTTAATAATTTATTTAGTCTTTTTCTACCATTTTTAAAGGTCAATTTTTCAACTCTAATCAAAACTAAAACTAAACAAAAAAATGCATTATCAGGTGTTGCATGCTTGTCTGTGTATTCCTATTGCAGCATTGGGATGGCTTGCAGCACAGGGCAAGGCATCTCAGCACAGTTGCTTGCTTGCATCGTGGACAAGCATGATCGGCAAATGTTCCTCTTTTTACAAGCTTTGATAGATAAAAAAAAAAAGGGATTTTGATAGTGCACCAACCAATTATATATGTCTTCTGGATAGCGCAGCTGGATTATTTTTCTTTTTACACTCGATCTTAATAGTAGTGCTGAATAGTTTGACTGTTTGAGAAGCACCAACTGGACATAACAAGGATCAAACAGCAGTCACGTTTGTGGATTTGATGCATGTGGCATCCACCGGAAGCAGATGCAGCAACTACACTCTACAATTCATCCGTTCATCCATCTTAGTTGTAAGTTTGTCAATGATGAAATGGATTATAAGCTGTAACCTCTGATTCAACGTAGTTAATTAATTTTGCGAGTTCTGAAAAAAAATAGTTTTCAGTAATATGAGAAATTAATTGCTTCAAGATGCTAAAGTGGTTATCGTGCATGAACAAGAAGAGAAATGAAAGTGCAAAGTGCAAACCAGCGAGCGATGTCGTCGAAGTGAAGACGGCCGCGTGCTGTGTCGGAGGCAGAAATTTCCAGAGAGAGGAGCAGAGGGCTCAACAAATAAACACCTAAAAAGAGAATTTTAAAATTTTAAAACATAGTTGATATTTCAATTAAAAAGAGAATAGAAGTCAGAGATCAAATTAACCTCTATATTCGTTGACTGCCAGTGAGTCACGACCTCATGGGTGACGGCGCTTGTCGCTCGGCCTTCGTGAAGGCACTCGCCGTGCTGCTACGATGCCGATGCGGCAATGCGTATGCACATGGACTCCCGTCTCCCGACTGATCTGTGAGTGCCATACGCCAATACCTACGCTAACTCTCTAGAGCTGTGGAGGGACTTGGACGAGCGCAGCCTAGGCTGCCCTCTGGCCTCGCACTCTCATCCTAAAATGTGAGATGCCTAGATGTAAATTGGGCTAACACTATAGATATACTATTTAGTAGAGTATGCTAATTAGGCCATGGGGTAAGCTCCTACCCCTAGGGCTAGAAAAATAGCTCATGGCTCACAGCTTGGCTCAGGCTGGGCTCAGAGGTGTTACCAAGCCCAAGCCGAGCCCATTTTTGGGGCTTGTTAAAATAACGAACCGAGCCTAGCTCGGCTCATTTACAGATTTAAACGCAAAAACGCCTTTGGCTCGTGGCTCGGCTTGAAGATGTTGCCGAGCTCGAATCGAGCTCACTTTTGAGGCTCGCAAAAATGCTGAGTCAAGTTTGGCTCGACTCATTTTTGACCGATCTCGACCGAGCTAGGCTCGTTTCCACCCCTACCCACCCTGGGCTCAGCCTATGGTGTTGTCTGCTGCTCCTCGTGCATTGCATTGAAGCTCGTGCCATCGCGCGACGGGCTGTGTATTCGGATCGTGTTTATTAGATGCAAGATCAACGGCCCAGATCTGGTGTCGATCTCGTTTCAAATCGAACGGCTGCGCCCTGGGATGGAAAGCTAGCATAGGCTTTCGCTCATTGACATGAATCCTCCTTAATAGCGTAGGTTTCTCAAAGTTTTTCTATTCTTTCGAGGTTGTTCCGTCGGAAATGATGAATTTTAGTCGAACAATGCAGGTAAAGCTTCCTTAATCCACTTCTCGCAAAGGTTTAACTTTTTTCGGTTTTGCTCCCTAGCCTGCCCAGGCGACTGCATCCGTCGCAGGCAATATGAGGGGAAGGGGGGCAGCGAGATGGAGAGAGAAGGGGAGAGCACCTGCGACTGCCACCTTCTTCCTCCTCACCAGCAACAACCCTAACGACTTCTTCTTTGTCCCCGGTGATCGTCGCCGCCGCAGCCACCGCGAGTTTCGGGTTAGGGTTAGGGTTCGGGGTTGGGGGGTAAGGATCTCCGTGTTGTCGAGCTTAGAGAGATGGCCAGGGGAGACGGCGGCCTAGCGGTTGGTTGGGGATGAAGGGAGGGCAACGACGATGCTGCCGGAACCGTGGGCGAAGGCGGTTGGGGTGGTGTGCGGGGGGTGAAGGCGCCAGTTGGGTTAGGGTGGACGAGGCGGCATGGTGGCGGGAGGGAGTTGGGGACGGAGCATTCGGCGGCGAGGGCGCCGCCGGCCGAGGTGGCAGGGTTGGAGGAGGAGGGGCGCACGTGGGGGGGATCGAGAGAGACGCAGGGAGAGAGGAAGCGGGAGAAAAGAGAGATAAGGGGAGATATGAGCCATTAGATCTAAATCTAACGGATCAAAAAATCGTCTAGACAGCACTAGAGGGACCCACTCACGAGTCGATCCCAACTTTTTAACAGGAGTCCGACCGCCGTTTCAACACTTCAATCCTTATACTGTCATGCTTGCTGCACTGTCCAAAACGCAGCGCGAGCTAGCCATAGCATCCGTGCTTGCATGAGCCGCCGGCGCCGGCGACGCCCCCGGTCAACACCGCGACGGAGACGGACGCGGCGGCGCACGCGCTGATGGTCGCCGCGGTGGTCACCCTCCAGCAGAACGCGCCGGCGAGGCGGCAGACGCTTCCCCTCCCCAGCAGCGCGGCGGCGGCGTCCGCCCCGAGGTCGACGCCGGCGGCGAAGTCCAAGTCCCACGTGGCCACGCCACGGACGGCGAACGCCGCCGCGGCGGCCGAGTAGAGGAGCGCCTGGGCGACGACGTCGAGGAAGGCGACCGCCGGGTGGGACGCCCTGGACACGGACAGGTACAGCGCCGCCGCCGTGCACACCGCCGAGATGACGCCGGCCACCGCGACGTACCTGCGCGAGCACGAACGTCGAGGTCAGTGATCATCTGAGCACTGCAAGCTACGTGCAGATGCATCATGCATGCAACCTTACACGAAAGCGCTGTAGTTGTTGTACGAGATGGCGCGGCAGAATCCTCCGCCGGCGCCGGGGTAGACGCACTGGCTCGCCGTGCCCATCACGACTGCAGCGGCCACCGACAGCCCGAGCGCGACGATGCGGAAGCCGAGGCTCACCGCCTTCGCGCCGTGCGCTTCAGCCATTGGCGGAGACGACCGACGACGAAGAAGAGAACAAGAAGACAACGAAGAAGAAGAGGGGAAGCAAGCTATATAACTAGGTCTTCAAACTCTTGATGCTTGAAATGGCGGGAAACTGTGCTTTGTGCATGCATTTAGGCGAGCAAGCAACCGTCGCTATACCTCATGTCAAACAAAGATCATGAAATGCCTCTTGCAGTTAATAATTAACCTTAAATCCCAATCCCCCAAATGTGCACTTCACTGAAACATTCAGATTAGTACATGTGGTGATATCCTGTACTTCTGAAAAGATTTGCAGAACGTGCAATGTCATCGTATTTGCGGTTACATCGGGCGCAATAGAACAGGTTCGTTGGTGAGCCAACTATACTCAACAGCCGCTCATACTTCTTGCTCTCGATAACCTTAAATCTTTTAAATTCTTTGGTGTGATTTGAAAGTCACAGCTTTGCTAATACTTGCCTAGTTTAATAATGACGAGGCGTCGGCAGGGAATTCAGAAATGGTTTGTTCATTTCAAGTTGTTCAACCACCGAGCCAAGACATTGATCTTGACATCTTTTGCAACAGTCGAAATTGAACTGTTCCAAAACGATGAGTCGATGACGCAGGGGATTGGATTGGAGGCAAAATATCTTCACGTGCAGAAAACAGTATAACACCGGATAATTAACCAACTCTAGCTGTGAGAATCCCCTGAATTTAATTCAGGTCAATGCGGACAATTGCACCCATGCACCCAGCTTGCTTTACGTTCAAAGGTTTAAACAGATTCAGGATATTACGACCTGCCTGTTTGATCAGAAATTGCTGAAAGGTGCCGACAATCACAAACTGCCTGCGTGTTTTTGATCAGATCAAGGAAGGTCAAGTTTTTATAAGGCTGTAACCTGAGCACCATTTAGGTTTAATAATTCCACAAAGTTATATAATAATTAGTCAAAGTTTAGTTTTATTCAGCTACACTCCATTCCATCGCTAGTGATAGACATGGATGAGCATTTTCACAGTAGTGATGACACATCGGAAACATATACTATATTGTGTTAGAATTATTGGGCTTTAGCCCATATACTTGAGAAATAATTTCTAAAAATTCTCAAAGGTTCATATATGCAGAGGGATGTGAGAATTTTTTAGTACCATATTGCTAATGGGAGCAGAGCAACACCAACTTAAATATTGGGGGTGTGCTTTTCTTTACTAGCGCATGTATGGGATAGAGAAAGAGAAGAACACACGTGTGGTGCCGCGTCGCCTTGCAGGGGTGGCGCATGCGCACGACACATTCGTGAATGGTTCATCGAATTCGCACCCCCGTACGTGCTTGCGCAGACGCGCCTTCTTTTTCCATTTTATTTCCTTATTACTCTTCGGAATTTTTGGTGACACGGTTATGAGATACGAGAGTCGTGGATCTAATCATGGCGCAATTTTGTAACGTGTTTGGACACATCCTCTGTATATAAACTGTACGACCACACCGAGAGAAAACACATAAAAAATATTAGGGTTTTGCCGCCGCCTCTCAGCTGCGTCGTCTACTTCATCTTGACGTCGGTGTGCACCAACCGTCAATAGAGTAGATCTCCGAATCCCTCATTGTTGAGATCCTGCACCATGTGCCGACCAATAAGATTTTTGGGAAGCGCATGGTGTGTCTGCTTGCGATCTTATTCCCTTACGTCCGTGGTAATATGCTACATCTACTTCCTCTACGTCACTGTTGTGGTCTTCATCGCCTTCAACACCACAACAACGGGTTCATCATCATCCTACCTCGGTTTCGAGTACAAAGAGGAACAATACGTATTCCTCACTGCCCAATCTAGCTGTTCTTCACCGCTTTGTTTTACGAGTATACTACAGGAACATTTGAAAGCTTGGTATCTATGTCTATAATATATTCGTGTACCTTCATGGTGTTCATTATTTTGTTAGTGTTCATGTGTTAAATAAATTAAATTTAAAAGTGCCGATTTTTCCGACAAATTGCTGACAAGGAAACCAGTACGCAGTGTTCGACTGAGATCAGCTAACGGTGGCAATGGCTGCCATGGCCACAGCCTGGCTCTGCTTGACTGCTTCAGCTCCCTTCGAAGAGAAAGAAACAGGCACGTCCTTGATGTACAATGGCACGGCGAGGACGACGGCTGGCCGCCGCCGCGAGAGCTCGCCGGCGGCGTGGACCCTCTGTCAGAAGCCCTTGCGGCCTTGCAGACGTCGAACCTGAACCTCCGGCCGCAGGAGAGTTAACGAGGCGAGGAGCACCAGCGCGACGGCGTCGATGAGCTCGGCCTGCGACTTGGCTGCGCCGCCTTACTCCTTCCTCCCGCGCGCCGCCAGCCACACCGCCGCCGCCAGCGATCATGGAGCTATAGTCGCTGACTCGCTGTAAGCGACGCTGTTGCTCGCCAGAGCGGAGGCGGAGCTCGCGGGAGTGCAGCTCACGCAGGCGGCGGACTGGCTGGCCGAGGAGAACTTCGTCGCCGCTGACGCCGCCATGGTGATTGGTGACGATGCGGAGCGCGATGCTGGCTGCGTCCGACCCGTCGGACGCTGGAACCAGCCATGGACAAATTAATAGCTGAGCTGAACGCACGCACATGGACAAACACATCTCTAATTAACAAATTATTCAGCAGTCAACTGTTTTTTTAATACCCATCAGTCGATTTTCTGGACCGTTGGATCTCAATCCAACGGCCCAGATCAACCCCGCGCCCCCACTCTCTATCTTACTTTCCCCTTCCCATCCCCTCCACCGCCCCGACCCCGACTCTCCCCCTGCTCCGCGCTCCTCCTCCTTCTCCCCCGCCACCGCCCGCGGCCGGCGCCGCCGCAGGCGCCTAGCCGCCTCGCCACCCAACCTCCCGCCGCCGACGCTGCCCCGCCCAACCTAACCCGGCCGTCGCCTCCACCCCCCGCCACCGCCGCCCCAACTGCCTTCCCCCCGTCCCCGGCTCCGGCGGCGGCGCCGCCGCCTCCGCCCTCACTCCATCCCCCACCAACCACCGGGCCGCCGCCTCCCCCGGCCATACCTCTAAGCCCGGCGGCACCCCGAACCCGAACCCCACCTAAACACTAACCCATCCATGGCGGCGCGGCGCGGAGGCGGCGTGGCGGCGGGAGAGGAGGAGGTCGCCGGAGGGGAGAAGCCAGAGGGGAGGAGGACGATTGACTGAAAAAAGGTAAATCTAAGTCGACTGTTAAATAGACTTTCCCAATTAACAAATGTGTTATTCACTTATTCTTAACCTTATTGTCAACCACTACAGGAAACGATATCTGTGTCGGCGGCCAAAAAAAGCTGTGTCGGCGGCCAGAAAAAGCTGTGTCGGCGGCCAAAGAACCGACGATAGGCTGTGTCAGCGGCCAAAAGAGTGGCTGATGACAAAGATGCCTAGAGGCAGTCAGTGTCGTCGGCCAAGGTAAAGCTGCCGACACAAACTGCGCCGACGATCGCGCGGTTCTAAAGTTTTGAAATTATGATCCAGTCAAAAGATTTTTGTCCACGGCCGAAAGAGTTGTGTCCACGCTCCGTTCCCCGACGACAGGCTATGTCGCCGGCCACAAGGAGGCCGACCACACAGCCTGTCGTCGAGGAAAGGACCGCGGACACAACTCTTTCGGCCGCAAGGTAAACTTGTTTCCCTAAACCGGCAGTTTCACCATGGCCCACACGGCAGGAACAATTATTCTCTGCCATATGGGCCCAGTGTTGAAAATCTGGGACTACCACTTTGGCCGGCGGAAAGAGCCGAAGGTGGGGGGTGGGGGCAGTGTCGGCAGCCTCAGGCGCCGCGCCCCCCACCTCCTCTCCGCCGAGGGCCGCCTCCATGGCCACATCCCCGTCCCCGTTCGGTGCCACCCCCACCGCCTCCCCGACCGGCGCCGCCCCCACCTCCTCCCCGTCCAGCGCCGTCCCCCGACCGTGGCCGATCGTATGTTTCCGGGCCCACGACTCCTCCGTCCCAAACCTCATATGGGCTCTCAAGGGTTGTAAGGGATAAGTAACACAACAAAGATCATACCACGCTCCTCGTTCGGCCGGCGGTAAGTTTTAGGTACATGTTCATATGAAACTACGACATTTTCTGGTAAGTGAAGCCGACGATCCGTAGAAAATGCATGTTTGAAGGATACTATATCGAAATGATGGAATGCCGGATGGGGGAGGGACTTGCAATGAAGTGTGACATTATGTGAGATACATATACGACAAGAGTGCCCTCACAAAACTTTGGCCGGAGGGATTATTGGCCGGTGAAAGCACCTTGCCACCCAGCAGCAGCGGTCGTCCTTATCCCTCCCCGCCGCCGCCGGCAGCACCGCCGCCGCCGTCGCTTGCCCGGCTCTGAGGAGTCGGGCTCGGGCCTCCCAATCTCCCCGTTGGATCCACAGGTTCCAATCCATCGTAACCCATGGTTTCAACCCATTAGAACCCGAACTGTTTCCAACCCGCATAAACTCGGACCAATCCATTTTTTCTACAGACCCGAACCAAACCAACCCGCTAAATATTCCAACCTGTTTTCATCGATCCAAAGCAGATCCAAACAGCAATCCAATCCATTTTGACCACTTAAATCCGGCCCATTCGCAGGCCTATTTTAAGGGACCCGAGAGGGTCGTGATTAGGAGAGTTTTTAGGGTTTCCACGTGTTAACGACGGCTACGAAAATTAGGAAAATTTCAGAGGTTATTAGAGAGAGATTAGAGGAGGATTAGAAGAGATTTTTGCAGGGAAGAGAGGCAGATGAGCGAGGGGTTGTGTTAGGCTTGCAGAAGCAGTAGCAGGGCAGTAGACGTCGTGTGAGGCGTAGCCAGGAGCTGTTGCAGAGCAAGATAACTCAAACCAGAACAGATCTGTACTTCTTTGTAAAAGGATTTGATTGGGGAGGAGCGCCCGGAATCATTGCCGAGCAGATGTAGACAGGTGCCGAACTGCATTATCAAACGCATGCGTCTCTGGTAATATTTTTCTAATCTTGCATGAATATCTACTTTCATCGTTTGCTTCCGCTAATTAGGGGTACTTAGCGCCTACTATCCTACAATTGGTATCAGAGCATGTTCGCTCTAGGTCTAATCTTGTGATTAGGAGCGATGGCGCAATTTAGCACTTTTTCCATGACTAAACCTTCTGTTTTTAATGGTGATGATTACCTGTAGCAAGTATATGCCAGAAGAAGGCACGTAGCCGGCCATGTCGACAAAACGCCGACGTCCTTGCGCCAGCGAGGCGGCGGCCTTGTCTTTCCCGGTGGATCTCCTGGTCGAGATCGTCGCGCGCTGCGACGGTGCGACAATCCTCCGGTGCGCTGAGGCCTCCAGGGGCCTCCGCCGCGCCATCCTCAGCGACGGCTTCCGTCGGCGGCTGTCGTTCGCCGCCGCGTCCAACGGCGGCTTCCACCACGCATTCCTCCTCGGCGCCTCTCTCCGCCTCCCCTGTTGGGCCGACCTACCGCCGCCGGCGACGCACCGCCTCAGCCCCGTGGCCTCCCGTGACGGCCTCCTCCTCGTCGGGGCGGAGGCCGCCGGCGGCGGCCGCTCCATCTCCATGCATTGGTACGTCTGCGACACCTCCACTGCCCATGTCACCACCGTGCTTTCTTTCATCGACTACGCCGCCCAGCGCATCCACTTCTCCCCCTACCCACCCGCCTTGCTCAACGTCGGCGGCGGCGACGCCGGCTGCTCCTTCAAGCTGCTCTACCTGGCTGAAGACCGATCCATGCACCACTTCTCGTCCCACAACGGCCGGTGCTTTTGCCTTTCAGGCCGGTGCCGGGATCCTCGCCGTGCAGGTCGACACGGCGATGGCGATGACGATCGGGCTCCCGAAGAGACGCGTGAGCGGGATGCTCGGCGCTAGCGAGAGCGCCTCGGAGCTCCTCCTGGGCAGCTCGCCGGATGGGACGAAGCTAATGCTGGTCGCGACGCCGAGGGAGGAGATCGCGATGTGGACGTTGCTGCCGCCGCCGTCGCCAGCGGCCAAGGCGATGTGGAGCGAGCCGGTGGTGATCACCAGCACGCGCGGCATCGACAGGAGCATCGCGCGGTGCGGCTGGTCTGCGCTGATCCGGTTCCTAGGGTTCGGGGAGAGGAGCGGCACCGTGCTGCTGCACATGGAGCGGGTGGGCTTCGTGCAGCTCAGCCTCGTCACCGGAGAGGCGGCCGTGTTCCGCAGGGAGAGCTCTGACGACGGCGGCGGCGGTCGTGATCATATCCACACCGACTCGCTGCAGGCGTTCTTAAGGAAGACAGATATGGCCTCTTTACTTGCATCCATGAAATCGTTCTGATCGATATATCATTGCTTGGTTATTTTTGCTCCTTAATTTTTATTTATCTTCGTCTAGTACTCCAATTTTGTCCCACACATTTATACATAACTAGGGTTCTATCCGTGTTTAAGAGACCTTTTGTAAAAATTGTCTGATTATTAGCTACGGTTGGTAAACTCTAATGAGTTGTTGTATGTGGTTTAATTTAGGGTTCTTCTTTTTAACATGTTTAGCTTATAAGTAAACCAACTAACTTTGATCATGCGTCACATAGATGGTCAAAATAAGTTGGCAACATATCTGGTGCAAATGGCAAACCAGTGCTAACATGCTAACTCCAATCGAGGTCCATCGGATCATGATTCCGCGGCTCAGATCTCCCAAGGTGGAATCCACTTCCTCGCTTATACTTCTTTTGCTCAAAACCCCCTATAGTCTCATTTTCATCGCGACGACAACCCTACATCTCTCCCATTGTTTCCACTGGACGGGGCCAACGACAAGGAGAGGTGTTCCCCACTTGCGGCGGCGCCGCCCTCACCGGCTGCGGTGCCGGTGCTCCCCATCCGGCGCCGCCCCCACCGCGTCCCCGTTCGGTGCCTCCCCCGCCGCGTTCCCGTCTGGCGCCGCCCACCACCGCCGCCCCATTCGGCTTCATCCCCACCTCCTCTCCGCCGGGGGCCGCTCCCACCTCCTCCCTATCAGGCGCCGTGCGCCCCCACCTCCTCTCCACCGAGGGCCGCCTCCACGGCCACAACCGCGTCCCCGTTCGGTGCCACCCCCC
>SPJY01019751.1:299194-408566 GCA_005191435.1 Raddia distichophylla | reverse complement strand
TCTATCTTGTAGAAGGGATAGGATCTTCTCCGCAGCGGACAGATCCTGTTCGCTGTGAAGTCGCGGATGATCTCCCTGCCCGTGAGCCCGAGACTCACGAGGGAAGCGATCTTCCGCGTCAGGTACCAATCCTCGTCGGATAGCTCCGGCCGAGGCATTGGCGTCCCCTTCGCCGGAGCTTGTCCGGTGAAGCTGAGCTTGCTGTCGTCGCCCCGCTTCGTGTAGAACCACCTCGACCACCACACACCCATCTAGTCGAGCTGGGGTGGGCGAGGGTACGGCGCGTCGTCGGCGGTGGCCCGGAGCTTGAGGTAGTAGCACCCGAGTGCTGAAGCGACGGAGCTGCTCCTCGTCACTGTATAATAGTGGAGGAACAGCCCCACCGGTGGATCAACTCCCAGGTAGCCCTCGCTCAGGTGTGCGAAGACAGCCATCTGGAGGATGGAGTTGGGGTTTAGATTTGCGACCTCCAACCCGCTGATGTTCAAGAAAGCCTCCACGAAGTCGTTTTCGGGAGACCTCAACCCGAACAGTGCGAACTGCTCGAAGTTGACGAACTCTCCTTCGAGCGGTTCCGAAGTTTCCTCCTCCCTGGGCAGCTTCTAGCTACCGGCGTCGATGTGACCCTCCTCCTCCCAGATCTTCAAGTCTTCCTCGGTCAAGCTAGTGGCTAAGAATCTGGCCATAGCAATCCCCAGGTTGGACGAGCAGCTTTGGGGGCGGAGTTTGGCTGTTTGATGCTCAGCGCGGCTGGAATTAGGGCTTGGGAGGGAAAGGTGCGTGAGAGCGGAAATGGCGAGCCGCGGGCGGCTTGGGTGCTTTTATAGACCCAAACGAGCAGCTCTGCAACGGATCTTTGCCACGGAACGGCTAGTTTTTTACTGCAACGGTTAGGTAAGAATTGGAGTTTACCTTATCTACCGTAGGTTGTATTTAGCACGTACTGAGTTCGTTACGATCTCGTAGTTAGCCCGGCCCGATTATCCTTCGGTAGGTCGGTTGTTCGCCACTATATAAACCGAGCCCCTACAGCGTGTAGAGGGCGCGAGGTCCTTGCATATTACTTCCTGTACGCCTATATTCTCGCCTGGTCCTGTTCGTCCCGTCGGAATCCTCCTTGTAATACTCTTTGATATAAAGAAAGGCTGGACGTAGGGCTATTATCTCTCCTGAGAGGCCTGAACCAGGATAAAAACCCTTGTCTCCCTGTTGCTCGTTGATTGCTGTTCGCTCTGTTCGGCGTGTCTCCTATCTCCCCTTTTCAATAACCTTAGTTGACTTGAGATCGATATCTCAATCGTCGACAGTTTTCTTTTTCACCTTTTATATGTATGTAAAGATGGACGAACATGTTAGTGGATGAATTCGGGTAACCCATGGGTACGAAATTGAAACCGTTCCCGAACCCGAAAAACCTATGGGTATAAGTTGTGGCCCATATCTATGAGTTTTTCTGTCATCCCTAGGCACATTTATAGCTCTCAATCCGTGCACTATTTATCCATTATTTAGTTATTACCATTTTTTTCAACATAATTCTTATGCTTCTTGCTGTTATAGCTCTTTATCCACCGCGTTTTGCCAGCTCCCGTGTCAACCCACCCCCTCTATTTTCGTTTTGGTACACCATAAAAAATCCAAGAAAAATAAAAATAGAACCATGCCTGCACAAAGAACATACATATAGAGTTTGGATTTTTCTCAGATTTGTTTGAAGCTCAAATTTTTAAATAGTTTATTCTTTCCTATTTAGGCCATATTTGTTCCCTTCTCTATTTTGTTTTCCCTATGTAAAAAAACCAATAAAAAGTTCGAGAATTTCATAAATTCTGAAAATACAAATTGTGAAACAATGCTCATTTCCTCTTTTCCCTTCTTATACTTCCTTCTTTTAAGACTGTTAGAAATGTAAGTAGACAAAAAAGTGAAAAATAAAAATAGGCTTGGACAAAAAAAAAACTCAATCGAAAAATATAAACATCCATACGAAGTTTGGATGTGTTCAGAAAAATTTTGAAGTTTAGATTTAAAAATTGTTTGTTCTTTCTTATTCAGGCCCTGTTATTTTACCTTTTTTATTTTGTTTTACCTATGTCCCTAAATAAATACTCCCTCCTTTTTTTTGTTTGACACCTTTGAATTTTTGGCACGTCTTTTATCATTCGTGTTATTCAAAATTTTAGTGCAAAGATGTAAAAAAAAGACATATTTAAAGTACCTCTATTGAAAAGCAAATCACAACAATATAAATGATATTTACAAAAATAATTTGAATAAGATGAATTGTCAAAGACGTATCAAAAAGTCAAAAGTGTCAAACAAAAAAAACAGAGGTAGTATTAAATATAGAAACTTTGCAAAAATGGAATTGTGGTTGGACTAAAAGAATACATAAAAAATCTTAAGAATTTTCAAAATTAAATAGAAATTTAAAAATAATGTTCCTTTGCTTCCCCCTCTTATACTACCTTTTCTAAGACCGTTAAAAAATTGTAAAAAGTGGAACCAGGCGTGGACCAAAAGCTCAATAAAAAACATACAAAAATTGGAGAATTTATAAAGTTTAAAACAAATAAATTTTAGAATATGTTAATTTCTTTTTTCCTCTTATAATTTTTTATAAATATTGTTCCTTTGCTCTTTTTTCCTCTCTTATGTAGGGATTATGCTCAATGATAATCATGGGCTACATATGATGTGGGCTCATGGATGTCATGAACCACATATGATATGGTTATTTTGGACTATGTATGATGTGAAATTTAGATCTTACTGGGCCTTTAGCGTACAAGTTCAGTCTGGATCGCTATATAAAGAGAGGCGGTAGAGACGCCCAATGCGTGTGACAGGCGAGCTCCCTCTCCACTAACCAAAGCTGCCATTTCCCTATTGGCACGCGGGTGCTAACGCACCATGTGCGGCATTTCCACCCCTTAACGTGTAGATACCATGAAGGCGTCATAGCTACTTCGACCCTGATCAGCACTACCTCCTCTACATCCATGTTGAGTACGACTACTAATGGTGCTTTGGAGCACACGGGGAGGCTTCACCCATTGTTCTTCTGCTAGTGACGTGCTTTAAAGGTAACGATGTGCGATCCTCTACCCATATATTTTGTGGGTAATCGTGTAAAAGTAATATTTTTAACAAGGATAGCCTGTGCGTTTTCCGTCGTCTTATTCCTTTCTATTCTGCCCATGCTTAATGGATGGCGCGCGTCACCGTGTTTTCCTTCCTAGTTTAATCTAATGGTCAAGCGGCCTCTCACATGGGAAAGACATCGCGTTAACGCACAATGCCAAGGCGATGGATAATTGGATTGATATATGGGGCTAGTTCTCGTTGGCTAAGATTATTTTATGTTTTGTCTATTGTCTTAACAATTAAACTTCAAAAGCTTGTTCGCAAGGCTTAGATAAGCTACTCCACTACACAAGGTTAAAAGCTACTCCACTACGATTTGATATTGTTGCGGGTCCAAATTATAACGGTTTCGATTAAAAGCTGCAATAATAAAATAAAATAAATTTAAAAGGAGTTCATACCAAACACAAGGTTAAAAAAGGAGTCAATATCAAATACGAGATTTAGCTACGTAAACACAAGGGACGTCATGCTCATTAAAAGATTTGAGAGAGAGAAATATAGAGAGGAGTAGGATGATGATTGAAAAATGAATAAACAGAAATGAGACTCGCAAATAATCTAAGTCTAAGAGAGACCACTTAAATCTAGAGAATAGAGATGTTGTTGTTCATGGTGTAAGCCGCCCGCATTAAGGTCCGAGCTTCACGTTACAAAACTTACAAACCACGAAAAATAGTGCATAGCTTTTGCCGTTTTGTCACTCCCCAATCCCCATCCCTCCCTCCGTCGTTCAACTCCTGCGCCCATCATCATCTTCTTCCTCCTCCGCACCTCGTTTTCACTCAAGACATTTAAGGCCCCTCGCTGTCCGATCCCTCACGTTCGTCTCGCCCCGCCTCTCCCCCAAAGCAAGCGAGCGAGCAACCACACGGACATGGACATGGACATGGACATGGACGGGGACGAAGCGAGCAGGAGCCAACGAAACCATCCACGGTGCATTGACCTGTGACCTCTCCACGCAGCCCGATCCAAACCCCAAGAAACCCGGCTCTGTTAGCTCCCGGGCAGATTCCGATGCGCGCACGGCCTCGTCTTCTCTTCAGTCTTCTTCCCCATGTGGAGGATCGGCTATCCAGCTAGCTAGCTGCTGCAGTCTGCAGGTGAGCGAGAGGCGATCCGCCATGGACGGGCGCAGGGGAGGTTCCGAGCTTTTGTTTTCTCTTTCTTGGGATTCGCTTGTTGGGGTTGGGTGCGGGGAGAGATTCGAGGAGACCCGGAGGGAGGGGGAGGTAGGAGGACAGCGCCGCCATTGACAGTGATGCGCGGATGATGTAGGTTGGTTGGTAGTTGCCTAGTTGGATTGGAGGGAAGATGGGGCTTGGAAAATTCATAGTGCTCTGCCGTGGTGGTTGATCGTTCCCTGCGGTTGCTCTCTCTCTCTCTCTCTCTCTCTCTCTGTGTCTGCAGCCATCATCCTTGCAGAAATTTGGGGGTCTTTAGGCCTGTGGGATTTGTTTCCCTAACTTCTACGCGTCTCTAGAGATTTGATTTTTGTTTTGTTGTTTGGGGAGTGTTGATCGTTTGTTCGCAATTTGAAAATTCATGGCTATAACCCTGTTCTTGTGATCCAGTTTGTACCCATGTTTCTTCTCCCTGTTTCTTTTTTCCTGGAAGAAAACATTCGTTGTTCTTCATTTGATATTGGATAATAAAGGAAACAAGAGGTTATTGTTTTGTTAGCGATTTGCGTCTCAAAGGGAGAGGAAGTGTGCGTGTTATTTGGCGCCATCTCGACGGGCTGATCAGTTGAAAGGTCGCATCTTTGCCGGCGTGGTCTCGCCGTTGCAGAGCAGGGGAGCCGTACGCCTTCTCTTCCCTGCGGAGCAGAGGGACGATGCAGTGCTTCCGGTTCGCGAGCTGGGAGAGGGAGCGAGGGCGGGGGCGGGGGGCCGTGACGGCGACGGCGACGGCGACGGCGAGGTCCCTGTCGGCGCGGTCAAACAGCAGCACGTCGACGGGCGGGGACGTGCGGCGGTCGGGGTCCGAGTGCTCGCTGAACGTGTCGTCGGAGATCAGCGCGGAGTCGTTCGGCCGGTGCCGGCAGCTGTCGCTGCCGCCGCGGCCCAACACCCTCCGCACCTTCACCTTCCAGGAGCTCAAGGCCGCCACCCGGGGCTTCAGCCGCGCCCTCATGCTCGGCGAGGGCGGCTTCGGGTGCGTCTACCGCGGCACCATCCGCAGCGCCGTCGACCCGCGCGGCACCCTCCACGTAGCCATCAAACAGCTCGGCCGCAAGGGCCTTCAGGTCTGAGCTTCTTCTTCAACATGACATCAGAGCTGTATATCATCCGGCGTTTGACATTTGGCTGGTTCATGGTGGTGGTTCAGGGGCATAAGGAGTGGATGACCGAGGTGAACGTTCTTGGGGTGGTGGACCACCCCAACCTGGTGAAGCTCATCGGGTACTGCGCCGAGGACGACGAGAGGGGGATGCAGCTGCTGCTCGTGTACGAGTTCATGCCGAACGGCAGCCTGGCGGACCACCTGTCGACGAGGTCGCCGGCGGTGGCGTCGTGGCCGATGAGGCTCCGGGTGGCGCTCGACACCGCCCGCGGCTTGAAGTACCTGCACGAGGAATCCGAATTCAAGGTGCTTCCTGATCTATTCACCATCAGCATCAGATGTTGTTCTTAATTGCTGCTCGCTGATAGGAACCATGTTGTTCTTAAGATGAAGCATCGTCCCGTTTCATTTGTTAATCGAGTGCCCTAATACCCAAGTGCATCGGAACAATGCTTCTTCCAGATAATATTCCGTGACCTGAAGCCTTCCAACATTCTGCTTGATGAGAACTGGAACGCGAAGCTTTCGGACTTCGGGTTAGCTAGGCTGGTGCTGCAGGAAGGAAGCCACGTCTCCACAGCGGTGAGTAGCTAGCAGCCGATCGAGATCGTGTCCTCTTTCTCCAGCATCCCATTGAACTATTTTCTCACCGCCAAATGTTGGCACACTGAATGGTAATGGTATAGTGTTGATTTCAAAGCCAGATTCTCAAGTCCACCTAGCAAGCCACCCAGTATCCCCAGAATCCACTCACATTTTAGCTCTTCATTACCTGACAGTCAATCAGAAAAAAACCAAGTGCGGTTAGAACATAGAAATAAAACCACTATAATCAGTAATCACGAGCTCGCATGCTTTGCAAGTATACCTTTTCAAATTTTAGTTACCTCCTTGATCAAAAATAAAATAAAAGTCTGGGTTGCCTCGTGTAAAACAAGCTGCTGACCGTAGAATATAGGCAAGCAGAGCAAAAGAACAAGGAGAGAATGATAGGTAGACACGCACTTCTTGTTCGCCTGCGCACTAGTGCAGGAGGACCAGCCAGAAAAGCCAACGCATTTTCCTGGTTGGTTACAATCAGCCACCTTTTTCTGGCTGTTTTCCAATGCTAACATCTTGTGACATTTGATGCTGAAATTTGCAAGGCACTAGCCTATATTTGTAGATGGATGACATATGTTGAAGGTTTCTATGACAAGTGAAAATTCTCATTCTGTATGGCAAACCAAACAGGTGGTGGGGACTATTGGGTATGCAGCTCCTGAGTATATCCATACAGGGCGTCTCAGCAGCAAGAACGACATATGGAGCTATGGCGTGGTGCTCTACGAGCTCCTCACAGGTAGGCGGCCTCTGGACCGGAACAGGCCAAAGGGCGAGCAGAACCTTGTGGAGTGGGTGAAGCCCTACTCTTCTGACGCCAAGAAGCTTGACACCGTAATGGATCCGAGGCTCGAGGGGAACTACTGCTTGAAGTCAGCAGCCAAGCTTGCGTCCGTGGCAAACAAGTGCCTGGTGCGTCATGCCAAGTACCGCCCGAAGATGAGTGAGGTGCTGGACATGGTGCAGAAGATCGTCGAGAGCAGTGATTTTGGAACACCAGAGCATCCCCTGATAAGCCATTCAAGAGAACTAGTTAGCAATGAGAAGAAAAGGGAAGGCCTTGACTTGAAGAGGAGAATTGCTGATATTAAAGCAAGAGAAGGGAGGTGGTTTACATGGCAAAGATGGACGCCCAAGCTTGTGAGAACTCAATGACACACCGTATCAATAGATGAAATGTTTCCTGCATGACATTAACTTGGGTAGTTAGTAGCAAAACAGCAAGGGTGACTGAAATTTCACGTGGAGCTGTCACTTACCATACAATTCAGAGAACATACTAACTGTAAACAAACGAGTTCAGTGCAGCACAGTACTGCCACACTAAATTATGGGTAGGTTCAGATTTTGTGGGATCACACACAGGCCAGCCTTTGTACGGATGGAGCCTTGGTGTCTCCATGTTTTTATCAGAGCTGGAAAAATAAAGCTCGAGTGGCCCTTTTTTGGAGTAGAAATCCTTTTTGCACAGTATAACTTTGTTTTTACACGGTGACTCTTTACTTGTATGAAGTGCCAAAATAAGAACTTTCAGGCAGTGCATGTAGCTCACGTTTGTGTTTATCTTTTTGTAGAATTTTGTTGTTGTTCTGTATTGACAGAGCAGATTTGCAAAGTATTTTTCTTCTGTACTATATCAATTGAGGGGCAGAATTTTCTTATATACAGCCACATAGGGTGATAGATTATGTTTTTATTACATTAGTTGAAAATGTAAAGAACTTTGCTAAAAAAAATAAAAAATGTGAAAAGAAAATGATGCACATGAAATATCAAACTATCTATACTCCTTTTATCAAGAAGTTATAGAGAGTTCTAGTATCACTAAGGGTCAAACGGAAACAATCTCTCTATGATTTTTAATCTCCGGGATAAGGTTGCATACATGGAGCCCCCTTCCCTTACCCTGTTTTTGCATGTGTTTCCTTATAAATGTAGGGGTATGCTAATGATGGTGATGCACATGTCGATTTTTTTATCTCTTTTTTGTGTACCTTGTATAAAAAACAATGTTTTTTAGTAAAGTACCCCCTCCGTTCTTTTTTTGTTTTACGCTTTTGACTATTGGACACGTTGTTGACCATTCGTCTTATTCAAAAAATTTCGTAAATATCATTTATTTTGTTGTTATTTGGTTTATCCATAAAAATATTTTAAACATTACTTATTTTTTTGCATTTTTGCACTAAATTTTTTAATAAGACGAATGGTTAGAGACATGTGTAAAAGTCAAAGGCGTCAAATAAAAAAAAAGAGAGTACCATATAAGTATGCTACATTCCATGGAAGGAATTTCATTAAGACAGCATAAATGACATCTCTTTCTAATATACTGGGAAAAATTGGCTTAATAATACATATATAATTCAAAATTTAAAAAATATGCGACATCTTTTAGACATTAGTGATTTGAACCTGCTCCCGCCACCTGCCACGGCGAAAACGCCGCTTCCGCCAACTGTGACGGCGGAAGTGCCGCTTCCGCCATTGGCGATGGCGGAAACCATGCGCAGAGCCCGCGTGTCCCAGCTCCCGCCGCTCCTGCGCATGCATCCCCGAATATTTTAATACATATTTTTATGCTAGCTCCTGCTGCATGCTCCCGCATCCCTGAATATTTTAATCCCAGCTCCTGCTGCATGCATCCCATGAAAATCTCAAATAGGCTTGGTAGCACACGTGTAGAGCTAATCAATAGCATATATTTTAATACATAAATGATCTAATGCATGCAGGTTGACAGCTAATCAATAGCATATATATATTTTAATACATAAACGATCCAATGCATGCAGCTTGGTTGAAGGATGTAAACAGCAGAGGCTAATCAATAGCATATATTTTAATACAAGTTTATTTGGTGCTGTGCTAATCAATAGGCTTGGTCAGAGTCAGAGGGGATGCATGCAGCAGGAGCGCCAGCTCGCGGGACACGCGGCCTCGGCGCATGGTTTCCGCCATCGCGGATGGCGGAAGCGGCGTTTCCGCTGTCCCCGGTGGCGGAAGTGCGTTTCCGCCATGGCAGGTGGCGGCAGTAGGTTCAAATCAGTAATATCCAAAAGATGTCATATATTTTTTAAATATTGAATTATATATGTATTATTAAGCTAATTTTTCCAATATACTGTGTTGTAGATGTTAGGCACTACAAATCTATAACACATCAGGTTGTTATTAGTTTGGAAAGTTAGGCTACAAAAGAGCAACGGGAGTAAACAGGGTGTAATTTTTCCTTTGAATGCTCCAAGAAAACAGAGATCTGATTAACAAGCAAATCATACCAAACTATGGCCACAGATAAAGTTCTGGCATCCTGCTGGCACATCCCGAACTTCCAGATTCTTGAAGTAAAATACAGCCAGTGTAGGCACATGCATATTGATAAAATCTCTGTGATATGGTTTTCAAGTCTGAATGGCCCCGTAGTCTCGCCATCTGCTATAATATTCCACACTCTTCGAGATTTGTATATGCCCCATTGGACAAGACCAAATTGTCCATATAAGCAGAGATTGAGCAAAACAGTTCTGGAAGAAAGTTTATCCAGATGTTTCAAAAGTTTCTGCTTGTTTTTCCAACAATAGACAATCAGTTGTTTTGATTGTCTTTGTTTTCACAATACCCTACCCTGCTTGACTGAATACTGAAAATCCCAAAAGTACTTTCAAACCAATGTGTATCTATTTTTCAGTAGACAATGTGTAACATATGCAAGCTTTTTCATCTTCAAATATCTGCCTCCTAATAAATCTGCTTAAAACTAGAGGGTATCTGGCAGTTTAACTTGCTGTCTTGCTCAAAAACCTAAGTCAGTGCATAGGTAGCGAAGACTGAGCTATCAAGACTTTCCCTTCATTCGAACTGATTATGGCCGAAATGCTGTTGGGAATTTTCGTTTTTGAGATATCCATAGGCGCAACCATCCTTTTAGCAGTATGTATAGAAGTACTCTCAAGTGTCGACATCATCCTTCATTTTTATTTCCATTGCTATAAGATTCAGCAAGGTATAAATTTCTGTTGAACTTGGATGAGTTTTGTCTTGGGCAATGAACCTACGAAGCCCTCCACCAACATCAATCTCACTAAATCCAGGGACCTTTTTCACGCCTCTCTCCTCCATCGTCTTTCTTGCTTTCTTTGCATCTTGCCACCGCCTAGCAACTGCATAGATATTGGACAGCCCGATGTACCTGCCATCATGGTCAGGTTGCAATTGCACAAGCTGCTTGCCAACTGCCTCCCCCAACTCCACCCATCCATGCAGATGACAGGCATTCAGGAGAGAACCAAGTACAGAAACACTGGGTTTCATTGGCATACTCTTAACAACACCATATGCTTCCTCCAAACAGCCTGCTCGGCCAAGCACATCTACCAAACAAGCATAGTGCTCGACATGTGGTCTGAGCCCTTGAGCTTCAATTGAGTGAAAGAAACGCCAAGCATCATCGACCAGGCCACCGTGCACACAGGCACTTAACAAGCAAAGGTATGTGATCTCATCTGGCAAGACCCCAGCACGCTGCATCTCCTGGAACATCTCCACTGACTCCATGCCCATCCCATGCACCGCAAGCCCACCAATCACGGCATTCCATATCAAAACATCCGTGCTCTCCAGTGGCACATCCCGGAACACCTCAAGCGCCTCACTGATTGCCCCGCATTTGGCGTACATGTCGACAAGCGAGGTGGCAAGCCTTAGGTTCATTGGGAAGCCACGCTCCCTCATGTATTGATGCATCCGCCTGCCCCGTTTGAGGTCCCCAAGGTGAGCGCATGCACCCAGCACACTGACCATCGTGACATCATTCGCCCTGACCCCGTTGGTCTCAGTCTCCATCATCTCGAACACAGCGAGCGCCTCACGGTGCTCCCCGCATTTGACGTACCCGTCGATCATAGCGCTCCAAGAGACCACGTCCCTCTGGGGCATCTGCTCGAACACCCGGCGGGCGGCCGGGAGGTCGCGGCACTTGGCGTATCCATCGAGGAGCGCGTTCCAGGAGACGCGGTTCGGGAGAGGGATTTCGTCGAACAGGCGGCGGGCGAGCGCCGGGAGCGCGCAAGCTGCGTACGTGTGGACGAGGGAGTTGGCGACGTGGAGGTCGGCGGGGAGGAGGCCGCGGCGGAGTGGCTGCGCGTGGAGCGCGCGCGCGAGGCGCGGGGAGGCGAGGCGCGCGGCGGCGCGGGCGAGGAAAGGGAAGGTGAGGTGGGAGGGGCGCAGCGCGGAGCGGAGCAGGAGGAGGAAGAGGGAGAAGGAGAAGTGCGGGGTGGAGGGCGAGGAGGAGGCCTCGCGGATGAGGGGGTCGAGCAACGGCGTGGAGAGTGCGCGGCCGTCGAGGTGGCGGAGGAGGTGCGGCGGGAGCGGCGGGGAGACGGGGACTAGTGGCGGCGGCGGCGGCGGCATTCCTCGGCACCTTGGCGGGAGCTGATTGCATTGAACCAGCAAAAAAATTTTCCAGCAGTTAGCTGGCGTTTTGGTTATTTTGACAAGGAAAAATAGCAATTTGTTCATGAACTTCCGTCTCTTTCCTTTTCTTTTTTTCTGCACTCTGAGATAGGTTAACTTGGTTCTCAAACTATTAAACTAAACTAAGCTAGCTCCTTAACACCTTGACAAGTCATATGATTGCATCGCTTCTCTCATGGACGACACATAACGAACAAGCCCTAAAACCACCTTGTTGATCGGTTAGGACACCAACTTAGTTTAATTTTAGTAGTTTGAGGTCCATGTTAACCCACTTTTAAAGTTTAGGAATCAAATGGAACATGGCCGAAAGTTTAGGGACTAAATTGATACCTTTTCTTCTAGGGGCAGCGCCAGGCGTCGGACGTCCGGACGGACGCGCACGCGTCGGACCAGCGTCGTCCGTCCGATCGTCCGGCACCGCGCGCATCCGACGCGCCTCCGTGATCCCGCGTGCATCAGAAACTAGTTAGCCGAGCAGTTGATTAAATTTCAATTAAACTTCTAATTTTTGTATAAAATTCAAAACGTGTTCAAAATGTGTGGAATAAATTTCATAATTCTACTAAAATCGAGAGCAACCCATTTTAAATACTTTTTAATTTTTTGATTTTTTTTCACTTTTTTAATTTTTTTTGATATAAAACTATGAAAAGGCACTTATGAAACTTGCACTTATACTAGCGAAACTTGGTCGTATGCTGATGAAACTTGGATGAAACTTCGATGTAACCTGATGAAACTTGAATGAAACCTGTTGAAACTTGAATTGACCTGATGAAACTTGAAGAAACTTGGATGAAACCTGTTGAAACTTGATAAAACTTGCATTAAACCTGATGAAATTTGACAGTTCGGCAAGTTTTACTAATATAAAATCCAAGTTTCAGTAGGCGAAACCTAAGTTTCAGTAGACAAACCCAAAGTTTCGTCAGGTAAGTTTGAAGATTTATATGGCAGCAAACATCTTGTTACGTTCGTAAAAATACGAGGAACACGTTGGTGCAACGGTTTGTGGATTAGAGCACCCAATCAAAATTTATGGCCATCGAAAGAATAATACAAAAATGGAATCTTACTAACGTCAGCTTGCGTCATTCATTTTTTCTGCCCCCCGCGCGTGCTATTTTTGCCCGCCGCTGCATGCTCGCATGCATGGGCCGGCCTGGCTAGAGGCCCACTTCGCTCGCGTTGGTCTGGATGTGCGGCTGCAGCCTTTCCGTTTCTTCTAACAAAATAATAATAGACCATCCAAGATAACCGGCCAACGAGACATGCCACACTCCACCTCCCACATGTGCATGCTGTGCAATTCGTGGATATGTGAGATTTGTGCAGTCCATGTCATCCTTCAACAAGTCACCAAAAAATCAATTTGTTTTGTCTAGTTATATTGAAACAAATTGCTAGCATCAACCCATAGCTACATCTATCTCTCATAATTTTTTCATATTTTTCTGAAATTTATTTCTATAATTTTCATATTCATGTATTAGTTTTTCAAATTTTATTTAAAATTCATATGATCTCCAAATTCATGAATCTAATTTTCACTTTGTGAAATATATGGTCCTAGTCATTTGATGTTACACTCTGATACACTTTAAAATACCATGACACATAATAAATGGGTATACTTGGCATATCATGGTACAATATAAAATTCCATGAAAAACTTGGCCACTAGGGGTGGAACTTGAGCTCGAAGTACATGAATACTTGGGCTCGGCTTGAGCTCGGCTCGTTTGCAAACAAGCCCGAGCCAAGCCCATTTCCAGCCTCGTCCATTCGAATAAGCCTGAGCTGAGCTTATGGTAGCTCGCTCATGGCTCGTTGATTTGCCTCAAAGCCCTAAAATATTGCTCACCCAACCTACTATACCTAGCCCAACAGGCCAAGTGTTCAACACATCCCATAAGCCTAATTTTCTCTCCATCCCTTCCCTCACATTAGCCACCACCTAATTCTTTACCTACAGGTCAGCCTTGTCGTTCATCCCGCACCCTCTTTGTACAAGAGCACCACATCCTCCTTCTTTGCTTGATCGACGGTGCTGCTACCATTCCAACCCTTCCATCGTAGGCGATGTTGCCATTCTCCCTCTTTCTTTAAACCAACAGCATTGCCATCCTCAATAGTGGTTGCTATAAGTTCAATGTAGCCCTTCATGTGATTTTGGTGATTAAGACAAATAAATTTAATGAAAATACTTAATTCAGTGATTGATTAACAACAAACTTCTAATGTTATATTTATCAGAATGGGACTATTATGTTAACTTCTAAGTCTATTCTAGCTTCATATAATTTATAGGATATCCTATATATCAAATGAATAAGTTATTCATCCGTTGCAATGGTACATATTTAGGTCAATTTGGTAAATATTATGAGCCTAACATTTTAGTTAATCTTCTTAAGCCTTGCACATGCAAATGATAAATATGCAACATTGAGGTATGTAATTTGGTATTCCACACCTATTCACTAATATGTTGTTCTTATTCAAGCACATGGTATAATTTGATTGAATTTGTGTCATTATTTTGTGACATATCTAATTGAGCATAAATATATTTGTATATTCCACGTATATGTTGATTGCTTGCTTTTTAGGATCTTTGATCTTATATTGCATGTATTAGTGATCCCCTAGTTGATTCACTAGATAAACTTCACCATGTTTAATCGGCTAATGTGCGGATATGCTATCCATGAATAATCTCTTTATGCATTTCTTTTGTGGAGTTCAATTTGAATTCCATATAATGTAGTGTATTTTTATTAATCCATGCTTCCATTTATGTTTCATTTATGGGATAAATTACTTCACGTATGTTCTAGTTATTAAATGCACATATATAAGTTCATCATATATATTTATTCATTTGCACATCATGTGAAGTTTGGAGATAAATTAAGTTAATTAATTTCCATTAGATATTAGAGCAACCATCCCTCTAGTGCATATGATCAATATATCTTCGTTATGATGCACTTAGTAGAGACCATTTCATATGTCAACTGTTTCGTTAATATTGTTCTTCATCATAAATCAAAGGTCATCATGCACGGTGCATCAAGGAGTGATACATGCAATCGCAAGGTAAAAGTACAGCTACTATAGGACTAAGAATGTTTCCTAGTATTTTATCGATCTTGATGTTGGTGGAAGACCAGGATAGTAGGATAGTTGTCATACTATTAAGTGGGGTCCGAAACAGTGTTAATCGGATCGGTTTCTTAGCTCTCATGTGATGCACCTGAGTCTTTTTTTTACCTAGTTGAGCCTACTGTGTGTCTTAGGATGTAGGAGGTGTGTAGCAAGGAAGAGTGGTGTCTGGGGTGTCGGTTGGTGTCGAAAAGTGTAAGTTTTAGAAGTTCATTTGGTTTACTTAGGTTTTATCATTTATGTACCCCTCGTTTGGGTTTAAGGTGGTGAAACCTTGTGAGTTGGATAGCCCTCATTCTTAGCTTTCCGTAGAATACAAGGTTACCAAAATCATAATTTAGAGTAAAAAGTTATGGGTGTTATGGCGGGAGGAGGTGTTGCTGATAGTGCCCTCCAGACCGTGTCCAGTGGAGTCTCGACGGCTTGTGTTTGGATCTATGACTATGAGCGATCGGACATTATCTGGTAGCATCGGACTGTATCTTGGGAGCACCGTACTGGCTAGTTTTTTACCTAACGGCTTGTACCTTGTTTAGGGGGTATTTATACTCCCTTTGGCCAGTTAGGGAGAACCTTTTGGAGGGTTATAGCTCATCATTAAGGTGTTAGTGTGAGATTCATGGAGAGGGATTTATATATGCTTGGAGTGGTCTGGAGAAGGATTAGTGAAGAGGAGAGAACCATTTTTATGTGAATTTGGTGAAACCCCTAGTGACAGGAGGAAGTGACCGAGTGTGGATTGTTTGCATCACTTTTTTGTTTTGATTCAGTGCGATCAAATGACTACAGTCTTGTTACTCTTGGTGCTTGCCAACACCTTGACAGCGTGGATGCGTTGTGCACTAGTGACCTTCTCAAAGAGCTTGTGAGGAGGCCTGGGAGAATCATGTAAGTAGTGTTGGTGCTTGCCATCTTCAGAGCGAAGGAAGTAGTAATTACTAGTAGAGTGGAGGTGGTCGGCATCAGAGAGAACCAATACTTACGAGGATAAAGCCTCGACATGGATTAGGGAGACCGACAGGTCTTCTCATCACTTGTGGTTTTCCATACATTAGATGATTATTATTGAATGATCGAAATATCGCCTGGAGGGGTTGATGGTGTTATAAAAATATTCAACCAAATTTAATATGGAAGCTTTTTATCCCGGACAATTCGATACTAATAGCTGGATAGTTTAATATGGCACCAGATAGTCCGGCAATCACCACCGTCCAACCTACAAACAGAGTTAGGGTTAAATCTAAAGCAAGCCTCACAAAATCGAAGTTATCGTATGCACCAAAAGCAAATCGATAGCAACAAATAGAAGCAGTAGTACTCGAAGCAGCTACTCAACCACACAATAACTTAAATCACAAGTAAATCAACCAAGCAAATTAAAGGAAACCAAGAGCAAAGAGCAGACATGTCGATGTTTGTTTCCCAAAGTTTGGATCCTCAAAGGGATCCTATGTCTCCGTTAAGGTGGCTCGGTCACACTTGAGTCCAGGTCTTTATCAACCACTTTCCTCACCGAGGTCACGCTAAGACCCTCGGCTTCACTCCTTGATTCCTTTTCTCATGGAGATGAAATCGACCTTCACAAACTCCCATGGCTTACCACACAAAGCATTGGTGGCTTGTGGTCAACTCTTAGCCGTCTAGAAGTCCTCAACCTTCGAGAGTAACAAATACGGTAAAAAAGAAGCTTGGAAATGAATCAAGCGCTCAAAGGATAAAGGTTTCGCTCTAGTGAGGCACCATGAAAACATCACAGCACACAATGAGTAGGTACACTTGGTACCATGGTACACTCTGAAAGTCCGTGGTACAACACCATGGCTTCAATATGGTGAGAAGAACATGAAACACTCTAGTACACCCTAAAACACCATGAAACGTCATTGCACACAATAAGCGGGTACACTTGACACACCATGGTACATTGTGAAACACATGACATACAATGAAACATACTGGTATACACTAAAACACTGACACAGAACAAAGGGGCGCAATGTACACTTGCTACACCGTGATACAATGTAAAACATGTTAGCAATAAATCCGAAACACCATGATACATCCTATCCCGTTTTTTTGGGTATGTGACAATATATCATACCCTATTATCTTTGTTTAAAATAATTAAGTCCAAATTGGAGGCTAGAGGTTATCCTAGAAGTCGAGGACATGATTTTTTCTTTATATCCATGAAAATTAAATTGATTAACCTAAAATTATACATGGATATTTCGACACCAACCCTCTTTAAAATTTGCATTTCATTGTATGACACCGCTCCACGGTCATGTCCTACATTGTCATTCTCCTAAATTTTAAACATATAATAGAGCTCTATTCTTAAAACAATAACCTATCTTATCATAAATATATATCATCAAAGTTTTGAAACTTCAACAATTAATATATGTTTTGATATTTTAAAAATTAGTTGATTAGTCAAAACAATCGTTTAAAGTTGTGCATGTTAAAATTTGAAAACTTTATCTATCGATATATTTTAAAATATGTGGAGTTTATAGATTAAAATCATAATCACACATAAGGAGAGTTATCTCTAAAAATGCTTCTATGTTAGACATATAAATATATGCGATTAGGGCTGAAAAACGAGCCAGAAGCTCGCGACTGTTTGGGCTCGGCTCGGTTCCAGCTCAGCTCGTTAAGAAACGAGCACGAGCCAAGCACCATTTTCAGCTCGTGCAACTAACCAGACCGAGTCAAGCCAGAGCCTGGCTCGCTCGGGCTCGGCTCGGCTCGTGGCTCGTACATAATCATTCATCAATCACCGAGCCTGTTTTCACTCGAGCTCAAGCTCGTGGCTCGTGGCTCAAGCTCGTGCGGGCTCGCGTGCTACCACCGAGCCGAGCCCGTTTTCAGCTTGGATCCCTTGCTCAGCTCGGTTCGGTACCTAGCGAACCGAGCCGAACCAAGGGCGGGCTCACTCGGGCTCAGCTCGTTTCCACATCTTGTTAATGGTAAAAGTTGTAATTTACAGCGAAAATGTTCAAAATATATTTATGGCTTTACGTAGAAGTTGAAAGTAGTTTTGGACCCGTGCTAGTGTTTCGGTAATTGAAACACCCTCATCTCTTAAAATGCTATGGTATGAAAACCATGAGCTGTTTGAAAATTGGTTTTGCAAACCGCTCGAAAACCAAAATAAGTGTGTTTAGAAAACCTGCCTGTATAATTTTTTTAAAATGTGGTTTCAAACCATTCGAATATCATGATATGTTTGGGGTTTTCAAAAATCCACGTCTTTATTTTATTGTTAGTTTTTTTTGCAAATTCCTATTATTCGAGACATCGCTACTTTTTTTCGAGTTATTAGATTCTTCTTGTCAGAATGGAGATTGCTTTGTCTATGGACGTTTGTAAATTCCTTTGATTCTTTTTAGAAGAATGGAGATTGTTTGTCTATGGAGAATGGATCGTAAATATTTCTCATCTCCAGTTCAAGGTGACACATGTTCTCTGGCTTTCAAAACTACGTTACGGCAAAAGATGAAGTACGAACATTGCAGCTCATCTGTAGTCTGTCGGCAACCAAAAACAAATATTCAAGCTAGCACCAACTTCTCCGCCTGCTCGCATGCGCATCACAAGACAGTGGAGGCTGGCAGGAGAGCTCAACGAAAGCGCATGAAAATCCCATGTATTCTAATTTGGAAATCTGTCATCAGACAATAGATGAGCGACAGGACCACTGTCCCAGCAACATCTAAACGTACTGAAAGTAAATATCATTGCAGGGCTTGCCCGTGTCTAAGGTTTCATTAGTTTAACAAAACACATCGCTGGCCGCAACAAATATTGGACACTAAACCAATTGGCACGACATGCCTTAACTATATAGGTCGTCGTCATCGCCGCCAGCAGCAGCAGACGCAAAAGGATCAGCCGCAGCTCCGGCAGCAGCCCCAGCGTCTGACCGCTCCGAGAAGCGGAACTCACTGCCAAACCCACGGGACTGCTGCAGCGTCTGGGCGAACGCCTGGTACTTGCGGATGTCGGCGTCGCTCACACTCCTGCGTGCATACTTCATCGACTCCTCGAAATGGGCAGCTTTGATCTCTGCGACCTCATCCACCTCATCTTCTTCCATCGCTTCAGGGTTGTCCTTCCTCCGCCTCTCCCTCTCGATGTCCTGAAACCAATGCAGCAGTGCAGAGTTTAGAAGTGGAAAGATTAACTTTGCCAGGAGCATGTTCCCAATTGTTTTGGCTTTATAAAAGAGGGTGGAATAAAAAAAATATGGACAAACTAGGACTGCCCCAAGCATAGAAGCAACCCAGGTAAACATAAAACAGAGCATAATCTAAAAATAAAGTGGAGCAAATATTAAATAGATTCAACATTTCATGCTAGATGATGTTACTCTTCAGTATAAATAAGGTTCATCATTCAAATTTGTCTACATGAATAAATCATCTCGATAGAAACTACCAAGAAGTGCCAAGGATTAACTACTGTTGTTCTATTTTGGAGACGAAGCTAAGATGGACATGAAACTGGTTTATGATCAGATGAGTTGGTGCACGGATAATTAACTCTGCATGTTCAGATTACTACATCATATGGCCAGAGCAAGTTACCTTCTCAATGTTCTCTCTAATTGCATATTTGCATGCGCGCTGACAGATTTCTGTAATATCTGCACCACTGAACCCTTGGGTATATTTGGCAAGAGCTTGCAAGTCAACATCCTTTGCCACAGGCGACTTCCTTAGACAAGCCTTGAAGATTTGGAGCCTAGATTGGTCATCAGGAAGTGGAATATAGATTAACTGATCAAGACGCCCTGGCCTAAGCAAGGCTGGGTCTATGATGTCAGGTCTGTTAGTTGCGCCAATGATGAACACAGTTTTTTTGGCATTCATGCCATCCATCTCTGTCAGTAGCTGGTTCAGCACTCTATCAGCAGCACCCCCAGCATCACCGACGCTACTTCCTCTCTGCCATAGGATGAACATAAGTAATTGTGATACCAAATACTAAGGAAGCTAACAGGTGGGGGCTGTTGACAAACCTGTGTAGCAATTGAATCAAGCTCGTCAAAAAAGAGAACACATGGTGCAGACTGACGTGCCTTGTCAAAGATTTCACGAACATTTGCTTCACTCTCACCAAACCACATGGTAAGCAGCTCCGGACCCTTCACACTAATGAAGTTGGCCTGACATTCGTTGGCAATTGCCTTGGCCAACAAAGTCTTACCACAACCAGGAGGTCCGTAGAACAGAACTCCTTTCGATGGAGACATGCCAAACTTCTCAAATTTCTCTGGGTGCTCCACCGGATATTGGACAGTCTGTCAAAAAAAAATGTAGCATTAGCAAGCTATCTATACTGCAGAAGACCACCATAATAAAATCAATGTCCATATAAATACCTCCTGCAGTTCCCTCTTGACATTATCCAGTCCACCAATATCTTCCCAAGAGACATTTGGAACTTCCACAACCTAAATTCAAAAGGAAACCAAGTATTGTCAAGCAGGAACAAACATAAATCAAAGGTGCTTGTTTCAATAGGAACTCACAGTTTCACGTAGGGCAGATGGGTTGCTTGTTCCCAATGCAGTCTTGAAATGGTCATTTGTAACAGCCATGGAGTTCAATATCTCGGCATCTATTGTCTCATCCTCCAGATCAATGATATCCATCTTCTCACGAATGCACTGAAGTGCAGCCTCAGTGCAGAGAGCAGCAAGATCCGCACCAACATACCCATGGGTGTCTTTGGAAATACGTTCCAAATCAACCTATTATACAATTAAAAAAGGATGTGTTAAGCAAGTGAAATAATAGGACAAAATCATAAAAACAAATAGCTAATATAAAACAACAGAAAAAAAAAGTGTTACAAGGCCACTTACATCTTCTGCTAGTTTCATGTTTTTAGTATGTATGCGGAGAACCTCAAGGCGTCCAACTTCATCAGGCACTCCGATGTCAATTTCCCGGTCAAACCTTCCAAATCTTCGAAGAGCAGGATCAATACTGTTAGGGCGATTTGTAGCACCCATAACAATTACATGTGATCGAGCTTTGAGTCCATCCATGAGTGTTAGAAGTTGCGAAACAATACGCCGTTCCACTTCTCCATTTGTCTTCTCTCTCTTAGGAGCAATGGAATCAATTTCATCAATGAAAATGATTGAAGGTGCATTCTTCTCTGCTTCTTCAAATGCCTTTCTAAGATTGCTCTCACTCTCTCCTGCTAACTTCGACATAATTTCTGGGCCATTAATCAAAAAGAAGAATGCTCCTGTCTCATTAGCGACAGCCCGAGCAATAAGTGTCTTCCCAGAACCAGGTGGTCCATATAACAGTATACCCTTCGGTGGCTTCACACCAATAGACTTGAAAAGCTGGGGATGACGTAGTGGAAGTTCAACAAGCTCTCTAATTTGAGCCATCTGCTTCCTAACTCCACCAACATCATCATAACCAACTTCATCAAGCCTCTCCTCATCCTCCCTCTTGATAGGTTCTCCATCACAGAATATTTCTGTATCCGGAGCAACAATGCAATACTCAGCAGGGTCGGTTTCTATTACCTTGAACTCCACACTTCTCATTCCACCCCTGACAAGGAAAAGGTCCCCTTTTCTCACAGGGCGATATGCTTCTAGGAAGTATGCTGCACAGTTTCACAAAATGTGTTTTAGTGGGCAAATTAATGTGACCAGTTTCCATGTCAAGGAAAAAATAGTAGATATAATAATACTTAAAGAGTGATTTACAGTTATCCTGAAAAGAATTAGAAATGAAAATAAAATCACATGAAGTTTTGAGGGTCACAAACTCACGTTTCAAGAAGGCATCAAACAGGTTCCCAGTGATGCCTTCCACTGTATCATCAATTGGGAGGATATGCACACGCTTCCCATATTTCACATCCTGGCACTGATGGACAGAGATAACATCACCAAGCCGAACCCTCAGGTTTTTCCTGACCACCTTGTTCATCCTAACTTTAGGCTCTTCGCAGGTGTCATCCGCAAGAACAATACAAATAGTGTCCTTCCTCTTCTTACCCTGTAATGCAGAATAAAAGATGTAAGAACCAGAACCAGATACAGCAGCAACCATCAAGAAAGCTACTCCCACCATTCTAAAATAGACGTTTTGGATATTTGACACGGTTTTCAAAATGTAACTTTGACCACTAGAAGCCATTGCAATTTATTTATAAATTTATAAAATGCAATTAAATTAAATTAAATTATTATAATATTAAAGGAAGTTCTTTTCGAGATGAACCTATCTATATAACTATTATTATATGTTCAATCTATATAGTTTAAAAGCTTTTTATGGATAAATGTTTCAAAACTTGACTTAGGACAAGTCTAAAACAACTACTATCTTAGTATTAGTATTTTAGAATGGAGGAAGTAATAACTAACTGCCAGATTAATAAACTTGCAAGTAGATGAACTACTATATCCGGATATATCTGGAAGTTGATGAGAACCATATAAAATCATGTCAAATACAAATTAGATTTACAAATCATGTCCCGTATGTGCCTATGTAGATATGGGCATATGGCAGCTTAATTGTAGAAGCTAAATCTCAATCAAATGGACACAGAAGTCACATTTTTCAACACTGCAGAACACAATAGAATTATTTGCTTAACTTTAATTAACTATAAAGAGGAAAAATATAACTTGTCCAAAATAACTCGTACAGGATTATGTTTGTTTGAACAGTATAACAATGTAACTATAAAACATACTTTAACATATAAGAACATCTCAAGCCTCATCCAGAAAAATCACAACATCACGCTGAGGGGAACACTGAAGGCAAACATTAACCAAAGCGGGTATTTACCCTTATGACACTCTTTAAAATTTGTATTTAGTCCCATGATACTCAGGCTCACTTTCGATGACTCAGATGGTCCCACATGTCACACACATGAAAATTAGCACATGAATTGGGTTTCATGGGGCTAATTTTCCCATCCAAAGCATAAGAGCTAATCATAAGAGTTATGAGATGAAATCTAACACCTCCTCTGCAATCCAAAGCTTCAATATATATATGTATGTGTGTGTGTAATCCTACACTTCAGCAGGAAGGTACGTTTTTTGAACAGATCTGTTCATGTTTATCCCCAGATTAGCTAAATTCCGATCGCCTACGCAGCGGCCACAGATCGGTTCACTGCCCTTCTCCGGATCTCAGTAAAACCACCGCCAATCTCACAAGAACCCCCCAACGCTAGACGGGCTCAAAACCCCAGAACATGGATGGCTCAGTTCAGCCCACACCATACCTTGAGGAGGACGGTATCGCCGCGGAAGAGCTGCAGCTTCTCCATGGTGTCCGGGTGCAGCGCAACGACGGAGTTGTCATCATTGGTGGCCTCGTCGACCACCAGCCGGTTCGGTGACTTCTTCCTCTCCAGGATTGCCGTCGAATAGTCCTTCTTCCCCTTCCTGTGCCCACATGCAGAAACCAAAACAGAAATCACCAAAAAAAGCCACCCCAAATAACCAGATCGGAACCGAAACCCTAGCGGCCGAGGCTGAGGCCGCTAGATCGGATCGGGGTGGGGGCGGGATCTCACGGATCGGCGGTGGACGACGGCTCGCCCTGGTTCGCCATGGCAACTCCCCGTCCTCGCGCGGCGGCCAAGGCGGCGGCGGCGCTGTTGAGGAGGCGGTAGGTCTCGGGTGGTTGGTGGTGGCGACGGTGGCGTTAAGGCGATGGACGGGGAGAGAGAAGAGGTAAGAGAAGAGGGGATTAGTATTCGCTTTATACATATTTCTTTCTTGCGGTGGGGGGTTTGGGAGTATCGAGCCCGCGACCCCCGCGTCACCGGGCACGCCACTGACTCGTTGGCCCATGTTCCCCATGGCCCACCTGCCATGGAACGTTCCGGAACCTTCCGGAGTCCGCAGGGGAGGGGTCTCGCGCCGACGTGGACGCATATGGGCCCACCTGGAAGCGGGCATGGCGCACGTGGGTAAACAGGTGACCGGTGAGGAGCAACGACGCGTCCGTGGAAATCGTGCTCGGGGAAGGTCACGCAGAGGCTTGGTATCTGTGAGGGGGAGCCGGAGAGGGAATGAGATGGTGGCGTGGTGCGAATTGCAACCGAAATTCTTTACCCTGCGTTTGGTTCAAGATTAAACGGTGGATTAGCGATTTAATCTGCCGAACATCCTTGCGTTAAACAAAATTAAATCAATCCGATCAACATTATTAGATCCGCTAGTTTAAAATTAGCTAACCCAACCAGAATATAGAATAACTTAGGCACTATCTATCTTCTACTCTACTCTATAATTGATTGAGCAGTTGGTTTAGATCCAACTATAAATTACTTCTGTCTATTCTATTCACCCATCATCCAACAGTCATAATTTTTCAAAAGTTCGCTATCAATGCGATATGTAGAGACCATAGACTCTTGACTCAATACATATAGACTACGGACTCTTGACTCGATACATATAAATCACGGACTCTTGGGTCTCTTAACTCGATACGTATAGACCACAAACTCTTTACTCGATACATATAAATCATGGACTCTTGCCCTTATATACAAAGGATTCATGGTCTCTTGACTCGACACATATAAACCACATACTTTTGGGTCTCTGAACTCGATACATATAAATCACAGACTCTTGCCCATATATACACGGGATTCGTGGTCTTTCGACTCGATACGTATAGACCACAGACTCTTGGGTTTCTTGACTCGATACATATAGACCACAGACTCTTGACTCGATACGTATAAACCACGAACTCTTGCCCATATATACACGGGATTTATGGTCTCTTGACTCGATACGTATAGACCACACACTCTTGGGTCTATCAACTCGATACGTACCACAGATTCTCGACTCGATACGTACCACAGATTCTTGACTCGATACGTATAGACCACGGACTCTTACCCACATGAATTCCTTGGACGGGTTATATATCTCCGGTGTATAGGTGGACGTTATATATCTCCGGTGTATAGGTACTATATATAAGAACACATCAAATTACAGAGCTATACCAGCTGGCCGGTCTCGCTAGCTCTAAAAATAGGGGTAGAGGCAGGCACGTACGCCCCAATCATAAATAAACAACGTCTGCCCAGGCTAGACGATGGAATAATAATAATATAATATAATAACTCTATAATTGAGCAGTTTTGACCTACATCCAACTATAGATATCATCCGCCCATATCCTTCATACAACAACTATAATTGGATCACTTAAACTTTGCTTAAATTACACACCTTTGCCACTCTATCTATCTAAACCTGTCATGTATGAGTACAACCAACAGTACGTCGAGCTGGCCTACGACGACGTCACCGACGCGGACGCGATTATCTAATGTATTCTGATCTTGATTTGAATTCAGATCAAGCAATTGTTGTCCGTAATATGCACGTATGTTGTATACTTGTACAAACTCATACCGTCCTACGACGCGTGCATGCATCGCGCTCGCGCGGGGGACGCCGGTGGCCAGAACCCGTACGTGCATGCGCACGCTTCCTTGTCGCCGCCTTCCTCGTGCCATCGTCGCTTGACCGGCCGCCACTCCTTGTATGAGTACCATTGTCAGTCCGTCGAACTGGCCTATATGGCGTCGTCACCGACGTGGACTCCATCGCCGCCGCCTTTCATGGTTGCGATTATCTAATGTATTCTGATCTCGATTCGAATTCGGATCAAGCAATAGCTATTCGTAAGCTGCATGCCCACAGTATACATGTACAAACTCCTACCGTTCTACGACGCGTGCATGCATCGCGCTCGCGCGGGAGACGCTGGTGGCTTCAACCCGTACATTCATGTACAGGCTTCCTCGCCGCCGTCTTCCTCGCGCTGTCGTCGCTTGACCGGCAGCTGCTCCAAGCGCCGCCGGACGCCATGCGTGACCCGCCATCGCTCCTACGCCTCGCCCCCGCGCCGTCGCCGCCGTGAATAGTGTCGCTCCTAAAAGACATTAATTTTTTTCATTTTCGTTTATTGTCCGCTATTTTTTCTCTGCAACTTTAACTCCATAAAGATGCCAACACGTTGGTGAAAACGGTTTGTCGATTGGAGCTACCAGTCAAAAGTAATAGCTGTTTAAAGAAAAACGAAAAGGAGGAATCTTCGCTGATGTCATCTTACATGCATGCAGGTTGGAGGGAGAGAGCTAGCTTCCTGGGGCGTGTTTTGTGCATGCATGCAGGTTTGACGTTTTGTGTGAGTTGGGCCGGCGTCCGATCCAAAAAAATTGGTCGGACGTCCAACCCCAAGTCGCGCCCTTTTAAAAAAACAAGTAAAAATGGATCCAAAACTCAAGACTAACTTGATAAGCTTTCGTCATTTCAGTCGTTCGGCTATTCAGCCGTTCTGATCAGCCCAAAAGAACATAACCTTGATTCTTTTCTATTGACCCCACTAAACCAACCAAAAAAAGTCTAGATTAACTGGATTAATTGTCAAACACAAAACTTGATTAAGTTAGATTAAACTAATTCATCTACGTCATCTTCGAGAGTTCGGGGAAAAAAGGATTTGAAGGTTTCAATCCCAAACCCCGCCGGAGGGAAAAAAAACACTCGAGGAACTATTTGATAACAAAGTATTTTTATAGTTTTGAGGTAAAATCATAGTTTTCAAAACTGAGAGGCATTTGAAAGACAAAAAAATACTTCATTTTAAAACCATGGTTTCTACTTTCGAAACCATAGAATTTTTGTCGTATTTAAAACTCCACCGATAGCTAAAATTTTCATTTGTTTAGCACTTACTAGCTCATGTGTTTGGTCAAGTTTACCATGTTAAAAACCATGTATGAAAATAGACGATAGTGTACCTAGCATATAGAAGGACGCTAATAGAGAAGTTGTCCCTCACTTAGATCCGATTGCTTCCCTCGCCAGAGACGGCCTTCGGGGCGAGGAGTCACGGATCTTGGTGGGGGATGTACAGGAGCAAATTTAAGTGTAGTTTTTCAAAGGGTTTTGGCTCCGGCGAGATGGGTGGCAGCGGGTCAGTTGTCTCATGTGTGGCGGTCAGTCGAAGGGATGGTCATCATCCAGTACGGTCGAGGACTTGCACGGCAGGTCGACGGTGGTGGTGAGGGGCCTTGCTGACTATCACAGTGGTTGCCGCGTAGGTTAACTGCCTTGGCGAGGTTTTCTTCGTTTGGCGTCGTCGTGCTACTCCAGTGTTTTTGCAGCTGTTTTTTCATGTTCAGTGTCGACTTTGTAACAGGAGGGCCCTCACGATTCATCGTTGTACTCGGCTCGAAGAGTTGGCATCCTCATCGGTAATAAAGGTTAAGGTTGGTGTCTTAGACCTTGACGGTGAAGATATGGTTACTCTCACTAGATCTGTGTAGTGGGAAGGATTGAGTTTGTGATATGAACTCTGTTGTTGGTGGAGTTAATGTTGGCTGCAGTGGTTGTTGGTGGCAGCAACTTGAGTTTGTTCGCCTCATTTGTGACTACAGTAGAGGTTTGCTCGTCTATGATTAGTCTTGAACTTGCTCTTCTTCTCTGTCACCCTTTGAGGTTTGCGCCAGAGAAGACGGATTAGAGAAGATGGATTAGGTGCCAAAGCCGGTCTCGATGGACCTTGCCTTCGAAGCCGATGTAGCGAGACTGTGAGAGGGTTTGGCATCTTCCATGCCTTTGATTTCGGTTCTTGTAAAGGTTTGAATGCAATGGCATATGGTTGTTCTTGTAAGTGGAAGCTCCTTGAATAGAATGAGACAATATCTTTTTCAAAAAGAATAGTTTAGTGGAGTTTGATGAAACCATGATTTTCATATATGTACACAATTGTTAGGTCTATGAGACCTTTTTGAGCTGTTACATATCTATTAATCTACGTATATTGATGAGACGGCGTGTATTCCTTCGACTTATTGATCTTGGTCTAAAAGAATTCTGAACCAACTAATGATAGCTTTAAAAATAGAATATAACAGAAACAATTCCTCTGATACACTTCTACAGACTCTCGAAATTCACTCATTTCATTATTTTAGCCTATAATAGAATGACCTCTACGTATTATAAAACAATGGTTTCATAAAGCATGTATCAAACAGGCCCTCGGACTTTTTCTTTGTCCGAAAGACCATTTTTCTTGATAACATAGTAATGTCGTAACTCATAAAGTTTTTCTTTCTCCAAATGAACATTTTTTAGATAACATAGTAATGTAGTAGCTCATAGCCTTTTTCTTAGTCCGAAAGACCATTTTTTTATATAACATAGTAATGTCGTGACTCATAGGCTCTCTTGAAGATTACCTCTAGAAAAAAAGAAATTGTTATGAGGACATTCGGTTGTATCCGATATTGCACAAAATGTTTCTGGACTTTCCAATGTTAAACGAAATATTGTATCATATACGTGCATAAAAAAGCTGTAAATTTGTCCGGGGGTTGTTTGAGATGCAGCATTTTTTATTATCTCGTACGTTAGCGAGATAGAGTGTTTGAAAAACTAAATTCTTTGACTTATTAATCTTGTTTTAAAATTTTTAAACAAGAAATGAAAGTTTTTTTAAAATATTAGGAATTAAGCAAAACAACTAGCAAATTTCACTTATACAAACTCTCAAAATTCACACAAGTACTTCGATAGATAATTATATACATTGCATTCGCATCTTGAAAACGACCTCTAAGAAGTTGCTCTGTTTAGTTTCTAATATTTTTTACTTTCATTGGTTGCTTTAAGATTCATTAAAACTGGGATAAATTAGCCCAAGAATTTAGTTTTCAAACACACTGTTGCAACATATAGAGATAATCAGATATTTTATTGAACATAGATCTTAGCAGAATAGCGGTGTTACACGCAAAACCAAGTAATTGTTGCGAAAATACGCCCAAATATGGTTCGCATTTTTTGTTGCACGTAGCGTAAGGGGATATTGGATTGGATGTTTCAGTTCCCTTTCGAAAACAATACTATTCCAACAAAACTAAGTAACCTAATATAAAACTACAATACCAGCCAAGATTTCTTACTTGCCTTTTATTAATTACTAGTGGGTACACGCGCTTCCCTGCGTCGCGTTGGCCACGTTATTTGTTACGGTACCAGAGTGAAACTATTATAGCACAACATTTTAAAGTTAAATTTGAATAGGTATATTGAACTCTGTACATCAGGGTTCGTTAAATTTGAATAGGTATATTGAACTCTGTACATCAGGGTTCTAAAAAACAATGATAAATGACAGGTTTAGGGCTATACGAAGCCTAGAGTTTCCATCTGATGCTATTTGTTTTACTACTATTCCTCCATTAAAACATACACATGAATTTCGATAATACAACAAAGTAAAATATCTAAAAGAAAAAAGCCGAAACTCTAAAAGTGGTCATATATAAAAAATGAGTATGCATAACAGGACTTGCATCTGCCTAGTATAAAGTATGTCTTATTCCAAATTTTCTTTTATCATCCCACCAAACGAATAGAAATTGTATTCTACTAAATGAAGTGTGTAGATTCCAGTGTTTAAAAGGAGTAAATGAGAATAACAGAAGCATTGCCAGTAGAACTAAATGTGCAGTACATTCATTTATGCTCTTCTTGCAAATAAGTCAGCATCCTCATCAATGATCTTGATCGTCAGTTTGATTTTGCTGTCCATATTTGCAAATTCAAACATAAACCAAAAATAATTCAGTACAGATTAGAGCACCAAATAACATAAGTAAACGGTACCCCCTAACATTTGCAGCTGCTGAAATGTAAGTTGGTATTTCTTGAACAATACCAAGCATAGGATGACCTGTAAAGATTGAGTCCCTTCAAGTAATCTTGTGAGTTCAAAATGTGCAAGAAAATATTCACTGTGTTCAAAATTTGTGTGGTAAAATTTGTGTTGTTTAATTCCTGAAATTCATTTTGACCATGGCTGCTAGACTAAGTCAGGTTCTATATTACTTTCAGTTATAAATTTCCCCAAGTTAAATAATTGAACACAAGCATCTACCTGCCATGTACTTGCTGCTTCAAAAAGGCAAAAACGTAAAAAACCTAATTCAAAATTGCAATATGTAAACTGTAACAACAGGGCTTCCCATCTGGGTTGTTATAGGTGCCAGTATTGAACTCGATCATGTGCTTTTCATCAATTAATCATCTGCCTTTCCACAAGAGACACGGAGGATGGGTCATTTTCATACAACATTACGACGGGAAGGACATACAGCTGCATCTGTACTTCAGCATTAAAGTCTCACCCTCATATTTACATCTGAAAATACATCACACACTGCCTAGGTAACTCTAAAAGAACATATTGGAGTCAACACCTAGATGCCAAGTTGCCAACCAACGGAATAGGCATGGATAACTTTAGTAATTTCACAACAAATTACTACCAATCAGGCAGGAGAATATAAGGCTACTGTCAATAAGCAAGGTTCATGCTGTTAATCTTTGCCATAATGACCAAAGAAAGTTTTACCTGTGAGATTTTCTTGGAGCCATTTTGAGTTCTTTGGGCATATATGATTTTGAAATCCCACCAACACGAATACTTGCGCATTGGATTGTTTGGTGACATCATCGCCATCAAAGCCAGCCAAGAGGACAGAACAGCACTCGTTGGCCTCTACGCAGAACTTTTGTAACTTGGACGCCAATGTGGTAAATCAAAGCAAAAGAAAATCAGCCTACATGGAAACACGGTGAAGATATAAATAAGTGTGAGCGAATTTTATCAATGGATTGGAAAACAAAAGGCACAAACCTGCAATTTTTAAGCCAAGGAAATTATGTCCTATTCTAGAAATTTTTGAAGCATAAATGTCGAGAAGGAACGCGTTATCTAAAAGACTCTATAGAATAAATATGTATTTTCTCAGGTGGCACGATACAAAAATGTAAAACACCTTTGGCCTTACGAAGCTAAACTACACTGTATAACCTGTAAGGAAATGCCATCCATAATGCTTGCTTCACAAAATGGATTAAACACCATCCATGCAAGCAGCTCCTATATAAGTGCACAAATCAGGAAGCTTACCTGGTAATGTTGATATCTGCAGGCATTAACCCCAAAAAAGGCATAGATCAGTAATGCAAGCGGCATAGCTATCCTGGTTGTTACTGACCACTGCAGAAATGCAGAGCCCAAGTCACTGAATTAGCAAAGAGTTACAGAAAAGAACATAGGGGATCCGACCTGGAGGTTGCAGATCTGGCTTCCGTCTTCATCGGAGAGGAAGAAGCCGTAAGGTTCGAGGTGGCGGTGGGCATGCGAGACGACATCAGAGGACGGGCGGCGATCCGGCTTGGAGAGGGAAATGAGGGACGGACCCGGCGGCGACATAGCAGGGACGGGCCGCATCCCGACGGGCGGAGGACGCGGAGCATTGCCGACTGGGCGGAGATCAGGGGCGGTGTGGGGAGAAAGGGCAGCGACGCCGCCGTGAGCCCACGGTGCCCAGATCCAGCGGCCGCGCAGCAAGGACGGGAGGCGCACCGGCGGGCGAACGACGCGGAGCGGTGCCGAGCGGGCGGAGATGGAGGCACCATCGGTGGCAGAGGCGGGTAATTACCCCACAACTACAGCTGCACTTACGAAGGCTAAAAGGACGGATTGGAAGCAGCGAAAAATATGAGGGACATGGAAGCAACTTTTCATGGAGGAATTCACACTGCAGGAGGACCAGCACGCAAATCCTAGGGACCTCGAAGGAAAATACGGGCTATTGGGGGGTTTTTTGCAAACCGGTATGGCTGGGAGCAGGCATCAGGTGGCAGGACGTACAGGCGACACGCGTCCCCTTAGGGGCCAGGTAGCGCGGCCGGGAAGCTGACGCGCGTCCCCTCGCTGGGACGGGGCTGCGTGGCCCGATCTGAGCCGTCCACTACGCCGATCGGACGGCTGAAAAAATTCCAACGACATGGGCACGATGAATGCGCAGGAACTTGGCCGGATACGCTGAATAGAGTGCTTTGAAATTACTTTTTTAAGCAACGGTCCTGGTTGAATTGCCTTTCAGTTCTTTTCAGCTTAACAGCTTAACGACTTATCTACGTTTTAAAAACACATATACTTTGAGTTTTTTGAGTCCGTTTTTTCGCTGTTTTGAAGGTGGGTTCTAACACTTTAAAAAGCAAGTCAAACGAAATGTATCCGAATCTCGAGACTATATCGAGAAGCTTTCGAAGTTCAGTCATTTCAGCCGTTCATCCGTTCAGATCAGCTCAAAAGAACAGTTAAGTCTCCGGTTAGTTTTTTTTTGAAAACAATTACTCGCACAACGGTCTATGAAAAACCTTCTCCAACCATACCACTCTAAAAAAATCAGCTAGCTCAAATAACTCCCATCAATTTTCGCTCTCTTGTTCTCCCCCTCCTCCCCTCTCTCACCCTTCTCTTAAGCCGGTCCTCCTTCTCCTCACCACCCCGCGATGAATGATGAGAATGGCGCCTAGGTCTACACTCTCTCCTCTTCCTTCTCGCTCTCCCTATCTCCTCTCTTCTCGCTCCCCTATCCTCTCTCTCTCTCTCTTCCCGCAACTTGCTTCCTCCCTAACCCTCTCTTTATCTCTCCACTTCACCATGATGTAGTCCACATTCTACCGCTGCCAAGAGCATTGGCATAGATCACTAGACCTTGTTGAGCTCTCTCCGTCGCCGGAGTAACATTGTTGAGCTTCAATTTGTGCCTTCCCCTAATTTCAGTCACCTCCACCAGTTTCCAAAATTCTTCAAAATGGATTGCTAAAGTTTTGGGGTTCTGCATTCATAAGCATACTAGCGAGTTCATTACTCCATCCTAGCAAGCACGCCAACCATTTTTAGTCCAGGTCGTCGCTGCCATTAGGCCATCTCCAATGCAGGTGCTTAAGTAGGTGCTTAGAGAAAAAAATGGGTTTTTTTGCCACATCAGCAAATACAGGTGCTTAGAGGAGAGAGAAGATGCATAAGTTGGCATCCACTGCTACCGGGTGCTTGCCAAATTTTTTTGCTACGGCTACATGCCTAGATGCTTGCTTCCCATCGCGCCCAACGCGCTCTCCTCGTTGTTGCCATCTTCCATGCCTGGAGGCGGCCGTCGTTGCCATCGTCGTCTGCGTCTTCCTCATCCCGCCCGCTTCTCGTCTCTCATGTATACACACGCTCGCTCCTCCCCCTCCCCTCCCTCATGGATGAAGATTAATCTGTTGCCTCTGCCTCTGCGCCCCCTTGCAGGTCTAGAGACCCCTAGGTGGCTGCCACCGAGGTGGTGCGGCGCACGTAGCCCACGGGGGCCTCAGAGCGGCGCCGCGCCGGGGTCGTCGACTATACGCGCAGGCTCGTCGGCGTCGCGCTCAAGTGTGAGGTATGACCATTCGCCCCCTCTTTCCAGTCAGAACCCCGTGCCCACGCGAAACGCTCACATCGCCTCCCCGCTTCTGCTCGCTTCAAATAAGCCTCTGTTTTGATAGGGATATGGAAAAATTATTTACACGACATCAAGAAGGGGCAAAAAAGGACATCGAGCGGGTGTTTGGAGTTCTACAATCTCATTTTGCCATTCTACGTTATGCAGCCAGTTCATGGCATCGATCAACTCTTGCAAAAATCATGCGTGCTTGCATAATAATGCATAACATGATAGTAGAGGACGAATGAGACTCTTATGATGGCCACTATGACATCACTTACGATAAGGGAGACATCCAATACCACCAGTAGGGCGAACAAGGCCCAATTGATGGTTTCATTGGTCTACTAAATAGAAACGTCTCTATTCGTGATAGATCAAGACATAATCGGCTGAAGAGAGACCTAGTCCAACATATTTGGGATTGATACGGACCTACTCAGGCAAACAATTAGATGTGTCCTTTTTTTATCAATGTATATTGCAAACTTGAGAGGGTTAATTGTTTCAATTTATATTATCATATGTATGTCTTACTTGCAAGCTGCAAATAGTTGATTGTTAGTTATTGGCCGATTGTCAGCTGGTTGATTGTATTTTTTATGTTACGCTAGGCACCGGTAATTAGAGATTAAAGAGCCAGGTCCAGATGCTAACAAGGTAGTTATAGTTTATAAGCACCTTTGGAAGCTGTGATGCATTGAAAGAAAAAAATTTTATACGGGAGCTTAGTGATGTGGCACTTTAAGCACCTAGCTCTAAAAACCTTACATTGAGAGTTGCCTTAGAGCCACCACATAGAACTCTGCCGCCTTTGTTGCCACCGCAGTGTGGACACCCTCAATCCAAACCAGCATCATCGCTAGCTTCCGGATGCCATCAGGTGCTGGGACGTGTTCTTTTTTGGAGGATTCGATCAGGATCAGACGAGTGGGGTGCTGGGACGTGTAGCTGTGTGTCCGATTGATGCCTTTTCCTCGCATGGATCTTGAGTTCATGACTCATCGGCACGCTTTTGAGCCGGCCTACTAGCAAAAAATTTGGTTCTTCTCTAAAGATGGCAGCACGAAGCCTCCTGAGCTGACTTTTCTACATATCTTCTTTTTAGGGTGGCGGGTGTATTCTTTCCCTTTTTTTTAATCAGATATATGTCATTGAGCAAGGTGTATTTTCGGAACATACGATTATAAAACACAAATCTTATTTTTTAAAAAAAGGGCAGGAGAACTGCCGTCCTATTTCATTGAATAGTAGGAGAAAATAAAATACAAAGTCCGTGCAAACAAGAGGTACAACTACAGCGCTCCGCTGCAACCCTGGCCAAAGCTAGACACACCTTCGGCCACCGCCGGGAACACCGCCTACAGAGTAGAATGAAGGAATGCAGCCCCACTGCTGCCACCAAGGCCAAAGACTGATCAGGAGAGAGATACACGGGAAGGAGAAGGGGAACACCACTAACACTCACACAACGACGAGCGACTCCTGAAGCAGTAGACCCAGCGAAAATCCAAAGCGCAAGACAGCAAGTTGGCAACCATGATGCCTCCAACAAGGTAGCGACGCAGAAAACCCGCCGCCGTTGCAAAACAACTAGGGTTTTCACCCAGAATAGGGAAGGTCCAAAAGGTGATGCCTCCAATAAGGGAACGACACCAAAGGTGACGCCAGCACCAGCCCAAATGGGCAGGGCTTTCGCCCAAGACCTGTCCTACTAGCGCACAAGGCAGGGGCCGCCGAAGGTCGATATCACCAAAAGAACCGAGCCGCCGAATGAAGACGCAGAGCCGGAGAGCGAGCACGAACGCCCCCACCCGACGAGGAAGACGCCGCCACGCCACCCGACACCTCGGAGAAAGGGAGGGTCTCAACGACGGGGAAGGGACCAAGCCAAGAGGCAGAGAACAGGGACGCCGCCGGATCAAAGTCGCCAGCCAATGTCACCGGTACGTCTGGCGGCCAACGCACGCAGAGGAAGCCAGACTCCGTGCCACCTAGGCGGCACAAGCTAACCTCGCCACTAACCCGAAAAACGCCAACCTATGCCACCGAGCACCTCGCAGGGAGGGGAGGCAAGGAAGCGAGGACATGACCAAGCTAGAGACAGGGGTCGCCGCGCCACCGAAAGACGAGCGACGGCCCACCACACCATCACGGGAGAGGTTGAGGAGCCGCCGGACACACGCACCTGGAACTCCCACTTGCTCCGCCCATTCCGACCACTACCAAAGCAGACCCCCCAAGCAGCCTCCACCGAGGCGGGCTCAGGGGAAGGGGGGAGAAGGAGAAGAAACCGGTGCCGAGATTCGCCGAGCTACGTGGCCACCGAACCCACAACCCTGGAGCACACCCGCTTCGACCGCTACGACCAACATCGCCAGATCCGGGCCTCCTGCCTGTGGATCTGGCCTCCAACGGAGCGCCCCTGGGCTGTCACCCGAGAAAGGCCCAGGGGGAGGGGAAGCAAGAGGGAAGAGGGAGATCAGCGACAAGCTCCACCATGGCGCGCAAAGGCGGGGACAAAGAAGGGAAGCCACACGTCCAGCAAGGGACGAAACACAGTGGACGAAACGGGACACGGGATGGAATGACCCCGTGTCTTGCCAGAAGGAGAGCGACGAGATGGGGCACACAATGCTGGCAAAGAACAGGGGCGGGGCCCAAAGCAACCACCACCCACCACCCAGGTCGGAGAGAAGCGACGCCGGACACCGGCGCCCACCACGGGGGAGAGAAGAAGACCACAACTACCGACCACCACGGACGTTGCCACGCCGAGCTCGCCGTCGGCGGGTTTGACGCAACCACCCACTCCGGGGTCGGGCGTGGCCCCCGCTAGATCTGGTGGCCCCCGGCCGAGGAGCAGCCGGCCAGGACGCGCTGGCGCCGACGGCCTTGAGCTCACGCAGCGCCTATGCCTAAAGGCCGCCGTGGACACCTCACCGGGAGCCACCAGATCTTGCCGCCTCGGCCCATCACCAGCAGGGGACCAGGCCCAAGCCGACCCGATGCGACGCGACGCCTTGTGGCAGTGACCCACATACACCACTAGGTTCTCGGGGGGAAGCAGACGGGGGTGCCAACGGCTGACGGGCCCACACGACGCAAGACCAGCGAGTGGGGCTCCAGATCTGACAGTTGCCCGCCAAATCTGGACACCACACCACTGCCCGTCAAAGCTACCGGCACCAGGGAGCACAAGGGCGACGCTGGCCGGCCACCAGCACACAGAAGGTCACCGGCGTCCTAGCCGGGCTGGCCACCCCACAGAGAAGGCCGAAGAGGAAGGTGTGGTCCCGCCGCTGCCGTAGAGGGATGGAAGGCGGCGACGGCGACAGGAGGGCAGCGCCCCGCGACGCGCCGAAGGGGGCGCCGCCAACATGGAAGACGACGGATCGGGCGACGCGTCGTCGGATTCGGGTGCCGCACCATCGGATCCAGCCGGCGTCGCCGGATCAGGCCTGGCCACCGCCATGGGACGCCGCCTCATAGGGTGAAACGGGAGAGCAGGGGATACCCCCCACCGCCGCCGCAGGGAGGGCGACGGCGGTGAGGAGGAGAGACGACGGGAAGGGCTGCTGGGTCATCGGCGGTGAGGACCCCCGAGTTGTCCCCGCGGTTGCCTCCGCGAGAGCTCTCAGCAGACCGCGGCCCCCGAGCGCGCACACGCACGCCGCCGCCGCCGGTGCGCTCACGAACGCCTCACTTTGTAGCCGTCGACGGCGCCCACCGTGCTGCTGCCGGTGCGGTCCTGAAAGCCATGCCGGGCGCGCCACACTGCACGTCCGCCCGCCATGACCATCGACGGAGGAGAGGGAGGAGGAGGAATAGGGAGAAGAAGGGGGAGCCCCGCCTCAAAACTCCACCCCGGCGGAGGAGCGTCGACGGGGGAACGCCGGTGAGGCCCGCCGGCGGAGGTCGCCACCGCCGCCGGGAGCGGGCGAACCCTAGCACAGGTTTTGAACGAGAGGGGCGGGAGGTAGATGCGTCGTTTTTAGGGGTTTTAGATTATTTCCTAAAACACAAAACTTATTGAATGCCACTGCTCCTTTGAATTTCTTCTAAGAATACCATTATGGACAATTTTACGCCTTCATTGTATCAAATTTTTGGATAAATTAGTGAATAAGCCTAAGATTTGTTAGCAGTCACATGCTTACCCCACCTTTTATGTGAGGCTATTCTCAAGAGATTAGGAGTGCAATGATCAATATGACTACCTTGATGTCATCCCGAATGATGCATAAATGCATTTTACTAACAGTTGAAAAGCATTTAGGAAACATGTGGTAAGTACATAGCAAGATTGTCAGTGATGAGAGGAAGGAGCTGGCTAGAGCTTGAAGAAGCTCGTTGAAGATGGAAGGAGGTCACTCAAGATGGAGAGGGAAGGAGGAAAGCGGAAGTGGATGGAGGAAGGAGGGTAGTTTGGGAAAAAATGCAAACGAGCAATGGCATCCATGAGGTTTCATGTTTTATAATGGAATTTCTCGAGAGTGGGAGCTCGATATTGGAATATTTGTAATTAACCCTTTCTCAAAAGACAGGTCCAGTTGAAGTGATAGAAAAATAGTACTCCTTCCGTCTAATTTTGTAAGGTTGGCACATATTTCAAAATTCAAACCTCGTGATTATAACCAACTATTTTTAAGGATATGTAAGGTTTTGTAATAGAAAAATGGTACCATTAAATTTGAATTTGAACATACTTCACAATGACTATAATTTTACTATTATAAACAATATATTGTAGAGAGATTAAGAGGCAAATTGTAGTTTTAAAAACTATACCACGTTAAAATTACGTCTTACAAAATCGAACAAAGAAAATAAAAATAAAGCGAGACATCCAATGGGCGAACCATACCTCCTCTGTTATACCCGTCAACGTTTGAAAGGGAGTTCTGGGTAACCCAGAATTTTTTTTTACACGGAAAAAACTGCGTCCATGAAAACCCAGGTATCCCATAAATTTAATACATGGTTTAAAGCAAATTAGCAAAACTAGCTAATTTTATCGGCAAAGACGGCGTTTGGTGTTGGCCATCTCGTCCATTTACCTCTCCGTCCTACTGCCAAGTGCCAATGGCGTCAGGTGTGGCGCTTCCACGACCATGTCCATGTTCTACTCCACCTTCGTCCTTCTTTCGGCCATTAATGCCCATGATTAACACATTTGATTCAAGACTAGCAATGTAAGCGCGTCCGATTGGTCTCAGTGATAAAGATTGACCTAAAGAAATTACTAATGTTTTATTTCGATCAGGTTCAAATCAATTAGCCCATTAAAGTGCAGAGGCTAAAAATTCAAAGATTTTTTAGCAAAATTTCAACGGATAGAATGATGTAATCAATTCTTTGAAACCTATTTATTTTTAACGCGTAAATATTTTGATGGACCTTACCATGCAATTATGGTTATGGCTCCATTTTTAAGCCTTGTTTTTCATTTTTCATTCCATCGACCGCTGACCTTAAACTCTAATTATATTTTCTCGAAGTCATTCAAAAGTATTATATGGTTTAGTGTTTATATACGAAACCCTTCATTCCTTTTTATTTCATTCTAAACCCTAAATCAAAGAAAAGTATTATATCCCACCAAAAATAAAATCCTTAGAAATAAAATCCTTAGTTATAAGGTTGCATTATGAAAACGTTTATTTTTTGAAAACTTTTAACTTTGGATGTTCTTTGCGCAAACATGGCTCGAAAACTTTTGGACATGGTTCAGAAACTTTCAATTTTTAGAATTTTTTGTGACCTACAATCAATATTCTAAATAGCGGGCTATAGCATTGCTATAGCGCCGCTATAGTGTTTTGGACGTGTTGACGCTACGCTATTGCACATATGTCCGCTATCGCCGCTAAGAGCGCTATAGCGCAATTTAGCGGCGCTAAAACGCATAGCGCGCCATAGCATTTAGCGGCGCTATTTAGGGTTCAATGCTCGCAGGCTGAAATTGAAGCCCATTCAAATTCCAACGCTGTCTCGGCCCAAAATAGGTACTCTGTTGTGAACTTGTGATGGACTTGTCAGCTGTCAGTTACTCTGTTTTTCTGTTTATGTTTGTGATGTAGTGTACTCATAAATAATAACCCCTGTTGATAATGCCTTAATCTTGTGCTGCTTATGACCTGGACAAAAACCAATTGAAATCCATGTTTTTTGACTTTTGACTTTATCACTTAAAGACATATATATGCCATGTTTCATACTTTTTTAAAAAACCGCTAATCTGTTTAGCGACCGCTATAGCGACGCTATAGCGGTCTTAGCGATTTTAAGAAAGCTCCGCTAAAACGTATAGCCCGCTATTTAAAACATTGCCTACAATAAATAAAGCCGAAAAGTGCTAATCGAGAAAAAAATATGCCTTATTAAGAGCCATCTTTTTTTGTAAATTTGGACTTAAAAAAATTCTGAGTAACACCAAATTTTTTGTAGATGTTCTTTTTGCAACCTTGGTTTAATTTTTTGAGAACTTTCAAATTTGTAAGATTTTTCAGCGGCCTACAAAAAACGAGACTAGAAAGGCAAAAAAAAAATGCACAACAGCCCACGCTACGGAGATTCGAAACGCTAGTCTGCAGCGTTAAAGCTAGCTCTGCTAGCCAACCTAGCAAGTTCGTTTTGTGAGGCGAAAAGAATTCCATAGGTAATTAGCGGGAGCTGGATAAATACCGCAAAAATGCAGCGCACGCGGAATTCGAACGCTAGTCTCCAGACAAAGAGCTAGCTCGGCTAGCCAACTGGGCAAGCCACCCGTCTTGTTGAGGATCTAGTGAAAGTAATCATTTTATATATTAATTATATATGGATGGCCGGATTTGACTTCGCGAGACGATCGAACGGGCTTGGTTTTTTTGATGACGTGGCACATCGCGGTAAGGATGACATGGCTTAAGCAAAAAAAAGGGGCAACGTGGCCTAACCAGGAACCAGCTGGTTAGGCCCTTGTTATATAGAATTGATTCTCCAAAAACCAATCCACACAGAGTTAAAAACATAAACCAATCCAAGAACAGATTCCACAAATAGGCTTCTTGGATTCATTCAAGAAAGCAGATGAAGCAAGAAGAGGGGAACACACCAGGCGTTGAGCATTGAATGGGAAGTGTGTTTGGTTGGTTTGACCTGGAATATCCCATTCAGCACGAGTGGAGTTTTTGTTTGGTTGGGCCAAAACGAATGAACTTGTCCCGGTCCTGCCCATCACACCATAGCTTTGCTCTCCGTCCCTCTCTATCCATTATTAGAAGTGAAGTTCGAGTCATCCCGGTCGAGAGGCTCGAGGTCACAACTCACGTGACCCTCTTGCGCTGCGCCTCTGCCATGTGCGCATTAGATGAAAATAACAACATAAAGGCTAAAAAATAACGACTATTATCTTATCCAAGTTCACCTCGAATGACAAACCAACGAATTGGATCAACTTATCCTGGATGATAAAAATTCAACCAAACACACCTTAACATATGGGTCCATACATCACAGATCCATCCGATAACTGGGCCTAAGTCATTCAAAAGTATTATATGGTTTAGGGTTTATATACGAAACCCTTCATTCTTTTTTTATTTCATTCTAAACCCTAAATCATAGAAAAGTACTCCTTAGTTATAAGGCTGCATTATGAAAACGTTTATTTTTTTGAAAAAATTTAACTTTGGATGTTCTTTGTGCAAACATGGCTCAAAAACTTTTGGACATGGTTCGGAAACTTTTAATTTTTAGAATTTTTTGTGACCAACAATAAATAGAGCCGAAGAGTGCTAATCGAGAAAAAATATGCCTTATTAAGATTCGTCTTTTTTGTAAATTTGGACTTAAAAAATTCTGAGTAACACCAAATTTTTTGTAGATGTTCTTTTTGCAACCATGGTTTAATTTTTTGAGAACTTTCAAATTTGTACGATTTTTCAGCAGCCTACAAAAAAGAGACTAGGAAGACAAAAAAGGCACAACAACCCACGCTACGGAGATTCAAAACGCTAGTCTACAGCGTTAAAGCTAGCTCTGCTAGCCAACCTAGCAAGCAACAAATTAGTTTTGTCAGGCGAAAAGAATTCCATAGGTAATTAGCGGAAGCTGGATAAATACCGAAAAAATGCAGCGCACGCGGGATTCGAACGCTGGTCTCCAGACCGAGAGCTAGCTCAGCTAGCCAACTAGGAAAGGCACCCATCTTGTTGAGGATCTGGCGAAAGTAATCATTTTATATATAAATTATATATGGATGGCCGGATTTGATTTCGCGAGACGATCAAACATGCTTGGTTTTTTCGGTGACGTGGCACATCGCGGTAAGGACGACGTGGCTTACGCAAAAAAAGGGCAACGTGACCTAACCAGGAACCAGCTGGTTAGGCCCTTGTTATATAGAATTAATTCTCCAAAAACCGATCCACACAGAGTTAAAAACATAGACCAATCCAAGAACAGATTCCACAAATAGGCTTCTTGGATTCATTCAATAAAGCAGATGAAGCAAGAAGCGGGGAACACACCTGGCGTTGAGCATAGAATGGGAAGTGTGTTTGGTTGGTTTGACCTGAACTATCCCATCCAGCTCGAGTGGAGTTTTTGTTTGGTTGGGCCAAAACGAATGAACTCGACCCGGTCCTGCCCATCACACCATAGCTTTGCTCTCCGTCCCTCTCTATCCATTATTAGAAGTGACGTTCGAGTCGTCCCAGTCGAGAGGCTCGAGGTCACAACTCACGTGCCCCTCTTGCGCTGCGCCTCTGCCGCATTAGATGAAAATAACAACATAAAGGCTAAAAAATAGCGACTATTATCTTATCCAGGTTCACCTCGAATAACAAACCAACGCATTGGATCAACTTATCCTGGATGATAAAAATTCAACCAAACACACCTTAACAGATGGGTCCATACATCATAGATCCATCCCATCCTTGATCCCATCCTGGTTGGTCCTTGATGGGCTAACCAAACACACCCTGGTGACTGCAGTTGGAACGTAAGACTGTTGGTGGCGGCGTGAGGCAGCTAGGATTCCTAGCTGGCCCATTTATTAGCTAAAAATTAGAATAAGATGGCTGATCCAATTGATAATATTGGACCATTTGCATCCCTAGCTAGGAATAGAGGCAGTTGAAGGTGGCGGTGATGCGAAGGGAGGGAGACGGTTGGCGATGGTAGGGAGATGAATGGCGGCGGCGTATTGGGAGTTAGGTAAGACCGTGAGACGGAGAGTCGATATTTAGAAGGAGACGGAGAGTCAATATCCAGGAGGACGAAGCGTGCCAGTCAGGTGAGCTAAGGTGAGAAGAAATGGGCTGTTGATGGGCTAAATGGCATGACCATTTAAAATTTATCGGGCTTGCGAGCTGTCCGTGACCGTTTGCACCCTTAAGTACAAAGCTATTCGATGATGGTTGTGACTAAAGAAGAAATTGCATCGACAAGCAAACCTTGGGGGTCACAACTAAAGAAGGCTGTAAATTTAAGTTGAAAAATCTTATTTTTCTCTAGAGTTAAATGCGAATTGTATAAATTGAATACAATAAGTATTGAGACACGGAATCATGTAGAAATTAGGTAGATTTATTCATGTAAATCTTTACCCGTTGTCTTTTTTGAAAGATGCGTAAGAGCATGTGAATGATGAAATTTAGAGAAGTGTTGAACTCAGAAGGATATACTTTGCATACTTTGAACAAAAGTTTAAGCAAGAAGTTTGAGTATCTAAATCAATCAAAAAGTTCATATGCAATGTTGGGTGGTTTGTATTATTTTTCTCTTAAGTTCTTCTATGCAGTTTCTCATGTAAGATTTTTAATTAGACAAATCGTGCATACAACAAACGTATAGTATGTAATCTTTTCTTCAAGTATTTTCCACTGGGCTTCTAAAAAGTTTTGATGAGGCATATACATCTCGCTGGTAAACTATATATAAGGGGGTGTTGTAGAACCTCTAAGTGGATTGGCCCAGGCCATGGCCACATCAGCTAGGCAGCTACGCGCCTGGCTAGCCTGCTCGTCGTCTCCAGCACTGCCGTGGTGAGAAGGGAAAGCTTCTGCTGGTGCTTAGCGCTAGAGCTCCTGAAGGACTTGCTTGTAATTTTCTTTTTTCACAAGGGTATGTTTGTATGTTGCATGAAGCTTCAGGAATGAAATGGTCTCTTTCTCAAAAAAAAAAAAATGGAGCTAGCTCAAAATCCTAAGCAACAAGAATAAATAGATGTAAAGACCATTGTGTGAAAAATCTAATAAAGCATGTTCTCTTCTACATCTTGTATCTCTATACCTACTATGTGATCGTTTATCTATTTCTTACACTACACTAGCAGGTTTTAGGATAGACTTAACCTCCGCGTTCTCGGAGATACGTTACGCGTTGGTTTTGGATGCTCCGATTCTCGAATAGCTTAAAGTAGAGCGGTTCCAAACAGGAGTGCTACGGCGTTTTCCTGCCCGGCCCCTATCAGCTAATTGAACGGCAACACAGTCGTCCATGGAAGGCAGCCAAAAATTGCTGCCAAAACAAAAAGGCTCGCGTCACTTGACCGGTGGATGGGAAGCTAGCGATCTACAGTCGACGCATGCAGCCGCCGATCCATTCCCAGTCCCCTCGGTTTCATCCGGGGCAGAGCCAAGACAAGGCATCGTCCTCCACGTCCGTCCGCGGCGAAGAACACGAGCAAAGCACGTACATATTCATCCAACTCCTGCGATTATGCTCAGTTAAGCTTTTACATGGTTCTGAAACTCTGAAGATATGGGTTTAGTAGAGACATGTTATTGGAAACTTACAGAATATAGATATGGGCACATCCCGTAGGAAAAAATAGTTTTTTTTCCCCATTTTACTTCCAACAGATGTGCCACAAGAACAAGGATATCGAGAACCGAAGACTAGTGAACAAGGATATCAGTGATATTGAGAGCCCATTTGTGCTGTCATTTGCAGTTTTAGTGTTAATGGCATTGCACTATTCACTGTGTTGCTTAGCCTCACTCATTGTAGTTGATCACTATTTTGAGATTTTAACTACCACTTTCGGAGGTGCTATGATTTTTTTATCTTGGTTGGCTTGGAGTATGTTTAATTTGCATGTAAATATGGCAGTGATGCATATCGCTGGCTGATGAACTGAGGATCATTAATTAGCAAGTTTAATTACACTGTTTAGTTAGCTGGCTGGTGATGCACCCACCCTTGCGCATTACCACCCTTGTAATCGTTGTGTGCTGAACTGGCAGTGTCATCCATCTGTGTAAACGTACGAAACAACCACCTGGACAAACTCATGCTGGATAAAAGAAACCAAACAGTGCTAAGATCATCCATCCATCCCTCATGACTTTGTCTCATCCCAAAGCCCATGCTGGATGACGATGGTTGGCTAAACCAAACACACCCTTATAGAATGGGCACATCCCGTAGGAAAAAATAGTGAAATGGAGTACTAGGTAATAGTATCTGTTCTTAAACTTTCAACGATCATTCTAAATACTATAGTAGATATAGAGAGACTGCCGCAAAAAAAGAATCTTTAAGATTGTAGTGTAAACTATGGAGAAATTTTAGAGAGGTTGATATAGCGCCAATATTATTTTAAAGAAAAGATATAAAAGGGTTGTTGGAGATGTTCCTATGGAGCGACATCGATTTATGTCCACCCGTACGAGAGATATGATGTGTGCGCAAGTCTTCGGCATGCATGCAGCCCTACCTGCCCTTGTCCATCGCTATTATGTAATATCCCTTTCATACTGCTTCATTACTGTTTATGAAAATGGTTTTCAATCGTCGACGCAATTCAAATAAATATACTTGTTACTTGTCATTTATGTCCTTTATGTTTTGTTTACATTCATCGCATTTGGACTAGTTTCATTATAGTTTGGTTCTGAACAACTTTACGAGCATCAACTCCTCGGTCAGCTTCAAGGTAAACCCTATAAATTAATTGCTCATTTCCATTTAGTTCAATTTAGGCACTTGCATTAGTTTTTTTAAAAAAATACTATCTTAATTGATATTGTTGTGCATAACACGTTTCAACTAAGTGTTGGATTTTACCCTTGTTTTGTCACCTAGTTGATTGTGTAATTACCCTTGGTTCTCCCAGTTAAATGATTTTATCGGTTATTTGATAGTTTGTTTAGCATCTCTATGCTACTTTAGAGATTTTATCGACTTAATAATAGTCTATTTACTCTCAATCTACTATCTAGTTAATTTATATTTACCCTTTTGATCTATTGGTTTAGTTTTAATTTAAGCTAATAGTTTCATTACTTTTATCTCTTTTTAAATCTGTTTTTAAGCGTTGCATGACATTTATCGTATAGATCAAATCAAATCGACCATTTAATTAGAGTTGATTACATATTGTCTTGCCGATTATAGGATCAAAACAGTTGGTCGGCACGCTCTGACCTCATGTTCTAATGTTTATAGGATCTTAACCTCTAAACCCATACATGTAAACAGTTGGATGATTTTACTCTAGAAAGGATGTGCCCTCACTTAAACTCTCTCTTATTCATTAGAGACAAGGGCAACTATCTCGAAAGCATACGTGAACCGTCTATGAATCGATCATGTCATCTTAGATAACCTAAATCGTCTCCCTTAGAACGTGTTTGGATCCCTTGCTGGCGCTCGCCTGGTCTAGCTGGGCAAAAAGTTAGAATAGTGCGCTCATTTAGATTCCTTGCTGACTACCACGATGCCTGTGAAAGCAAGCCTTTTCTTTGCTACCTCAGGCAAGCTGATTCGACTCTCCTGCACCAGCCTTGCTGAGCAAGGTAAGGCGAGCAACATGGGCAAAGACACCAAACACACCCTTATTAACCGGAGACAAGGGCAACTATCTCACAAGCATGTGTATACCGTCTCTGATGGATGCAAGCTTCAGGTAAAATCAATATTTGAGACGTATCTATGACAATCACCTCTCTTCATAAGATTACTAGAGACAGACATGAAATCTAGCCACCCGTGATGTCTGCTCCATCTGAGATGGCTCTATTTATAAGTTGTTTATGATATTCTCCACATCATGGACGGTTTTTTTTATAACATTCCTGATATTCTCTACATTAGAGATGGTTTGTAATATTAGTGACGGTTTTTGTGAATCATTTATCATATTTTCAATTATCACTATTAGAAGACCTCTGATGACAGTTCTGAACTGTCTCTGATTAGGGTTTTTTAGCAGTGGAGTGTAACGGCTGTTGCACGTGGAGACACTGAGCTAGAATCTGTGGTGTTAACATCATTTGTTCTAGAAAGTGGGGTAGGTCTAACCCTAAGGCCAAGTCAAACTTCTCAGGCTGACCTGTAAAGAAAGCAACCAAAGTTTGGGTACATAAGTTTGCATAGAACATTACTAAAGGATCAATAGGCCAAGAATGGGGGTGCTGAAGTGTTTACCCACAATTTTTATATTTTTGGGTTTAGTTGAATTGAGGATCGAGACTAGCTTGCTACTACTAGAAGGAGCAACTAAGAAAAAAGATAAACTACTACTAGATACTTACAATAGAAAAAATAGTTTAGAAAAGTAAATGCTAAAGGTAAATGTGGTAAATAACACTTTTTTTTAGTTTTGGGGAAAGCTTTCCCTTCTCCTAGAGCTCCTTGACCACTCTTCACGAAAAGGAGTATAGCTTCAGCTCTTGTTTTTCCTTTCTCAAGCTCAAGCAATTCACTAGTGGTAGTCATTTACCATCTCTAGTAAACTACAAGAAATTTGGCCTTCTATGACGAATATATCGTGACAATGGAGCAATTCATCATCAAATCGCTCTATTTATAACGTTTTCTGGAGGGAAGCATGTCTTAGTGACGAAAATAAAACGTGCGTCACTAAATTCGTCACAAACTGGTTCAATGCCAATTTTGTGACGAATATGATTTGTCATAAACTGGTTCAATAAGTTTATGACATTATTGTTTTGTCATAAATAATTTCTTAAAGAAGATGGCCACCTGTCAAGTGGGTCCCACCTATCTTAAAATACACTACGAAATTTCTTTGGAATTTTAGGGCTCAAGAAGTAATTTTAATAACACAAATATAATTTTAACAATTATTTTAAGATGACCAATAGTTAGCTTCACCTTTTCCATTAGTAGCTTATGTTCATAATGAACTCTCCCAAATCTCCCAAGTTTTAAGGTGACCAATAGTTAACTTCACCTTTTCCATGTGGAGATCCGAGGCATCCCTCATTTCACATGTTTATTGATCTAGGTAGCTTAATTACAATTTTCAGGCACATCTATATTGTTTTTAGGATTTAATTGTAGTTTTGGTGATTTCCTAGTGAAAAATTAATAATACCCAAATATACTCAGAAAATCATGAGATTTGGTAGGGGACCAACAAATATCCATATCGCATCCCAAAAGGGTTTGAGACGAATATGCAGCTAAAGATTTGTTTTTGGCACGTGAGACGAATATTTCAGATGATTGGGCGGGCTCGGGTCGCAAACTGAGTCAATTCCATTGGAAAATCCCCAAATCACACACCTCCAGACCTCCTCCTATCCCTCATCTTCTCTCGTCTAAGATCCAGCTCCTTCCCAAAACCCTAGCAGCGCTCGAGCGTCCGCCGGCGGTGAAGCGGCTCTGCGAATGTCGAGCGGCCGGCGACGGTGGAGTGCCATGGCCCCGTACGAAAGTGTATTTTGGGGTATAGCTAGGCTATTATATATAATGGTATTATTATTTAATAATACATTAGGGCATGCATTGCATTTCATCCTGTGGTCCACAACAGGATTACCAAATCCTGGAAGGATGGCGGACTTAGGAAAATGTTGGGGGCAACGAGAAGGTGGTGTGTTGAAGTTCAAAGTCAAGTATGTATCGTATTTGGGGATTTGTCGATCTAGGGTTGGTTGTTGAGGTCGGTCGGTAGGATGGGGTTGGGATGTGTTTGGTATGGTGCTAAACTCTTTCTGTAAATTGACTGTTAATACCTGATGCTAGTTAGGGTAATTTAAACTCATTTTAAAATCTAGATTTACGCAAATAAAATAACCCTTTCCTCCAATCAAGGCCTTCCATGTACTAAGTGCATTAAGGGAAGTGTTAACTAGCCAGCGTTTGGATGATGCCGACCTCGCCTACTTATACTCACTACAAGAAATTTGGCCTTCTATGACGAATATATCGTGACAATGGAGCAATTCGTCATCAAATCGCTCTATTTATGACTTTTTCTGGAGGGAAGCATGGCTTAGTGACGAAAATAAAACGTGCGTCACTACATTCGTCACAAACTGGTTCAATGCCAATTTTGTGACGAATGCTATATTGCTTAGTGACGATTTGTTATAAACCGGTTCAATAAGTTTATGACATTATTGTTTTCTCATAAATGATTTCTTAAGGAAGATGGCCACCTGTCGGTGGGTCCCACCTATCTTAAAATACACTAAGAAATTTCTTTGGAATTTTAGGGCTCAAGAAGTAATTTTAATAACATAAATATAATTTTAACAATTATTTTAAGGTGACCAATAGTTAACTTCACCTTTTCCATTCGTAGCTTATGTTCATAATAAACTCTCCTAAATCTCCCAAGTTTCAAGGTGACAAATGGTTAACTTCATCTTTTCCATGTGGAGATCTGAGGCATCCCTCATTTCACATATTTATTGACCTAGGTAGCTTAATTGAAATTTTCAGACACCCCTATACTATTTTTAGGATTTGATTGTCGTTTTGCTGTAGCTTAATTACAATTTTCAGGCACATCTATATTATTTTTAGGATTTAATTGTAGTTTTGGTGATTTCCTAGTGAAAAAATTAATAATACCGAAATATACTCAAAAAATCATGAGATTTGGCAGGGGACCAACACATATCCATATTGCATCCCAAAAAAAGTTTGAGCATGAAAATTCATCGGAGGCTGGCATTTTTTTGATATGGCGTCCATTCATAGCTTATGTTCATAATGAACTCCCCCAAATCCATTCGGAGGCCGGAAAATAAGGTATGCATTCTTAGGCAGATTCATGTGCAAACCCACACCTGTTATTTAACCCGTACTCACTACAGGAAAACGCAGTGTTTTCGTCGGCCGATAGTAAATTTGTCGGCCCAAAAAAACCGATGAAATTAAGACGGTAATTTTGTCGGTTTTTTAGAACCGATGAAAATATATCAATAATTTCGTCGGTCGAAAAAACGCCCATGAAATAGTCGTAATTTCGTCGGCTTAGGATGCCGCCGCATCGCGCAACAGATGGTGATAAAATACGGACCACTTAATTAACCGGCCCGCTTTGCTACCTGTTGCACGAGCGGCGGCGGCTACGCGGTGCCCTGGTCGCCGTCGGCGGCTAGAACTGGATGGGGCCAGTTGCCAACCAGCCGCAGCGGCGGCGGCTGGATCTTGACGGTGGCGGCGACTTCCTCTCTTTGGCGGCGGCGGCCACGGCGACGACAACCCACCGTGGTACTGTCAGGTACACTGCCCCGACACGCTCGCTTTCCTCCACCCGACGCGCTCGCCGTGTTCCACCCCGATGATTCCCCCTGATTTTTTTAGAACTAGCTGCGGTGATACTACTACTACGATTGACATAGGAAAAAGATAAATACGAGAGAAATGAGTTGGGGTGATGCTACTACAGTGCTACTAAGATTAACACTAGGATACTAGGTTTTCCATGCTGTGTTAGGTATGCATTCTTAGGCAGATTCATGTGAAAATCAACACCTGTTATTCAACCCATACTTTATTAGTTCCTGTTATTTAACCCATACCTGTCACAATACCTAGCTGACATTGCTTCAATAGTTTGTTGGTGCAGAAAATGCAGTTTTAGTTTCTTTCTTTCATTTATTCCTTTTAGTATGTGGATGCATATACTATAAACTTCTTTTTTTCTTACAAACAATTCATATATCTCTCATGGCATAATATGATCTGGATATCTTTTAGTATGTGGAGAAACCTGAGTTATAATGGTTGTAATGGATTTACTGAAATAAATGAACAAACATAAGAAATTTATGACAATGCCATTGGGTTATATTTAATTACTTCTACAGGCTTCACTCATATGTTGATATGCATTATGTTTTCTTTTCTAATCTAGAGACTAAACAAGTACTCCACTGCTCATTTCTTGCATTCAATTTGATTCTTTTTATGTGTCCAACTCATGAACTGTGCAATCGTGTAGACAATGGTCTCAAACATTCAAACTTGTGTGTAGTAGTTCTACTGCCACAAATGTTGCTGATTCCTTCTTTACCTCTAAGGTATATGTACCTGCTGGGTTTATTTGACAAAAAATGGTGTACTTGGCTATCTTTGAAAGCCACACTGTAAGCAAAGTTGCAATTTCAGACTGTTGCCGCTTGGTATAGCATACCGACCATCATTTAGAATACTCATGCAAAGGTCTCCATCAAAGTTGCACCAAGGGCCTAGTGTTTTTGCATTAATAAGCTAATGCTGCAGTGGAGTACTCTGATCATCACAGAAGGGCAAAAGGTATGCTCTTGCCATTAATAGAATTGATCTTGATTACACTAACTGCTATCATTTAAATTATTCTGCTTAACCAACAAATATTCGATGAGGGGCTTTCAACAATTCAACTATGATCCTTAAAACAGTGATGATCCTTCTAACTAGGAGTGGTATTGGATTACGATCTATATCAACTGTCAATTGATTAGGAAGGATATTACAAAATATATTGTATGCTTTAAACTTATATTTGGTAGGCTAAAGTTCCCTTTGGGCAGCAGCGAAAATTGGCACTTTTACAATAGATTAGTTTACTGACTTTGATCTGTATGCCTTTTTTTAAGGAAAATTGAAGGTCGGGGAGCATCTAACCGTGAAGACGTAGAACGTGAAAGCTTGCTTTATAGAAATGAAGCTGTAGAAATTGAAACTTATTTGTTTATTACAATGAAGCTTATACTTAGAAATATTTAGTGCTATGGTTACAATGAAATTCAAATATATTTATGTTTCTATGTACTATGTATATATGTACTAATGAATATTTGTATAATTTGGTCACTTGTGAATTTATGATGAATTTATTTACATGTATAAATTGTGTGGCTTATTTATGTGATGATGAATTGTGAGAAATAAATTATGACTGCAAAATTCGTAACAACATTCCACCATGTTACCTGCCACATCATCTACCATGACATGCCATGTCATCTACCATGTGGCAATATCCTAGTTACTCATTTGTGACATTTTTTGTTTCAAACTGTGACGATTCACAACGTCATAAATTTTTGTGACATTGTAACATCGTCATAATATTTGTGACGTTTTTCCTTGTTTTGTCACAGAAGGTCTTTAGAGACGCACCTTCTGTGACAGACGGATTTTCGTCATAAAAACGTCATAGATAACATACGGTGACAATAAAACCCTTTCTTTCGTCACAAAAATTACGTCACAGAAGGTCATATTTCTTGTAGTGTAAGGTTGATCAAGGTTTCTTGCTTGGTTATGGATCAAATACCTATGCGTACCGAGTTTTCAACAATACTTCCGGTGTGGTTGAAATTTCGTGTGACGTAACATTTGATGAGACTAACGGCTCTCAAGTAGAGCAAGTTGATCAATATGTGCTAGATCAAGAAGAACCACCAAGTAAGGCTCCTTTCACCGAGACTAGTAAAAGACAAGAAAATATCGTTACACCTACACACTAGCCATACCTTCTCCTTGCTCATCCTCATGAAGCTTGATATCCTTCATCAACCGCTTCATGATGTGTTCACACTTAATATGATGCCTTCTTCTTGTTAATTTTCTTGACCCAGTTCTTGATTATTTCTCCGTGTTGCCAACCTTGACGGTCATCCTATCCATTGCACTGGACCCCAACATCATCCTTTGTTGATCCTCTCTTCTCGTTGGCCTTGACTTGGTCATCAAACATTGATTCCTTCACACTACTTCGATCGCCATGCACCTTTCTGGGACCTAATTCTCTTCACATCACGAAACACATTAGTCCCTAACACTCAGTATATATGGAAGAGTTTGATGTTCAACAAGGTTTAAGCACTACAAGTGTTTTACAATGAAGAACAATATTAATGAAACACTAGACATATGAAAGCTCTCTACTAAACGCATCATGAAGAATGTATATTTGATTTATATGCATTAGATAGAATGATGCCAAAAGATATTTATGATAAAGTCCAAGGAGAAGCAATTAAATAATGTAATTCACTTAATATTCATCTTCATAAAATGTGCATTTGAATAAATATATGTAAAAAAACACATCATACGTGATCAACTTCACAAAGTAGTGCACATGAGAAAATTCATGAACAACATATGTGCACATATATAATTCCCTAAATACATACATTTGCAATGGATGACCTAAACGCATATTTCCTGATCAAATTGATCTACATACATACCTTTGCAATGGATGAATAGCTTACTCTCTTGAAATATAGGATTTCCTCTATATAAGATGGGACTAGATCATTATTAACAATTAACAAATTAGTCTCACGAAAATAAACATATAGAGGCAAGTTATTAATTATGTTTGTCATTAATCATCAAAATCACACAAAGCTACATTGAACTTACAGTTGATGAAGATATGCTTGTCCCTTCTGAACAAAGAGGACCATAAAGGATCGTCCATGAGCAGCTGGTGGCGATCGGCCTACTACTTACTCTTTGTTTCCTTCAAGTGAGAATTTTTGAGGTGCAAATTTAAGGAGAGAGATGAAGTAGATGGGGAGGGGCGGAAAGTAATCCGTGTGTGTTTGTGTGTGCGCACGCATGAGAGGGAGAGAGAGCATGTGTGTGATCAAAGGGGATGTGAGATAGAGGATGAGGCAACATTGGGTCCTCTCCTCTTAGCCTTATAGTCTTACATTGTTGTCGGTGTGTACAACACCAGGATGCCCTCTCCACCGCTGTCAGGTGGGAACCATGGCTAGGTTAGAAGGAAAGCGTGCGAAGTTTAAGATATCCAACCTGAGCAGGAGGGTGTACAATCCCGCTACCAGGTGTTGTCCAGGACACGTGGCGGCTCGGCGAGCAGGTTGGCAAGACCCAGGCACCGGGCACCAGCCCATGTGGTGGCCCGGCGAGCTGGCAGACGGGCACTCATGTGGTCGGAATAGAGGGCGTATGGGTCCTGCTGTCAGGGATACATGACGAAGGTGGGAGGAAGCTTCCTTGCTAAGGGTTTCTCTGGGACGCACTAACTCCAGGTCATTTAATGCGAAGGAACAAGTCTGATATATGGGGCGCGTGTGGCATCTGATGGTATGATTGCCTCCGTTTCGCTGGTGGTGTCAGCTACATTGTAGTCGTCTCGTTCTCACAAGCTAGGGCGTGGTAGTTGGGCGCTTGGGATAGGTGGGATGCCCTGTCCCATCCAACTTGTCTCTCTGTCAGAGTGAGGGCAGGGGGACAACGGGGCAGACTAAGAGACCTAGAAGAGTAATGGCTACATTGACCGGACCAATAAATGTATTTTCCCTTTACCAAGTTAGCCTCTGTGTATATAAGGCTGGGGTGCATCTGTAAGGAGGGGTCTCTCTCGGGTGAATTGCAGTAGACACAAGCAGCAAGAGCTCAAGCATGACTAGGGCTGTCTGGGGGCTTGAACCTTGGTAAACCTCGTGCGTTCTTGAGGGTTTTTGTTTCGCTCTTGACTAGTGAGAAAAGAGAGGTGATCTAACTACGCAAAACCCCACTACCGAACGCCTCAGAAAAACTTTGTCGGCTGAAATACGCCGACAATTGCTCAAACAATGGTGCTGCTCTGACACCTTGTAGGACAATGAATAGTCGAACAATGAATGATATTCTGTTGAGCCTTGTGAGTGTTTATATAGGTATATGGTGCCATGGATCACAATCAATTTTAGAGATAAGGATAACATCATATTAAAGATATTGCAATCAATGAAGTCTCACAAATCCTATCCTAGCAAAATAGTCTGATCCTTTCAAATCACACCATATACCCTAACACAAGGAAATATAGGTGAATCATTTCAACTCATTCTACCTGAGAACTTCGTCGATATTCTTTCAGAAAGACATCTATTCATACATTCGACTGATCAAACACCGGCCCACTCTCGCTACATCACTCTCTAGTCATGCACATCTCTGACATCTTCACTAACTCGCTCTCGCTACCTCTCTCTTCCGATTGTCCTCTTGCTTTGTCCAGAATGAGCAAAGCAATAAGTGGGGTGTGGGAGCCCCTGCACTCTAAGCTTGTTGCCTCGTTGCAGGCGGCTAGCCCTCCGACTGCTTAGTCTCGGGTTCCAATGTCGTTGCCTTCTCACCTCCCTCTCCCATGTCCTCTATCATGTCTCCCTATCTCTTCCTCCCTCCCTGTCTTTCCCATCTCTATTCCTCATCTAGCGAGCTCGACGGTTAGAGTAGAAGATGACCAAATCTAGAGGTGAGCTCACTTGAAAATTAGATAGGGAAGATGCAAAGTGGATTTAGCTACAAAAATTATCCTCATACAATAGGATGTAACATTGACTTTTGCTTAATGAAATATGGTGCTTACTTTTGCCAAATACCTCGTTTGTCAAACTTTCTTTTTTTTTTTCTGAAACATTGGTTTTGCTCTATTCATGATGTTTAATCTTATAAAACATAGTATGTACTCTCATGAAACATTTATTTGTATGAGGGGAAATTTGCTTTGACCATGTTTCATGGCTACTTTTTTGCCATGTTTCATTTGTATTTTTACCATGGTTTCATCATTATTTCAGCAATATTATGCTGACACAACAATATGCGCGCTGTGTTTGCTCACATGTAATGATATAATAGGATGCACCCAATGTTTTCACGGTTCATTTCGATTGGCCCTTAGTCAAAACTGAAAACCTATATGGTGTTACAACTTTGAGCCGTGTTAAGCATGATAGTGGTTACAAATAGGTTCGTGGGGGTAAACTGGGATGACCTCGTTAGAATAGGCCTTACAAAAACAATAAGTAAAACACAATAAAACTTATATATTTATATACCATAAGGAAATGGCTATATAATATATAATCATATTTTTATTTAGTGCTGCACTAGCAGGCCGCCCGGATTTGGCACTAAACTGGCTAGCCCAATGGAACGAGGCCCAGGCCCAATGCAAGCTACCCCTCTGTATCAGCAATCAGCGTGTATAGTTTAACTGTACAATGCGCGTGTGGAGCAACTGCCACACGCGACGACTCTCAGGGATTGAACGTTGATGATGATGCCTACAACCAACTAGCAAGCGAAACATTCCAAGCCCCTCCAAGCTCGCAGATGGCTAGGCCATGATGAGGCAGGAGTAGTTGGCCGGATCGACCAGCGCCGGCACCAGGTACTTCCTGCCGTTGGTGCCCACCACGTTGTAGCCGGCGCCGGTGGCCGTGTCCACCCTCACGGCGCCGGGGTACCCCGGGTAAGCGCCGCGCCCGTACACGCCCGCGCACGCGCCGCCCACCTCCACCTGCGCGCCCGCGTCGCCCAGGAAGAACCCGCGCCCGTACGGGTTCGTCACCGCGCCGGCCAGCAGCGCCGCCAGGTTGATCACCATGCCGTCCACCCCGGCGTCGCCGTTCGGCGCGCGGAGTGTCTCCCCGGCGGCGCCGCCGTGCCGCCGCCGCGCCGCCGCCGGGTAGGCGTGGAACGGCCAAGCGCACCGCCCCGGGCACTGCACGGACGCGTCGGGGATCCACACGTGGACGCCGCCGCCGGGCGCCGCCGAGCCGTGCAGCCCGCACGCGCTCGAGCAGAACCCGTCCACGGCGACGTCGGCCGCCGTGAGCACGACGGCGACGCCGCCCGGCCTCACGCCGAGCCGCGCCGCCTGCTGCTCGACCTGCGCCCGCGACAGCCGCCGCCCCAGCGAGCACCCCTCGTCGGAGACCTGGTTCGTCAGCAGCACACGCGCCGGCTCCCTACCGGCGCTCCGCATGTACCGGTCGACGGTATTTATGTTAATGCATCTATTCACCAGCTTATAGTAATTAAGTGATATATTGTTGCAAGAATTATAGCTTGTCCGCATAAAAAGTGATTAAGAATTCAATCTGGCCTGCAATGGGTTAAAGAGGAGTAGCAAGTTGAAGAGGAGTAGCGTCAGCTCAATTCTTGCAAGGTATTCTTTGTTGTATGCAGATAATGTTAGGGTAATAACAATTTCTTACTTGCTAATTAACAATTTATTTAACTCTGGTTCCTTTCTTACTAACTTAATTTTTTCACGGATTTACAAAACTTTTATATATGGTTTTCACGGGGTTTGCACGAAAACAGTGGTTTGCACCACATATTTCGCCCTCTAGATATAGAGAAGTTTGAAGAAGATAATGGTGTAGATATATTTTGTTGTGAAATATATCAGCATGCTTCTACAAATTACTCTGTGTGTGTCAAGTACTTAACTTTTGGTTAGACATACTTATATTTTATCTACAAGAAATCTTGTCGATTTTCTAGTTATCCTACTGCTGTACTATTAGAAGCCATCATATCTACATGCACTTAGAAATCACATGACAATTTATTGTACATTGATTTCATTTGAATATGTGTATAATACAATGTTCACTACTTCTCCTTGAGTTCATTAGGCGAAGACAAGGATGCTTCCTTCATCTCAAGTAGTTCAAGTTGTATGTGAGATTCTCGGGAAGTTTCATTTAAAGGTATGGCACAATATTCACAATTGTTCTATTAAACATATTATGTCAGCTGATTATTGTCCTTACTTTCTCACTTGTTAAAAAATGGACATTCCTTCTGAAACCTGAAACTGTTTGTGAATACCTGGGCATATAAAGTGCCTGTCCATTGTGTTAATTGTCATGATGCACCAGTGGTCGTCATATCCCACCAGGTAATTGAAAGCTTACTTTTGTTAAAGACATGCATATTATTTGGGTGTATTGGCCCCTTGATAGGTATAAGGGTCACAATTACTTAGGGCATGGTACTGCTATTATTCAGTCTAGGTCACTATTTTTATTCATTTCATTGCTGAAGAAAACTAAATTATTTTTGTTATTAAATTATTGTGTTTCTTTCTCATACCAAAATGCTAGCATGTTGTAATAGTTACCATTAGAAATTCTTGTGTTTCATTCATTTGTTCTTTTTATGGTTATTTGCTTAAAAAGATGACTTCTTAATCCTATGTTCATTGGTTCCTTACCAATTTGCACTAACATGTTTAAATATCCTGTTTTATACAAACTGAAGGAAAATTGAGAGCTTATTAGTTGATATTTAAATGTCTTCTTTTTTTTAAGGAAAATTGAAGGATGGGGAGCATCTAATCGTGAAGCTGTAGAACTTGAAGACTTATGCTTTATTGCAATGAAGCTATAGAAGTTGAGAGCTTATTAGTTTATTGCGTTGAAACTTATACTTAAACTGTGTTTTGGTGACACTGAAATCCAACTGTATTTATGTTGCTATGTACCATGTACTTGTGAATATTTGTATAACTTGGTCACATGTGAATTTATAATGAATTTATTTACGTAAAAAATTGTGTGGTTTATTTATATGATGATGAATTGTGTTATAAATTATGACGACAAAATTCGTCACAACATTCCACTATGTCACCTGCCACGTCATCTACCATGGCACATGCCATGTCATCTACCATGTGGCAGCATCCTAGTCACTTATTCGTGACGTTTCTGTTTCAAACAATGACGATTGATGTCGTCATAATTCTTTGTGACGTTGAAACATTCGTCATTAATTTTGTGACGTTTTTCCTTATTTTTTCATAAAAGGTCTTTAGAGATTTGTGATAGACGGGTTTTCGTTACAGGACCGTCACAGATAGCATACGGTGACAATAAAAACCCTCTTTTCGTCACAAAAAATTGTCATAGAAGGCCATATTTGTTGTAAAGGTGAAATTAATCCAAGACCTTTGTATACCTCTCGGTGGTTTCTAAAAGTTTCTCTGCTAGCACCTCTAGCAGTTTAGGAGCCTTCAAGATCTAAGAGTAATAAGCCCAAGTAGAGCTTTGACTACGCTGGCTGAAAACCCTAAGAGTGATATACACTAGCTCTAGGCTCAAGGGATTTACCAAGAAGAACTATCTCTCAAAGTAGTACTCTCTCCCTCACAAAAAAAAACTCAAAAGATATAAAATTATGATAAAAAATTACGTAGGAATCTTGGAGAGGGTTCTAAATAGCTCTCCCAGGAAAAACTATCCAATGGAAAAAGGTCGTGAAAAACACATAAAGCTGGAGTGGTCTGGCTCTTCATGGCCGATCCGAGTTATATAGGGACCACACACATGGCACTAGCTGTTGAGGCAACTGCACAACGAAGCAGTCAAAAACCTGCACGTGCATAGTACCACGACTACTCACACAAACTAGGTCTAAGCCAAATGGGCTAGGTCCGAGATTGATAGGAGAGGTGAACCGATCTGGTACAACACGGACCATCCACAACACATGTAGATAAAACACATATCCTAACTGAAGAAATAGTATGCCATGCCTATATGCAGACCCCTTGTGGACCCTATGGTGAACTAGTATAAAAAGTGCGCAAAAACCTGCACGTGCATAGTACCACGACTACTCACACAAACTAGGTCTAAGCCAAATGGGCTAGGTCCGAGATTGATAGGAGAGGTGAACCGATCTGGTACAACACGGACCATCCACAACACATGTAGATAAAACACATATCCTAACTGAAGAAATAGTCTGCCATGCCTATATGCAGACGCCTCGTGGACCCGATGGTAAACTAGTACAGTATGTGCGCGCCCGTTGCAAACTTTGTAAACTATTTTGTCACAGGAGGCAACCTTGGACAACATTGACTTGGACCAGTTCGAGACCACTTGGATGGTCTTAGATACACCGGAACACTCTACAACCATCCCTCCTTAAGCAAAAATTTGAGATACATGGACCACTGCCCTAATCTGAGATACACTATACTTATAGAAGACACTCTATAGATGCCTACACATGGTTTCCATAGGCAAAGTACATAAAGTGCATCACACAATCCAGAAGAGTCCCGGTGAAACCAAAAACCAATTTGAAACCCCCTTGATAGTGCAACCAAATCAAAACAAAAGGACCCTATTCTAACCAGGTCAACTCACGAGCTAACTTCTAAACATGAATCCTTAATATTCTTGTCTTCAAGTCAATTTAAGATAACTGAGAATCCAAATATATTCAATAATATCTATGGTCATCCCATTCATCAAACTTGCCATCATCTGCAAAACCCACCACAACTTACCATAAACATGCAGGGACCAAGATCCTTACAATTACGACAACTTCAATGTAGTGTTTGCCTTATGCACCATTTCATGTCAGATGTGTACAAGTAGGGTCGCAACTGGATTATAATTTAAGCATGGTAGAATAGAGTTTGAGCCAAACTTTGTATCCTAAGCCCTTTATAAAGAAGCACTGCTGTTATAACCCAAAAAGTAGTGGTGCATGTATTCATGACCCTAAGAAACTGGTATGATGTGGTGTTGGGGGAGAAGCACCCATAATTATGCCCCAAAATTGTAGGCAAGCATCGAACTGCTTTACAAAATATTCTACCTCCAATGTTATTCTTAGATAGCATCTTGTTAAATCCCAACAGATGTATCTATATTTTGTTGTGTTTATAACATTGGTTTGGTGAGAGTTCAAATGCTTTATAACAATCTATTCTATTAGAAGGTATATATATAGCAGATTATACCATGGAAAACAAAGGATTATGCAACTCATTTGCACAGCGTCGTGCATAAAAGGCAGGTTGCATTTGTCGACAATGTCTTTCGCAACAAATGCTGGCTCTATGATGCACGTGGTGTATCATATTCGTCACAAGATGGCTAGAACTAGCCATGGCACACAAATCGAAGCTGAGGAAGGTGCGAGGAAGCACAATGAAGCTACATTCAGCATGGCAATAAATTTGGATGATAGAGCCACGCCATGGCACATAATTGAGAGGAGTTGTGGATGGGGATCGGGGAAGATACTATGTGTGGGCGAAGTAGGATGGGTGGCGCCAACAAGGCGGGGGACAATGGTGGCACCAATTGGCACTACGACAAAAGGATATGGCTCACTGAGGATGGCACACGAACAATATATCTAATGACGAGGTACGTCAATGTCAATGTGAGAAGGGGCAAGGAACCACACGGATGAGAAGGGACGACATCGAATAGGGAAACTATGACCAAAAGCAGGGTGGTAGAGGTAGTGGGGGTGGGCAGTGCAGATGAAGGAACCAATAAAATGTGAGAACGACACGATGTGGGCAAAACAGTTGCCCACCACTTAACTAGAATGGATGGATCACGGTTCTTAGGACGACATGGATGGTGCAGCCTCTAGCATTTGATACGGTGTATGTATGCCTATTGTTGGACTAGCCACCCATACCCTCCAGCGAGGGTGCGAAGACCAGTCTTGGGGGTACAAAGGGCGATGGTAATTAAAGCCCTTCACTCGTCGTCGTCTCTCATACCGCAATTTTGATGGGGCATGCGTCCAATGGTAAGGTGCATACCCTCCTTTTAATATGCTAACATTATTTGATTCCTTGTGGGAGCAACAAGCTAGGTTGGGAGGATGATATCGTTATCTGTTGCTGTCATCTCCGTGGTGCGGAGTCGAGGAGATACCGAGCTTGAGCTAACATCACACAAAGGAATTGCTCCAGATGGCGGAAGAAAAGTGCACAGGATAATGAGGGCTAGACGGTTGTTCCATCCTTCGCTAGATCAACAACGTATAGGTTACACCTAGTGGTTGCAGTGACAACTTTTGGATTATTTGGGCCAAGGAGACCAATTAAATGAGAAATAATTCTTGAAAAATCTCAAAGGCCTACCCCATGGAGGAATATAATCTTTCTTTAGTACCATATTGCTAGTGGAAGTAGTGGTTAACAAGCTTAAAATAGTGGAGCTTGCTTCATACCTAGATCATGTGATGTGAGAGAGAAATAGAGAACCACACGCGCTCTCTCTCCTCACAAGGCCGGAGTCGAGCTCGGGCAGGGGCGAGACGGGGCTGCAAGCAAACGATACTTGCGTGAATGGTCCACCGAAAACGATGCCTTACGCTTGAACAAGCATAGCCTCATTTTGCAGTATATTATTTTACTCTCCAGGTTTTGTAGAACAGTTTCGTATGGGAACATGTGAGCCCGAACGTGGCACGATCTCGTTTGTGGCCCGTTAGCCCACGTGTCTTTCCCTATATATACCGTTGTCATTGCTAGGAGTCGAAATAGAAGAAACCAAGGGATTTTGCCGCTCCCATCTACTGCGCCGGCACGACCAGGCTTCCCCGTCCCGTGCACTGGTGTGCACCGTCGAATGGGAGAGTAGATCTCTAGAACCGCACGGTCCTTGCGCTTCTGCATCGGGAGGAATAAGATTTTTTGGAAGTGCTCTAGCGCGACTGCTCGTCTTTATCAAGCATTCCCCTACACCGATCTGTCTCGATGTCTTCACTAGCCAGGGTTAGCGACGACGACAACAACAACAGCAACAAACCGAACGTCGTCGTCGACACCAACAACATCGTTCCCAACATCATCAACAACATCCAATTCAGCGGCCATGATACACCATACGTATTCTGTCATTGTTTTTGCGAGTTTGTCAGAGGGATATATGTGTGCTACTAGTGCATGTGTATATACGAGAAGCTCTTATTTCGTGATGCTTATTTGTCGGATCATGTTCATGATTTATATTTTAAATAAAACAAACTTAAAAGTGCTAATATTGCTAGCGAAAATAACCACAACTTTGTTACCCTAATTCCTTCTGAAAAGAGAAGGGAATGTTTATGTAATAGCTTGTACAGTTTTGTTTTGCAACGCTCGTGCGCTATATGGATTCTCACACCCCTATATTCATCCAGTTGTGTAGCCTTACATGCATTAAGTATGTTAACAATGGCTTTAAAAAATTCGTCGTCCGAATCACTCGTCGACAATGGCTTTACAAAATACGGAGAGAAAGCGCCCCGAGAACACATCCACATACCTCCTGCTTTCACTCGAACAGTATCACTGTAGCAGTGATGGGCTACCCGGGGGGCATGGCGCATTCGAGTCGATGGTCAGTTCAACCCGCTCCATAGACTTGGCGGCCGGGGAGAAGCCGACGCGTGCGCCACTGTGCATGCAATCATGCAGCGACACGACTGCACGACCGCCTATAACCTCCGCGAGGCGAGAGCCGCGAGACATGTATGCCGCCCACCCCCCGCACGAGTCACGACCATTCCCCACTCAACCCCTCGCGCCTCGCCGTCGCGTCTTCCCTCTTCACAGGACACGTACGACGGCTGGTGCTGACTGCTGAGCTAGAGCCTAGACGTCTACGTGTACGCGCGCGCGGCGGCCGGAGAGATGGGGGAGGAGGCCGTGGCGGCGAACGGCGGCGGCGGCGGGCGGGGCAGGCCGCACGCCGTGGTGATCCCGTACCCGCTGCAGGGCCACGTGATCCCGGCGGTGCACCTCGCGCTGCGGCTCGCGGAGCGGGGCTTCGCCGTCACCTTCGTCAACACGGAGTCCGTGCACCACCAGACGGCGCGCGCGCACGGCGCCGCCGGCGGCGGCGACGCCGACGCCAGGGGCCTCGACATCTTCGCCGGCGTGGCGGCGGGGACGCGGCGGCTGGACCTGCGGTACGAGCTGGTGAGCGACGGCTTCCCCGTGGGGTTCGACCGCTCGCTGCACCACGACCAGTTCATGGAGGGCGTGCTGCACGTCCTCCCCGCGCACGTCGAGGAGCTGCTCCGCCGCGTCGTCGTCGACCCGGCCACCACCTGCCTCGTCGCCGACACCTTCTTCGTCTGGCCGGCGACGCTGGCCGCCAAGCTTGGCGTGCCGTATGTGTCGTTCTGGACGGAGCCGGCGCTCATCTTCACCTTGTACTACCACATGGACCTCCTCACCAAGCACGGCCACTTCAAATGCAAAGGTAAATAACTCTAGCTAGCATCATCTGCACCAAATTCACCTCTAGCCAATAGTAACTCTGTATCGATCTACTCCATATCCTATTAGCTTTGTTTGTCGATTGTCTGTGTCGCTAGCACTGACAATTAAACTAAGCAACCATTATTATATCGCGCGGTTTTACTCGTTTGGAGGCGCCTGTGTTCCTTGAGTTGGCGCAGTCGATTTCCAATCGTTTGATGACTGAGATTGTAGATGGACGCTGCGTGCGGTACGTACGGCACGAATTCGTGAGCTCGTGGTCGCAGGGGCAAGCCAGTAAGGCATGACCAGTTGCGCTCGTATGCCGCAGTCAAAAACTCAAAATCTTCTCATGAGCACATAAAATGTATTTTCTTCATTTTATTTCATAAAAAATGAATTTTTTCATTAAAAATTGTTATTTTATTTGATCATATCAATTTCAACAAGCCGTAAATACACTAACAATAAATCATATTTAGTTGCTATGCCTATTTTGCTTTGTTTAAGTTTTTTTCACATCTTTTATACTATTTTTTTCAGCTATGTTTGTCGCTGAAATTCTTGTATTTTTATATTGAAAATTCAATCGCATGTGCTAAATGATACAACGCAGGCACCTGCGTTATAACTGGCCCCTTATTATATAGTAACTAAGAGTAAACATGACCTGCACCATGTTCACTTCTAGCTAACTATTTCGCTAATCGATCTACTCCATATACTATTAGCTTAGCTTATTGAGTGACGTTGGCACTGACGGTTAAAAGGCAACCTAATAAGCACCTAAATATGATGGCCATAATAAGCAACTAAATATGATGGCCATTGGCCATGCTTGCTCCGAAGAGAGAATTTAATTTCCTTTCCTGGTGAGAGCGAGTAGTACGTTCTTCCTTCTTAGCCGGACAAGACAAGAAGCGTAGAACCACTTAAACAGATGGAGCCTGACGAAAACTTCCAAGGATATGTCACTTGTCTCTCGTCGCTAGGTTCCAATGTGCAAATGTATGCGATCGCTCTCGCATGACGAGCTCAGATGGGTGCCTGGAGGCCTATGATTGGTCGGGGCTTGCCGTTATCAACTCGTACCGTCATACGGAGCTCCCGAACTTGGTAAAAGTAGAAAAAAATGTATCAAAAATTGGCCTCAACCTTTAACCTCATCCATTTTGATTCCTAAACTCTAGAATTGGTTAGATGATCGATCCTTAAATCGATAAAATTAAACCTATTTGGTAGCTTGACGGGTCAACGCAAAAGAAAGAGACATCACATGTTCGCCACATGTGGAGTATATCGATCATTGAAATATTAGAGCATGTCTAATGCTAGCTACAAATTAAATCTAGTCTAGAACAATAGATTTGGGGCTATATGGATGTAGATCCACGTCTATGAACAACGAAATTTGGACCTACCAATAGTACTAGGGTTAGATTTAAAATTAACATTGGACATGCCCCAGTGACCTCCCCTATCCAAAAAAAACATCATAATGGCCGGTCAATTGCTGGCTTAGGCTCTGTTCTTTTCAGCTTAATAGCTTAACGACTTATTTACGTTTTGAAAAGACATATGCTTTGTGTTTTTTAGGTTCGTTTTTTCGCTGTTTTGAAGGTGGTTCCTAACGCTTTAAAAGCAAGTCAAACGAAATGGATCTGAATCTCAAAACTATCTCAAGAAGCTCTCGAAATTCAGTCATTTCAGCTGTTCAGCCGTTCAGATCAGCTCAAAAGAACAGGGCCTTAGTTATTTTGTTGTTACTATTTCGTTTATTTAGGTCTCGTTCTTTTTAGTTTAACAACTTAATGGCTTAACAGCTTAATAACTTATCTTGGTTTAACAACTAATCTATGTTTTGAAAAGACAAATGTTTAGAGTTTTTTTAGTCCGTTTTTTCGTTGTTTTGAAGGTGTGTTCTAATGCTTTAAAAAGCAAGCCAAACGAAATATATGTGAATTTCGAGACTACCTCAAGCGGCTCTCGAAATTCAATCATTTCAATCGTTCAGCTATTCAGCCGTTCAGATCAGCTCAAAAGAACAGGATCTTAGCTTCCAATGCTAGCAATCATGTGGGGCAGCAGTTTCCACACTCATACCATGTTTGAGTTAATTAGGATGCCGTGCCCAGTGGAAACCAAATTACATCACTTCTTACCGATTCATCGAGGCTCTAAGCCTCTACCAAGTCTATCGATCGAATTATCAAACCGATCCAAAATCCGAACCCTAGTGTTGCAGTGGTTTTCACAGTTAATTAGCCGTAGCTAACAAAAAAAAATCGAGTGCTAGACAAGAAAACTAAACGGCTAACCAAGTTTTCGGCTTTCTCCAACAGTAATCTTTAAATTTGGTTTCCTATAGCCTCTAATAAATCCCTAGCGCGCGTCTACCTGTTAAGCTATCAGGCCATGCTATGCCGGGCCCATGCGCAGTTTCCTGGGCCTAGCCTAGTGAGCACGAGCCATGCATTAGGCCGGCTCCAGCTTCTAGATACAAGCCCTCTCGAACCATCTTGCGGTTTTGGACACTTCGATTTAAGCCTGTTCAAAACAGGAAGGCGAAAAGATGGGGTACTTCAATTTATTGGGCTTTAGTTGATTAGTACTACATATTTTTCTTGGAAAAAATGCTAGACATGTTCCGTGCAACTTTTTCACTTCAGTTATTTGACTATCTTTCTTTAGTCCTTGGCTTTTTTAATGTCGTTTTTCTAATAACCTCGGAGTCACATCATAAATATTCAGAAATCCTGCTTCAATTGCCAGTTTTAGGTGCACTGAACCATTAGTCTACACGGATAAAGTTTAATTGTAGCAGATAACTAAATAATCAACAACGAGATAAAATTCTCAAAACTATCTCCAAATAGCAGTTTTGGTTTTTCAACCACAGTCATTATTTTCAATGTTTAGTTTTACCAGATAATCAAACTATTTTAGCACCGTAGAGCACCCTAGCTCGTGCCTATTCCATCATTGATACACTTCATTTGATCGTTTCGGTCTACTTGCTAACTGCAGTAGAAAAGGGTTCAAGCATATTTTTAGTTTATAGGTGGGTCCTAAAAGCAAGAGGAAAAGATTGCCCGTTCCTATGTCAAATGCTCTGAGTTTCACCTTTGGTAGAGGTAGCTAGCTACAAGTGTCCCGATATTAATGCGGCCACACATAGATGCACTCATCCATGAAGGCCTGAGCTCTGCCGCGCCTTTGTCAACTTGGCCGCGACGTTCCTCCTATTCTTCCTCGTCGCCTGCCGCCACGTTCTTCGCCGGAAACAATTGCTAAAAGCATCTCTAGCAGGTTTCCTAAAACCGTTTCCTAAAACGTAAGATAGTCTCAGTCTCTATGCCCATCCAGCAGGATCTCTATCTCAATCTCTTAAATTTAGAGACTCCTTCTAAAGTCTCTATATTTAGAGACTCTCCAGAGAATCTCTATATCTTTTCAGGGATAGGGATTTCGCTGGAGATAATGGAAATATAAGAAACGAATAGTGATTTAGAAAAGAGATATAGAGAACCAAATATAGATCAGATCCTGTTGGCAATGCTCTAACGACATCTCCAATGATGTAGATAGTTGTTATTTATAAACAAGTGTCATGTCATCTATAAATAGTATATAATCATTCTCCAATGAATTAGCTATAACATTGTCTATAAGATTCAATATGGGTTCACACGCAATAGATAATAAGTGCATCGGAATCAGTTATAGACTAGCTCTAAGTTAGTAGCTAGCACACTCTCATTCTCTCCATCACGTAAGCAAAAAGTTTAGTTGAAATTCTTATATCTAGCTGACATGGCATTCTGATCTAGTTGCAGTACGTGTCATTATGGAAAGAGCCTACGCTCAAATCCAACGGTCCAACCTCTACACCTCAACCTGCTCACCAATAATGGCCACTTTAGATGCATGTAACGTGAATAAAAAATGAGTGCAATCCCGCAGCTAGCTGCGGCTCCAGACATGTTTGTGACCATCAATCACGTGGGGAGACCACAACTATTCCTTTTATTTTTTTTATTATAAAAAGCTTAAAATTTCTTGAAACAAAACAATTGGATCTTTTTCCTTCTTCTCGTCTTCCTTTCAATGGACCGGTTGGTTAGCTCCTCTAGACGTACCACCACGACTAGCGACACACCAACAATGAACATCTAGTTGATCACTTGAGTTGTCGGCATTGTGTCCAGACCCGAGGTGGTCCACGCCTAGATGTCGAAACTGCGCCATCGGGAGGTGTTGCGTATGTCTCGGCCGTGGCTTGGCTCAGCTCAACAAGATCAGGGCAGGACGGTGGTCGCTTGTCTCTGCTGCCACATCCACATATGGTGGTGCACTAGACCGAATGAGGAGAGAGGGAAGGAGAATGACTGGTTTTGCAAAAAATCAATGTTTTAGAGGAAATTTGTATCAAAAGTCTATGAAGGAGAAAGTGGGACAAGAAGTAGATCTCGAGAGCAAATCAAATGGTTGTCAACATGTTGGGAGCTAAATATAACAGTGGGAAACCCGCTCTAGTTAACCAGCCTGATACCCAGTCGTCGTCCTCTACATTGGTTCCAGTAGGGGCGAAGCCAGGATTGAGGTATAGGGGGGCCAAGCAGACCATACAAAAATATCTATGTTATATGTATATACTTTGCAAAGCATGTTTTAAACAAATATTATACATACTACTACTTCTGGTCACAAATTTGAAAGTCTGAGATGCATGATAGTCAAAGTTTTTATAGTTAAGTTATGAATGCTTGGCAATATGAAGTATATCTACATAATTGTCTCAAAAAGTATTCCAATAGTATTATAGTTTTAATGGTCTCAAAAATAAACTACAATGATAATTAGTGATTAAAGTTCTGTTTTAGAAATTGTGCAAAGTCATCAAGATCAAACATTTGGGATCAGAGGAAGTCAAAATCAAGAAATAAGATATATGCATCTCTAGTAAATTGAATTTTACACATTATCGAGAGATCGTATATAAACCAAAGTTTATTTGAATTGACTTCTCTATTTGTCCATTTTCAATATAGCTTACTCTATCGCGATGAAAAACTTCTATTTTATTTGAGAACAATATACTTATACATACCACAATCGAAGAGCTTGACAAAAAAGAATAATGCTTAGATAATGAAGCTAAGGTTTGGGCAGTTTTCAATTAGATCTTAATTTTTTTTTGAACAACGGGCAGGAGAGTTGCCTTGTATTGATCAAAAGAGAGGAAGTACAGGGCGGGGGAGAAAAAAGGCCCTTCCCCCGTGAGCCAAGGGGACTAAGTTAACTAATTACAAAAGTGGCCCCTACTGCAGCCCAAAGCCGTAGCTCACCAATCAAAAAATTCAGGAAAACTATGCACGGCCTGTCGACCTGACAGAAGAGCTGGTTGTTGCGTTCAAGCCAGAGGTGCCAGATTATGGCAACAATGACCGAGAAGACTGCGAGAGGCTCTCTCGGTCCGTTGACTATGTTGGCCCACCAACTCCAAAAGCAGTCGGTCTGTATCTAGCCGGTTGGGTTGATTTGCGGGAAGTCCAGTAGGACAGCTAGTCCTGACCAGACTGTAATATTAAAAACGCACTGCAGGAAGAGGTGCTCTGGTGTTTCTAGGTTGCGCCTGCGGAGAGGACAGAAATAGTCATTTGGGATCTGACGGCGAAGCTGGGTGTCAGCCGTCATGATGCGCTTGTGTAGCACTTGCAAAAGGAAGAATCTGCACTTTGAAGGGCCCAGATCTTCCACAGCCTCTTCCAAGTTGGGTTGGCGATACGGCCCTCGAACTGCAGAAGGTAGGCCGATTTGACGGAGAACTCCCCATTCGCCATTAGACGCCAAGTTAACTGATCAGGTTCTCCCGCGGTAAGGTTCGTCTGAGCGAGGCGGAGAAGGATGGCGATCAATTCCGGGATCATGAGCGGGGTGATGTTTTGGCGCAGATCCACGATCCAGTTGTTGCTGGTGACGGCTTGGATCATTCTTCTGTTTTTCCTTATAGTCGCCTGGTAGAGAGATGTGGCTGTGTGTCTTAGGGCGCAGCCGGACAGCCAATGACCTCCAAGAAGGAAAGGGTGGAACCGCTCCTTAAGGTGGCAGAGGATCCGGCGCGCAGCAGGGCTAAGTCAGTTGCCAAAGCGTTGGCCTGGTTGCCCGGATTGATGTGGGGTCCGAAATGCCAACGTAGTTGAAGCGCTCTTGAGAAACGTGTGAGGTCGAGCACCCCAAGGCCCCCAAGGGAGGTTGGGGAGCAAACCGTGCTCCAATTACTCTGCCACCCCCTGTGGTGACGGTGCCCTTCTAAAGCCAGCCCCTCTTAATGGTGTCTATCTTCTTAATGATGGAGGAGGGAGGGGTGATGATGGACAATAAGCTGGTAATGTAGAGAGAACCGCCTTAAGTAAAGTTAGTCCGCCCCTTTTTGACATCAGTGGCCCTCGCCACCCTGCAAGCTTAGAGAAGATCTTGTCGATTAGGGGTTGAAAGTACACGTGACATAGGCGCTTTATGGATAATTAGATATTAAATTATGTCTATTAAACTGTATTTGTATATTAAATACGTATGAGTAGTAGAGAGTTTTACATTTCGTTGAGTAGGGCCAGGCTTCTGCCAGCTCCCCTCTGTCTCCGCAAAAAACGCACAAAATTTTAATGTATGTGACGCATGCAGAGCCTCGGAAGGACACGATCACGTACATCCCCGGCGTGCCGGCCATCGAGCCGCCGGAGCTCATGTCGTACCTGCAGCAGACGGACACCACCTCCGTGGTCCACCGCATCATCTTCAAGGCGTTCGAGGAGGCCCGCCGCGCCGACTACGTCCTCTGCAACACCGTCGAGGAGCTGGAGCCGTCCACCATCGCCGCCCTCCGCGCCGAGAAGCCCTTCTACGCCGTCGGCCCCATCCTCCCCGCCGGCTTCGCTCGCAGCGCCGTCGCGACGTCCATGTGGGCGGAGTCCGACTGCTCGCAGTGGCTTGGCGTGCAGCCCGCCGGCTCCGTGCTCTACATCTCCTTCGGCAGCTACGCGCACCTCACTCGGCGGGAGCTGCACGAGATCGCCGGCGGCGTGCTGGCCAGCGGCGCGCGGTTCCTGTGGGTGCTGCGGCCGGACGTCGTCAGCTCCGACGACCCGGATCCGCTCCCGGAGGGCTTCGCCGCGGCGGCGGCGGCGGGGCACGGCGCCGTCGTGCCGTGGTGCTGCCAGGTGGAGGTCCTCGCCCACCGCGCCGTCGGCGGCTTCCTCACGCGCGGCGGCGACGCCGACGCCAGGGGCCTCGACATCTTCGCCGGCGTGGCGGCGGGGACGCGGCGGCTGGACCTGCGGTACGAGCTGGTGAGCGACGGCTTCCCCGTGGGGTTCGACCGCTCGCTGCACCACGACCAGTTCATGGAGGGCGTGCTGCACGTCCTCCCCGCGCACGTCGAGGAGCTTCTCCGCCGCGTCGTCGTCGACCCGGCCACCAGCTGCCTCGTCGCCGACACCTTCTTCGTCTGGCCGGCGACGCTGGCCGCCAAGCTCGGCGTGCCGTACGTGTCGTTCTGGACGGAGCCGGCGCTCATCTTCACCTTGTACTACCACATGGACCTCCTCACCAAGCACGGCCACTTCAAATGCAAAGGTAAATAACTCTAGCTAGCATCATCTGCACCATATTCACCTCTAGCCAATAGTAACTCCGTATCGATCTACTCCATAACCTATTAGCTTTGTTTGTCGATTGTCTGTGTCGCTAGCACTGACAATTAAACCAAGCAACCATTATTATATCGGTTTTACTTGTTTGGAGGCGGCTGCGTTCCTTGAGTTGGCGCAGTCGATTTCCAATCGCTTGACGACTAAGATTGTATAGACGGACGCTGCGTGCGGTACGTACGGCACGAATTCGTGAGCTCATGACCGTAGCGGCAAGCTGGCAAGGCATACGCAGTTGCGCTCGTTTGCCGCAGTCAAAAACTCAAAATCTTCTCACGAGTACAGAAAATGTATTTTCTTCATTTTATTTCATAAAAAAATGATTTTTCATAAAAATTATTATTTTATTTGATCATATCAATGAAACCAGCCGTAAATACACTAACAATAAATCATATTTAGTTGCTATGCATATTTTGCTTTGTTTAAGTTTTTTCACATCTTTTATACTATTTTTTTCAGTTGTGCTTGTCGCTGAAATTTCCGTGTTTTTATATTGAAAATTCAATCGCCTGCGCTAAATGATACACCGCAGGCGCCTATGTTATAACTGGTCCCTTATTATAGTAGTAACTAAGAGTAAACATCACCTGCACCATGTTCACTTCTGGCTAACTCTGTCGCTAATCGATCTACTTCATATACTATTAGCTTAGTCTATTGAGTGACGTTGGCACTGACGGTTAAAAGGCAACCTAATAAGCAACTAAATATGATGGCTATTGGCCATGCTTGCTCCCAAGAGATAATTTTAATTTCCTTTCTGGTGAGAGTGATCGAGTAGTGTTCTTCCTTCTTAGCCGGACAAGACAAGAAGCGTAGAACCACTTAAACAGATGGAGCCTGACGAAAACTTCAAAGGATATGTCACTTGTCTCTCGTTGCTAGGTTCCAATGTGCAAATGTATGCGATCGCTCTCGCATGACGAGCTCAGATGGGTGCCTGGAGGCCTATGATTGGTCGGGGCTTGCCGTTATCAACTCGTACCCTCGTGCGGAGCTCGCCGCTGCTCCGCTGCAAGCCGTCGCCACTCCGGTCTCCGCAGCTGCTCTCACCATGCACCGCTGCCGCCAGTCGCTTAATGCGTCGCCTAGTGTTGGATTGGGATTAGGCTTGCTGTTTGTGGAAGAATGAGGAGGTGTGGGCTTAGATGGCACGGATGTTTTTTTTTTTACTATAGTAGGTTGAGAAAAGTCTTGAGCTTGATTTTAGCCCTATGCGGGAGGAGTTATGCTGAGAATGGATGTATTTTATTTGATAAATATTGAATTTCGGATCCCCATCGGATCCCCGCAGGGTAAATTTTCCCATCCCCGTCCCCGCCATACCCGATGGGGGATGAAATCCTCCGTTTTCATCCCCACAGGGGCAAGTTCCCCCATCCCCATCCCCTAATAGAGGAATTCCCACCAGGGAACGGGGAATGGGGGCCGTTGCCACCCCTAATCCTGCTTCAATTGCTAGTTTTATGTGCACGGAACAATTAGTCTACACGGTTAAAGTTTAATTGTAGCAGATAACTAAATAATCAACGACGAGATCAAATTCTCAAACCTAGCTCCAAATACCAGTTTCGGTTTTTCAACCACAGCCACTATGTTCAATGTTTAGTTTTACCAGATAATCAAACTACTTTAGCATCGGTAGAGCACCCTAGCTCGTGCCTATTCCATCATTGATACACTTCGGCCGCGTGCGTTTGGGCGTTCCGGGGCGTAGCGTAGCGTTCCTCGTGCACGCGTCACCGGAAATTCAAATCCGCACGCGACGCTACGCTCGCGCAACGCCTTCATTTGATCGTTTCGGTCCACTTGCCAATTGCACTAGAAAAGGGATCAAGCATATTTTTAGTTTATAGGTGGGTCCTAAAAGCGAGAGGAAAAGATGGCCCTTGCTATGTCAAATGCTCTGAGTTTCGCCTTTGGTAGAGGTAGCTAGCTACAAGTGTCCCGATATTAATGCGGCCACACATAGATGCACTCATCCATGAAGGCCTGAGCTCTGCCGCGCCTTTGTCAACTTGGCCGCGACATTCCTCCTGTTCTTCCTCGTCACCTGCCGCCACGTTCTTCACCGGAAACAATTGCCAAAAGCATCTCTAGCAGGTTCCTAAAACCATTTCCTAAAACGTAAGATAGTCTCAGTCTCTATACCCATCCAGCAGGGTCTCTATCTCAGTCTCTAAATTTAGAGACTCTAAAGTCTCTATATTTAGAGACTCTCTAGAGCATCTCTATATCTTTTCAGGGATAGGGATTCCGCTGGAGATAATGGAAATATAAGAAACGAATAGTGATTTAGAAAAGAGATATAGAGAACGAAATATAGAGATCCTGCTGGCAATGCTCTAACGGCATCTCCAATGATGTAGATAGTTGTTAGCTATAAACAAGTGTTATGTCATCTATAAATAGCATATGATCAGTCTCTCCAATGAATTAGCTATAACATTGTCTATAAGATTCAATATGGGTTCACATGCAATAGATAGTAAGTGCATCGGAATCAGTTATAGACTAGCTCTAAGTTAGTAGGTAGCACATTCTCATTCTCGCCATCACATAAGCAAAAAACTGAGTTGAAATTCTTATATCTAGTTGACATGGCATTCTGATCTAGTTGCAGTACGTGTCATTCTGGAAAGAGCCTACGCTCAAATCCAACGGTCCAACCTCTACACCTCGACCTCCTTACCAATAATGGCCACTTTAGATGCATGCAATGTGAACAAAAAATGAGTGCAATCCCGCAGCTAGCTGCGGCTTCAGACATGTTTGTGACCATCAATCACGTGGGGAGGCCACAACCATTCCTTTTTTTATTATAAAAAGCTTAAAATTTCTTGAAACAAAACAATTGGATCTTTTTCCTTCTTCTCGTCTTCCTTTCAATGGACCGGTTGGTTAGCTCCTCTAGACGTACCACCACGACTAGCGACACACTTGATTTGTCGGTATTGTGTCCAGACCCGAGGTGGTCCACGTCTGGATGTCGGAACTGCGCCGTCGGGAGGTGTTGCACATGTCTCGGTCATGGCTTGGCTCAGCTCGACAAGATCAGGGCAAGACGGTGGTCGCTTGTCTCTGATGCCACATTCACATATGGTGGTGCACAAGACCTAACGAGGAGAGAGGGAAGGAGAATGATTGATTTTGCAAAAAATCAATGTTCTAGAGGAAATTTGTATCAAAAGGTTATGAAGGAGAAAGTGGGACAAAAAATAGATCTCGAGAGCAAATCAAATGGTTGTGAACATGTTGGGAGCTAAATATAACAGTGGGAAACCCGCTCTTGTTAACAAGCCTGATACCCAGTCACCGTCCTCTACATTAGTTCCAGTAGGGGCGAAGCCAGGATTGAGGTATAGGGGGGCCAAGCAGACCATACAAAAATATCTATGTTATATGTATATACTTTGCAAAGCATGTATTAAAAAAATATTATACATACTACTACCTCTGGTCACAAATTTGAAAGTCTGAGATGCATGCTAGTCAAAGTTTTTATAGTTAAGTTATGAATGCTTGGAAATATGAAGTATATGTACATAATTGTCTCAAAAAGTATTCCAATAGTATTATAGTTTTAATGGTTTCAAAAATAAACTACAATAATAATTGGTGATTAAAGTTGTGTTTTAGAAATTGTGCAAAGTCATCAAGATCAAACATTTGGGATCAGAGGAAGTAATATTTTTATCTTTTAAAACAAAATCAAGAAATAAGATACATGCATCTCCAGTAATTTGAATTTTACACATTATCGAGAGATTGTATATAAACCAAAGTTTATTTGAATTGACTTCTCTATTTGTCCATTTTCAATATAGCTTATTCTATCGAGATGAAAAACTTCTATTTTATTTGAGAACAATATACTTATACATACCACAATCGAAGAGCTTGACAAAAAAGAATAATGCTTAGATAATGAAGCTCAGGTTTGGGCAGTTGTCAATTAGATCTTAAATCAATTTTTTTGAACAACGGACAGGAGAGCTGCCTTGTATTGATCGAAGGAGAGGAAGTACAGGGTATGGGAGAAAAAAGGCTCCTCCCCCGTGGGCCAAGGGGACTAAGTTAACTAATTACAAAAGTGGCCCCTATTGCAGCCCAAAGCCGCAGCTCACCAATCAAAAAATTCAAGGAAACTGTGCTCGTTCGGTCGACCTGACGAAAGAGCCGGTTGTTGCGTTCAAACCAGAGGTACCAGATTATGGCAACAATGTCCGAGAAGACTGCGAGAGGCTCTCCCGGTCCGTTGACTATGTTGGTCCACCAACTCCAGAAGCAGTTGGTCTATATCTAGCTGGTTGGGTTGATTTGCGGGAAGTCCAATAGCACAGCTAGTTCTGACCAGACTGTAATGCTAAAAACGCACTGCAGGAAGAGGTGCTATGGTGTTTGTAGGTTGCGCCTACAGAGAGGATGTGCTTGTGTAGCACTTGCCAAAGGAAGAATATGCAATTTAAAGGGGCCCAGATCTTCCACAGCCTCTTCCAAGTTGGGTTGGCGATACGGCCCTCGAACTGCAGAAGGTAGGCCGATTTGACGGAGAGCTCCCCATTCGCCGTTAGACGCCAAGTTAACTGATCAGGTTCTCCCGCGGTAAGGTTCGTTTGAGCGAGGCGGAGAAGGATGGCGATCAATTCCGGGATCATGAGTGGGGTGATGTTTTGGTGCAGGTCCGTGATGCAGTTGTTGTTGGTGATGGCCTGGATCATCCTTCTGTTTTTCCTTGTAGTCGCCTGGTAGAGAAATGGGGCTATGTGTCTTGGGGTGCAGCCGGACAGCCAATGATCCTCCCAGAAGGAAAGGGTGGAACCGCTCCGTAAGGTGGCAGAGGATCAGGCGTGCAGCAGGGCTGTCAGTTGCCAAAGCGTTGGCTTGGTTGCCCGGATTGATGTGGGGTCCGGAATGCCAGCGTAGTCGAAGCGCTCTTGAGAAACGTGTGAGGTCGATCACCCCAAGGCCCCCAAGGGAGGTTGGGGAGCAAACCGTGCTCCAATTACTCTGCCACCCCCTGTGGTGGCGGTGCCCTTCTAAAGCCAGCCCCTCCTGATGGAGTCTATCTTCTTAATGACGGAGGAGGGAGGGGTGATGACGGACAATAAGCTGGTAGTGCAGAGAGAACCGCCTTGAGCAAAGTTAGTCCACCCCCTTTTGACATCAGTGGCCCTTGCCACCCTGCAAGTTTGAAGGAGATCTTGTCGATTAGGGGGTTGAAAGTACACGTGACATAGGCGCTTTATGGATAATTAGATCTTAAATTATGTCTATTAAACTGTATTTGTATACTAAATACGTATGAGCAGTAGGGAGTTTTACATTTCGTTGAGGAGGGCCAGGCCCCTGCCAGCTCCCTCTGTCTCCGCAAAAAAGGCACAAAATTTTAATGTATGTGACGCATGCAGAGCCTCGGAAGGACACGATCACATACATCCCCGGCGTGCCGGCCATCGAGCCGCCGGAGCTCATGTCGTACCTGCAGCAGACGGACACCACCTCCGTGGTCCACCGCATCATCTTCAAGGCGTTCGAGGAGGCTCACCGCGCCGACTACGTCCTCTGCAACACCGTGGAGGAGCTGGAGCCGTCCACCATCGCCGCCCTCCGCGCCGAGAAGCCCTTCTACGCCGTCGGCCCCATCCTCCCCGCCGGCTTCGCGCGCAGCGCCGTCGCGACGTCCATGTGGGCGGAGTCCGACTGCTCGCAGTGGCTCGGCGCACAGCCCGCCGGCTCCGTGCTCTACGTCTCCTTCGGCAGCTACGCGCACCTCACCCGGCGGGAGCTGCACGAGATCGCCGGCGGCGTGCTGGCCAGCGGCGCGCGGTTTCTGTGGGTGCTGCGGCCGGACGTCGTCAGCTCCGACGACCCGGACCCGCTCCCGGAGGGCTTCGCCGCGGCGGCGGCGGAGGCGGGGCGCGGCGCCGTCGTGCCGTGGTGCTGCCAGGTGGAGGTCCTCGCCCACCGCGCCGTCGGTGGCTTCCTCACGCACTGCGGCTGGAACTCCATCCTGGAGAGCGTGTGGGCGGGCGTGCCCATGCTCTGCTTCCCGCTGCTCACCGACCAGTTCACCAACCGGCGGCTCGTCGTGCGGGAGTGGCGCGTCGGCGTGTCCGTCGGCGACCGCGGCGCGGTGGACGCCGGCGAGGTGAGCGCGAGGATCCAAGGGCTCATGCGCGGGGAGGAGGGGGACGCGCTCCGGCGGCAGGTGCGCGAGGTGAGGAGCACGCTCGAGGCCGCTATGGCGCCCGGCGGCTCGTCGCAGCGGGGCTTCGACGAGCTCGTCGGCGAGCTGACGCGCCGTTGCGGCGGCGGTCGCGCCCCATCCCCAGCCTGACGCGCCGAGAGTTTGCGCGAAATGCACGCGCGCAGTTTGTAATGTACCACTACCGCTATGTGCCAGTGTGCTCTGCTCTCTAGTTGCGTCGTCGTCGTCGTCCTCGTGCAGACAAATGCACTGTATCATGCACGTGTGTTTGTGTACTGTGTGCATTCAGTTCTTTGTACTAGTATTGTGTTTGTTTAGACTTTGCATGCTTTAAATATCGGGTTTGCTAGAACCTAGACGACTGGGCTCGCCGGGGCGGCCACCGACGGGTGGGCCCGGCGTTCTCAGAAATTCAGTACAACGATATACGGTTGTGTGACCTTGGCCGACGGGACGGTAAATAAAAACTCTTGCCCTCCGCTCCGGTGGACTGACATTGGGCCGCACGTTCGTTTGGGCTGTGGACACTGCACGTAGGCGGGATGTACGAGGCTACTAGCTCAGCACACAACGTTGAGCAATGCATTTGATATTGTACATGGTCATTTTAATTCTTACACAAATTATTTAAAATTCATGTGATCTCCAAATTTAGTGATTCAAAAACAAAAATTATAACATTAAAATCTAGCTATCAGTGAATCTTCATAATTTTTAAAATTCATGATATTTTTTTTGTATATTTTTAACTTTCTTGCTGGTACCTAATGATATCTACCTAATACCTATATAATACTTTATGATACCTATTACCAGCGTGATACTTTGTGATACCGACCTAACATCTATGTGATACATCGTGATACCTACTTGATGATAATGAACCACGCAAGACCACGGTGAAATAACAAACTTGCATCCGCAACTACTCTCAAAGCCTATTCTTCAAACTTTTTTTTTTTAGCTTTTATAAGCCAAGATTGTCATTTTTCTACTGTCCACTCGACGTAACATTATACAGGGTTTTTCTCAAAAGAACTCAATTTTTTTTACGGTTTGGCTTAAACCCAGGCGACTGGGCTCGCCGCCGCGGCCGCCGATGGGTGGGCCCGGCGCGCGCGCGGGCGTGCCCAGTCGCCTGGGCTGGAGTGCCTCCCTTTTTTTTAAGGGCTACTAATGGACAATATCATGAAACATTACATAAATCACACGTGATATTTTGTTTAATCTTTTCAAGCTACTTTTATAGCCTTCCACTTGTACAACTGATAAATGCATGTTGATTTTTGGTGTTACCTTTTTAGTTTGTTTATATACTGATTTGATTTGGTTACTTAATAAAAAGCACATTCATAGTTATGGGCGTAACTGTATAAATATCCTTAAGACAGGTAGATGCTTAGCAGTTAGCATTCGCAAAATATTCTTAATTAATGTACTATTTTTATTTTGTAAAGACATATGCTTTCAAAGACAAACTTTCATCTCCAGGAATTAATTTTATATAACCTTAATATCTTATCACAATTTTAATTTTGTGCCTTTGTGGCCTGTATGACATGATAACTGATAAATGCTAATGTGGACCCTCAAATTTTTTACTTACCTTGAGGGTCGATAATCCCATGCACTACCCCCTGGATTAGTACGCTAGCGCGGAAGATCACTTAGCCGATACAAGCATACATCGATAAAATGAAATCCTGAATATTACATACCAAGTTACGCCCTTAGGAGAGTTTACTAAGGCGGACAACACACGCCTAATATTACAAAACAATGTTCGGAGTATTGCAGCTATCTCCAAAATATATACCCAAAAGAATTCCCTATCGGCTAAGTGCCCCATCAACGACCAAAGCAACTCCTATGGCTCTTCAGGTCCACCGTAGTCCTGTCCGTCGTCTTCGTGGCACTCGTAAGGGTCATCCTCGATTCCCTCGACTAAAGAAATTAAGAAGGCGAGGTCAGCGTCATCCAAACGCTGGCCAGTTAACACTTTACTTAATGCATATAGTGTTTAGAAGGCTTTATTAGCAGGAAGGGTTTAATTTAATTGCGTAAAGCCAAGTTTAATAAGACTTTTTAAAAACATCCTAACTAGCATCAACTAGAATTTATCTTGTTTACATAAATCAGGGGTTTACCATCTTACCAATGCACCCAAGCCCAACTAACCAACCAAACATACCAACCAACCCACAATCGACCAACTCTCGACCAAAAACACATCCAGCTTAACAGATCACCATACCAGCTCATTCGATCCTCCTGACTTTCTTCCGGTTGCCCCCAACCTTTCCTATTTCCGCCATCATTCCAGGATTTGGCAATCTTGTTGTGGACCACACATGCCATGGCATGCCCGCCTCGGCCTAGGGGGTTGCCAGCCCTCACTAGCCGACCGTCATCCTAGGGATGTGTGGCCTTTATCACCCTCGGTGATGACCCATGCCGGTCCCTATCGAGAATGGTCCAAGAGGGCCTCCGCAGAGCGCTCACAGCTGGCGATCCGAGACTCATACTCCGCGCGATGGCCACGCTTTGTGTTGGAACCATCCCTCAGATGGCAGCAATCTCCCTACTATGAGTGTTAATCCGCGCTCCTCCTGGGTAAGCCCTGGCTAAACCCAGCAGCACTCTGTGCCTCAACCATCCATCAGGATGTCCTCTAGGGGCAACCTACCGATAAATCTCTACTTCCATGGTCCTCGATCGTTCCACACTTGGACTATCCCAACAGACCGACCAAACCAGACCGACTTCCCACACGACCTTACCCTCAAACACAATTAGCCTAGCATGCATCTAATAGCCCTAACTGTCATATGTCGTATCATATTTGAATGAGAATAATGAATGACCGGTGAATATCGGTTCACCGTTCCGTGGCGATTAGACGGAAGATTTGTTTAAGCCTAAGTCAGTCTAAGCAAGTTTTACCCATTAGGTAGGGTTAAAGTGGTTACCAGACTAATCATAGGCTAATAAGAATAATGACAATCAAGGCAGTCATTAAGGCTAAACAAGTCAAAGGCAGGCATGTATAATTATTACATGATTAACAACTAGACAGTTAACTAAGCATGCATTTAGATACTAAACAAAATAGTTAACAGAAAACTGGGTAGTGAATCATGATATTAGCGATGTCAATCCGCACTAGGGAAAGTCGCAGTCTTTCCCTAATACGGACAAACATCTAAAGAGTAAGTGTTAACTCGCCTTGCTCTGGTAGGTGTTCCACCTCAGCATCCCCAAACCTTCCTTCGGGATCGCCTACATCTAAACATACCAACAAACCAATAATTACCTACTAATGCAACAGAAAACATGATGCATGTACAACCTAGGCTTTACCCTCGGCATTAATGCCTAAGATCGATTAGCGAACTTACTTTTCGTATGATATGCTATGCATGACAGAGTGCATCAATAAATAATATTATCAGTATAAAATAGCCCACTATACCCCAAAATACGACTTCGTACGCTTCGATCGATTCTAGAACGGTTAGGGTTTGTGAAACGACATACGCTGACGGTACATAATAATACCACACATGTACAAGGTAAGGTTTATCGGAATTGACAGTACACTAGGTACTCTTACATAAATGAGATAATCTTAGGTTATATCTCTTGTTAATATACTTTCTAAAGTTAACTCCTTAATCAATTTAATAGGGAAAAGAGCTATTTAATTATTGGGTTTTAACAATTAACTAACCCTTTGAGTTCATTTAAACAATAAAGATAAATTTAAAATGTTCTAGATTTATTAAGACCTTTACCTATCCAAGGTATTTTCTTAATGAATTTTTAGGGTCAAATTCATCTTTTATTTTAAACATAATTACCCTAGAATTTCTTCATCTATCTCTGTATTGAAAAGTCTTCTATAACAATTAACAGTGCCAATTTCCCCCACACAGTGGTCAATGTTATATTTTTACAAAATCAGAAATGGTCTCTAATATTTATCTGAATTTTTCTAGAATTTTTGGGAGTCTTTAACTAATTTAGATAATTCTAAATCGATTTCGGGGATTATGTAAATAGATAAACTCACTGGAAAATAATAATCCGCACTGGGACGAGCCAACGAATGAACCGGCCCAGTCAACGGTTTTGGCCCACGCCCCAAAACGCGCGTGCACGTCTACGCGGCCGTGGTGAAACGCCGAAGGCGTATTTTTGCGATGTGTCTTCGTTCGCAGATTGCGTCGTGGCCGAAGGCGCGTCCATTTAACCCGCCAGGTGGGGCCGGGGCCCACGCATCAGAGACCCAGAGCCGTGGCTTAGCCTCAGCGCGCACGGGAACGATCTGACAGGCGGGACCCACAGGTCATCGTCACTACGGCCCTATCTGTGCACGAATCTTGGTGCGGGATCTAGTGGTCCACAGTCGTCGTCTTCCTCAGACCGACGACGTGGCCAGGCAGTGGCGGCGGGCAATGCGGCGGCGCTACGGGCCATCTCCGGCCATGTGCATGCGTGCTCTAGCATCCACGGCTCCCTACGACCCTACGGGTGCCCTTGTCAAGGCCGGGGGTGGCCGGACGCGGCGGTAGCGGCGGAGCTGAAGGCTAGCCGGCGACGCAAGCGTGCGCTATGCATCTACAAGCTACTAAATCGGGCAAGGAGCAAGAGGGGACCAAGGGGATGCTGACGAAGCTCAGTGGCGATCGCGGAGGCGGACGGAGGCGGCTAGTGGCGAAGAGCTCGTCGGTGGCCGAAACGGAGGCAACATCGGCACGGGAGCTCCGGGTGTCTCGGCTGGAAATCCAAAAGGGAAAATCTCAGGGTAGAGCGAAGGATGCTCGGGGTGAGAGGATTGAACGGAGACTCACGGAATCGCAGGATGCCCGGAATTGCTTCAGTGCCGGCGAGGGTCGAATTGGGGGGAAGTGGAAACCGGCGCCGGTGGGGGAGCTCCTTGATTTTATAGGCGCGGGGCGAGCTTCGGACCCGAGGCGCACGCGATGACGCGGGGTGGCGTGTGGTGCGGCAATGGGACGGTGCGGCGCGCAGCAGAGCGGAGCGGCGCGGCAGAGCCAATGCGGCAATCTCTTCGGAACTTTCCAATTGAAAAACTTCATGGGGAGGTGGTCCTGGTGCGACTTGATTCGACAGTTCTCTTGGATCCTCTAATTTCTTGTGATTTTAAAGTGAAAAGGACACTGTCAACTATAAAATATGTGTACAAAGCAGGAGCAAAAGTACGTCTAATCACCAGTTGGGATCCAATTATTCAATCTGTGAATCCAGTGCTCAAGTCCATTGAGTCTTTTGCTGGTTAGTTATTCGAACACCAATACGCTAACGCTAAACTTTACAAAATTAGGCTGTTTGTTATTATGGCATTTCAAGACTGAAAAGTATCTTGTCAGTTCTACATAATGATTCTTACACCATTATGTCTACACATTGAGTTACACATTTTTCCAAGACAAGGATTACAAGTTTTAAAAACTTTACATGGGCTATTGGCTCTGTTTCTTTCAGCTTATAATCATATTACAAGCTGCAGCTTAAAATTTGTTATTTTTGTACCGGTTATATTTTGAAATATTTTATAGTTATTTTTCCGAAACTTTGCATAATTTATCTCAAAGATCTCAAAAATATTTTTTTATAACTTTTTTGGCCATTTAAATCTTCTATTAAACACCACAACCTTTTCAGATTATAATCTAACTGCCGAAAGAAACACAGCCATTAACTTCCCGTGCACTAAATTTCTCTGATGTGAGAGAGCTCTGGACAATTCCATTTCTCATGTGTGACCTTTTCCATATTGTTGATGGTGCTAACCTAGTTTGATTTCTGTATTGTTCTTATTTCAGTCAGCCGTAGTACTACAAATACTTTCATAAAGAATTTATTAACCTGGAAATCAGAATATGCATATTTTGTTCATTATTGATGACATGAAAATAATCTATAATACTAGCCTTATTATCACTGTTGCGGATTGTGCTCATGAATAAAATTGATAGTTGAAGAAATGTTGTCCATATATGTATTCAAATATGAACAAGGAGTATGAGGGGCATCCTCTTCTATTCTGTTTCTGTTGCATTTGATGACATGTACCAAAATTTGCTATATTTTCATGGAAATTTTACTACCATTGTTTTCACCGAATAGTTTCAGTCAAATGAAGTGCCACACTTTTTAACTACTACCGATGCCATAGTTTTCTAAAAGTGGAACACTGTGAAGTGCTGTTTTTAGTGATCTTGATCTTCTTTTCTGTTTTTAAGTAAAAAGCCCTTCTCTCGACGCAGAGTTGCCCCTATCAGATTCCATGGAATGCTGTATTCTCTGACCCTGCAAAACCATTAGTTGTTGATATCAGAAGTGGTATGCCTCCTTCCTACAATATTCAATCTCAACAAGGGTTTGTTACCTAATAACAACAAATATAGATGAATAATTCTTCTTTCAATAGTCTTTGCAACAAATGGTCCCCATTGTTAAAAGCAGTAGGCAGGACGAATATGAAGTTTTCATTGGCTGTAAAATTCCTAATAAAGTTGAAATACATTTTTTTCTTTCTTTTTATTCTACTGAACAAGATATGAGCAATAAATTTATTGTTTTATTTATGCAGTTCAGAGCATGAGCCGGCCCTGCAATGCTCCTCTTTCTCCCTGGAATGGCAGGAATGAAGCCTACTTGAATGGTTTTCTTTTGTTATATGCTGTCTTTTGGGTTGTAAAAATGGCACTAGAATTGTCATCTTTTATTCAGTGGAACTATGCCCACTAGAATAGTTTTCTTTTGTCGCATGATGAAAATGACACTAGAATGACCAGCTTTTGACACTAAAATGTATCTGCAATGTACCTTCTAAATATAGAGAGCATTTTCTGGCACATCAAAATAGGTATGCCAGAATTTTAGAGCTAAGTGAATGTCAATGCATATTTCAATGTATCTTCATCTCTTTATAGATCAGCATGCTTTTGGCAGAGTTGAGCATGCTGGTTGCGAAATGCTTCCAAGTATGAAAAGCTAACAGTATGACCGCAATACCAAACATAAATATTTCACTATTGATCTTCTCCTTGTATTTTCAAACATACACTCTCAATACACAATGCAATACAATCTGAAGCATACAAACAACATTATCTCTCAGACATACAAAATACAGTACAACTTCAATGTTTTGAAGCTAGCGCCCCGAGAACAGGCCTAGGTCCATATACCTCCTGCTTTCGCTCTAGCGGTAGCACTGTAGCAGGGATGGGCTTAGCACCCCCCCGGGTGCACATTCGAGTCGATGGTCAGTTCAACCCGCTCCATACTTGGCGGCCGGGGAGAAGACGACGTGTGCGCCACTGTGCATGCAATCATGCAGCGACACGACTGCACGACCGCCTATAAGTTATGTATGCCCAGTTGCCCACCCCCCGGCCCCCGCACGAATCACGAGTTCACGACCATTCCCCACTCAACCCCTCGCGGCCTCGCCGTCGTCTCTTCCCTCTTCACGAGACATGCACGGCGGCCGGTGCTGACTGCTGAGCTAGAGCCTAGACGTCTACGTGTACGCGCGCGCAGCGGCCGGAGAGATGGGGGAAGAGGCCGTGGCGGCGAACGGCGGCGGCGGCGGGCGGGGCAGGCCGCACGCCGTGGTGATCCCGTACCCGATGCAGGGCCACGTGATCCCGGCGGTGCACCTCGCGCTGCGGCTCGCGGAGCGGGGCTTCGCCGTCACCTTCGTCAACACGGAGTTCGTGCACCACCAGACGGCGCGCGCGCACGGCGCCGGCGGCGGCGGCGACGCCGACGCCAGGGGCCTCGACATCTTCGCTGGCGTGGCGGCAGGGACGCGGCGGCTGGACCTGCGGTACGAGCTGGTGAGCGACGGCTTCCCCGTGGGGTTCGACCGCTCGCTGCACCACGACCAGTTCATGGAGGGCGTGCTGCACGTCCTCCCCGCGCACGTCGAGGAGCTTCTCCGCCGCGTCGTCGTCGACCCGGCCACCACCTGCCTCGTCGCCGACACCTTCTTCGTCTGGCCGGCGACGCTGGCCGCCAAGCTCGGCGTGCCGTACGTGTCATTCTGGACGGAGCCGGCGCTCATCTTCACCTTGTACTACCACATGGACCTCCTCACTAAGCACGGCCACTTCAAATGCAAAGGTAAATAACTCTGGCTAGCATCATGTGCACCATATTCACCTCTAGCCAAATAGTAACTCGGTATCGATCTACTCCATATCCTATTAATTAGCTTTGTTGTCGATTGTCTGTGTTGCTAGCACTGACAATATAATTAAACTAAGGGACCATTATATAACTAAGAGTAAACATCACATGCACCATGTTCACTTCTAGCTAACTTGTCGCCAATCGATCTACTCCATATACTATATATTAGCTTAGTTTATTGAGTGACGTTAGCACTGACGGTTAAAAGGCAACCTATAAGCAACTAAATATGAGGGCATCTTCAACGGTGTAGCCAACTATTGGCTATAAGAAAGCTCTATGTCATCTATAAATGGCTTGTAGACAACATATTCAATGGATTAGTTATAGCATTGGCTATTAAATTTAATATGAGCCATGTGTAATAGATGCAATGCACCTTGTAATCCGTTATAGATGGCTATTAGTTAACAGCCAGCTTTTATCTCTCTCCTCTTCTTCTCTCCTCCACATAGGCAAAAAGATGAGATGGACTCCTTATAGTCAGCTGACATTTTCCTTCCTGGTGATGTCCATGCATGTAAGTGGTTTTGGATGGTTTGGGGTTGCTAGCTTAGTGGAGAATGGTGTGAGTGAGGGAGAGATGGAGAATAGAAGGAGAAAGAGAGGGACATTATGTGTCCATCACATGTCGAGTACATTGATCATCGAAATATTAGAGCATGTCTAATGCTAGCTACAAATTAAATCTAGTCTAGAACAATAGATTTGGGGTTATGAATGGTAGATCCACGTCTATGAATAGTGAATTTTGGACCTGCCAACAGTACTACTGTACTAGGTTCAGATTTAAAATTAGCATTAGACATACCCGAGTGACCTCCACTGTCCCAAAAAATCATCGTGTTGACCGGTCAAACGTTGGCTTAGTCATTTTTTGAGTTACTATTTCGTTTATTTAGCTTCCAATGCTAGCTATCTTGTGGGATAGCAGTTTCCACACTCATACCATGTTGAGTTACTCCCTTCAGTTTCATAATACTTGTTGTTTTAGGTTTGTCCTAAGTCAAAAGTTTTAAAACTTTATCTATAAAAATCTATGTGTGTGTGTGTGTGAAAAAATACTTTCACAGTATCGTATTTTCACAGATTTTGTAAATAAATTTCATTAGTTTCATTTTGAAGACCGTATCAATGTTCAAAACGGTAAGTATTATGGAACCGGAAGGAGTAATTAGGATTTGGTGCCCAGTGGAAACCAAAGCACATCACTTCTTACCAATTCATCGAGGCTTTACCAGGGTCAATCGATCGAACCGATCCAAAATCCGAACACCAATGGTGCGGTGGTTTTCACAGTTAGCCTAACAAGAAAAAAATCGAGTGCTAGACAAGACAAACCAGGTTTTTTCCCCCTAATCCCTAGCGTCTACCTGTTAAGCTATCGGGCCGTGTTATGCCGGGCACATGCGCAGTTTCATGGCCCTAGCCTAGTGAGCACGAGCCATGCATTCGGCCGGCTCCAACTTCTAGATACAAGGCTTCTCAAACCATCTTGCGGTTTTGGACACTTGGATTTAAGCCTGTTCAAAACAGGAAGGCGAAAAGATGGGGTGCTTCAATTTATTGGGCTTTAGTTGATCAATACTACATATTTTTCTTGGAAAAAAATTGATAGACATGTTCCGTGCAACTTTTTTACTTCAGTTATTTGACTATATTTCTTTAGTCCTTGGCTTTTTTAATGTCTTTTTTTAAAACCTCAGAGTCACATCATAAATATTCAGAAATCCTGCTATTGCCAGTTTTAGGTGTACGGAACCATTAGTCTACACGGTTAAAGTTTAATTGTAGCAGATAATTAAATAATCAACGACGAGAGAAAATTCTCAAACCTAGCTCCAAATAGCAGTTTTGGTTTTGCAACCACAGTCACTATGTTCAAAGTTTACTTTTACCAGATAATCAAACTATTTTACCGTCGTAGAGCAGCCTAGCTAGCTCGTGCCTATTCCATCATTGATACACTTCATTTTATTGTTTCGGTCTACTTGTCAACTGCACTGGAAAAGGGATCAAGCATATTTTTAGTTTATAGGTGGGTCCTAAAAGCGAGAGGAAAAAATGGCCCGTTCCTATGTCAAATGCTCTGTGTTTCACCTTTGGCAGAGGTAGCTAGCTACAAGTGTCGCGATATTAATGCAGCCACACATAGATGCGCTCATCCATGTAGGCCTGAGCTCTGCCGCACCTTAGAGCATCTCCAATTGTTATAGCTGTTTGCTGGCTATAGTGCTCACATGGACATACATCTTAGCAAAAAAAATTAATTGGTGGATCCCACGAATATTAATTAAAGAATGCAATGCATCGGGCAGCACTGTTACATGCAAAAGCTGGAAAGTTGTGATTGGCTGAGTATTCCTGCATGCAAAGGCTGCAACGCTTTGATTGGTTGAGCATCCCTGCTTCAGCTATCGCGTCCTGGAGAATTGCGCTGTCGCCCGGCGACACAGGTAGCGCTAGCGCTAAGCAAAATCGTTTTCTCTCTCTTCCATCTCAGCAAAACATCCTACGTGAAAAGCTTATAGCTAGCTGACTCAGCCCCATTGGAGATGCTCTTATGTCAACTTGGCCACGACATTCCTCCTACTCTTCCTCGTTGCCTGCAGCCATATTCTTCGCCGGAAACCATTGATAACTAACAGGTTCCCTAAAATAGTTCCCTAAAACACTTTTGCGGACAGTCTCAACCTCTATATCCATACAGCAGGGTCTCTATCTCAGTCTCTAAATTTAAACACTCCTTCCAGAGTCTCTATATTTAAAGATTTTCCAGAGAATCTCTATATCTTTTCTGGGATAGGGATTCTGCTGGAGATGATGGAAATATAAGAAACGAATAGTGATTTAGAAAAGAGGTATAGAGAACGAAATATAGAGATCTTGCTGGCAATGCTCTAACGGCATCTCGAATGATGTAGATAGTTGTTAGGTATAAACAAGTGTCATGTCATCTATAAATAGCATATAATAAGTGTGGATAACATAGACCCCGGGTACCCACACGGCGGGACTAAAAGACCATCCGACAGGGGAAGGAAGGCGTCCTCGACAAGGAAAGACTTAAAGATAGAATTTTATCCCTAATAGGGATGACACAATTGTAATCCCGAATAACTAAGTATCTGACTAATGGATAGAGATAGGAACCATACCTCGTAACCGACCAGGACTTAACCCTGCCCCCCCATAATATAAGGCGGGCAGGGAGCCCCTGGTTCGATATGATCTTCATCATCGTCTACATCTTTATCTCCACACCCATCCATGGAGAAACATCTTCCTCCACATTGATCATCAGATCACCATTATAATCTCAAAGCACAGGACTAGGGTATTACCTCCACCGCGAGGGCCTGAACCTGTTTAAAAAAGATCCCTCTGTCTTGTGCTACCATCGAGTTTAGATCTTGTGCATCACCTCATATATAATCATTACCGACGATAACCCCCGGTTAAGCACCCGTCGACAGTTGGCGCGCCAAGTAGGGGCAGCGTCAAGATCAATCTCATCAAGCCCGATGGCACCCATCAATGGAGTCGACGACGTCTTCGCTCCCGGCCAGGCTTTCCGCTTCGGGAGCAAACTGCTTTTTCAACGATTTTCGGCGACTGCACCTCTTGAATTTGGATCAAATCCAATTTGAGGGGAACTACAACAACACCTCCCGCTCGGGTTAGGGAATGACACGGCTATCTACTCATCAGTAGTACGCCAAGGGCTCACTTCCCGACTCGGATACGACGATGGTTCAAGACGGATTCTGGACATCATCTTGTTTTGACAATTCGTGATGATCTAAAGGGAATTTTAAGTCGGGACTAGATGCGTTGGAAAGATAATGTCGTCAGTTTTCCGTGAAGCCGAAGAATGCCCAAAACAGAGTTCGGATGTGTCCGGGGCGTCTGTTTAAAGGTGGACTGCGCGGAAAGATCACGAATCTTAGCAAGCTCGTAAAGCCCATCTGCGAAGGCTGCGGCATGCTGATAGGCCGTAGTACACCTCCAAGGACATCAAGGATCAGCAAGTAGCTTCTCCAAACAATTGAATACCAACACTTCTTCCGGACTCAAATCCGATCCAGTCTGAGGAGAACGTCGGCATCGCTTCGTTCTGGACTCCCGTTCGGGTCAAAAAACATCGCCGTCACCTACTCCCGAGTGGTGTGCTGGGGGCTCAATTCCTGACTCTGATACAGCGAGAACTCAACCAAAAACTTCAACAATATTCTTTCAGAGTCGGACAAGATCTGATCCGGGAGGGAATTCAACAGCGCTTCACTTGGGCTCCCGGTCGTGTTAGGGAACGCCACCGCTGCCTACCGACGAGTAGTGCGTCGGATATGGCGAGGTCCCGATGGAAAAAGAATCTCGGATGGTGACCGTAATCTGCAGCAAATCTGTCGGACTCGACGATCGTGGCCTGGTACGGCTACATGCCTATGCCTCCAAGTTTATAGCTCAGCGACACGCCTAATCCTCTGTGTCTACGGCTCGGCGACACACCACACGTCTACACGCGTACGTCCGCGCTATGAGCACCCAAGTATCAAGCTCGGTTGTACGCCATCGTACGTCACAATCGTCCGGTACGGCTACATGCCTACGGCTCGGCGACAAGCTACTCGGCTGCACGCCTACGCCCGCGTTATGAGCGCCCAAGTCTTTAGCTCGGTTGTACGTCATTGCGCGGTACGAGCGCCCGGTACGGTTGCACACCTATGGTCCCAAGTCTTCAGCTCGGATGTACGCTATCGCGCGCCACGAGCGCCCAGTATGGCTACACGCCTACGGCTCCAAGTCTACGGCTCGGTGACAAGCTACTTGGCTACACGCCTACGCCCGTGCTATGAGCACCCAAGTGTTCAGCTCGGCTGTATGCCATCGCGTGCCACTAGCGTCCAGAATGGATATAGGCCTATGCCTCCAAGTCTGTGGTTCGGCGACACGCCACTAGGCTACACGCGCAAGCCTCCAAGTCTACGGCTTGGCGACAAGCTACTTGGCTGTACGCCATTGTGCGCCACGAGCGCCCGGTATGGCTGCACGCCTACGGTCCCAAGTCTTCAGCTCGACTATACGCCATCACGCGCCACGAGCGCCCGGTACGGGTCCACGTCTATGCCTCCAAGTCTATGGCTCGACGACACGCCACTCGGCTACATGCCTAAGCCTCCAAGTCTACGGCTCGGCGACAAGCTCCTCGGCTACACGCCTATGCTCACGCTATGAGCTCCCAAGTCTTCAACTCGGCTGTACGCCATCGCGCGCCACGAGCGCCCGGTACGGCTACACGCCTACGCCTCCAAGTCTATGACTCGGCAACACGCCACTCGGCTACGCGCCTAAGCCTTCATGTCTACGGCTCGGCGACACGCCACACGGTTACACGCCTACGCCCGCGCTATGAGCGACCAAGTCTTCAGCTCGGCTATACGCCACCGCGCGCCACGAGCACCCGGTATGGCTACACGTCTACAGCTCCAAGTCTACGGCTCGGCGATAAGTTGCTCGGCTACACGTCTGCGCCCGCGCTATGAGCGCTCAAGTCTTCAGCTCGGCTGTACGACATCGCACGCCACGAGCGCCCGATACGGCTATACACCCTCCAAGTCTACGGCTCGGCGATAAGCTACTCGGCTACACGCCTACGCTCGCGCTATGAGCGCCCAAATCTTCAGCTCGGTTGTACGCTACCGCGCGCCACGAGCGTCCGGTACGGCTACACACCTACGCCCTCACTATGAGCGCTCAAGTGTTCAGCTCGACTATACGCCATCGCACGCCACGAGCGCCCAGTACGGCTACACACCTACGCCCTTGCTATGAACGCCCAAGTGTTCAGCTCGGCTATACACCATCGCGCGCCACGAGCACCCGGTACGGCTACACGCCTACGGCTCCAAGTCTACGGCTCGGCGACATGCCACTCGGCTACACGCCTACGCGCCCAATTCTACGGCTCGGCTACATGCCTACGCCTACTCTAGAGCTAAGTTCTCATTAACATAATCTTTTCATATAAATCTAAATTGTTTCTTAACTTGCTACTTAGTCGGTCTCCAACTAAGCAGTAAGTTGGGGCTACGCCTAATAGGTACACTTGCGTGCACTTTTGTTTCTTTCTCTTAATGATCGCAAATAAATCCGAGTGGTTATTCTGAGTAGTGAAGCTCTGACCCCACAAATGGCGAACTCTAGTCACTCGATACGCGTGTTAGGAAAAAGAGCCATGAGCCCATTCCTGATACCCGGAGGCTAGACTAGTCGGGGCAGAGTGCATGACAAAAGGAAGATTACTTGAAGGAATTAAAGTTCAAAAAGGAAAAGAAACAAAAGGATATTAAAAATTATCTACGTAAACAAAGCGGTTGGATTTTTACATCCATATAACTGTTTTCACGATACTGACTAAATCCTACATGTACATGTTACAGGGGTTCATGAATTTTTACCTCATTAAGTACCTTCTACGACTCCGTATATGAATAAGGACCTACGTAATGAGCGACAACTACGACTCGACGAGCTCCTGGCATGGCATGGCTACACGCTTACGCCCACGTCTTGACCGTCCAAATCTATATCTCAGCAAACACCTCGAGCGTTCAAATCTATGACACAGCTACACGCCCACGCCAACTTCGGTACTGCTATACGTCTACGCCAACTTTGGTACGGCTATACGCTTACACCTCTGGCCATAGACCACCATGTGCCCTGATCACTAACTACGGCCTTCCAGCTGTGCGTCACAACCAGTGGCTACAAGCGCAACCGGGCTAAGCCAAATTCAGCATCGGAACACCCCATGTTGGGTCAATTACCGGCAGAGCTACAAAAAATACCCATCTATTGGTATACCCCATGTTGGGTCACTAGTTGGTCACTTCATGTCATGATCAGATACCAGTGATGTTGAGATTGAGTTTCGATGCTACACTCCAGTTGGGGCCGACGCTCTACACCGCAACCCGGGTATAGATACCATACGACCAAACACTATTCTTAAGGTACGCCCTGTGGTGCGGCCGCCAGCTGTATCCCACTCCGGTTGGGTACATGTACCGTCTGGCTGACAACAATGATATGCCCCATGTTGGTACGCTAGCTGTGTGCCGCACCAGTCGGATACAGATATCATTGGGCCAAACCCTATCCAGATGGTATGCTACATGTTGGGCCAATCGTTTTACTCTACAAGTATAGGTGCCAGATGGTTAAAAACCACGGTATGCCCTCTGAGGCCACCGGCTGTATCCCACTCTGGTCGGGTACAGTACCGCTCAGCTCTTCAGCCAAAACCATGGTATGCCTCTGTGGCCACCAACTGTATCCCACTCCGGTCGGGTACAGGTACCGCTCGACTCTTCAGCCAATACCAATGGTACGTCCTATGTTGGGTCACCAGCCGTACATCGCAAGACGAGTACATGTACCACTTCATCAAAATCAAAGTGATGCGCCTTACAATGGACCGACCGCCTGGACTCCGGTAATCCCGGGCTGGGTATCACTAACAGCTCTAAGAATCTCTATGAGTCCTTCACATTCTGCTCGCAGATAACTGGCAAAAGTCAGTCGGAAAGAAGCATCAACAATCTATGAAGCACTCAGTATGAAGCATGACTCATCCATGGTGCGCTAAAGAGGAGCAACAACTCGACTATGAAGCACTCTGGGGTTACTGTGGATAACATAGACCCCAGGTACCCACACGATAGGACTAAAAGACCACTCGACAGGGGATGGACCAAGTCGGGTGGATAAGGACGGTACCACTCAGACTCTAGAAAGCTTGCCCGACAAGGAAAGACTTAAAGATAAAAGTTTGTCCCTAATAGGGAAGACTTAATTGTAATCCCAGATAACTACGTATCTGAGTAAAGGATAGAGATAGGAATCCTACCTCGTAACCGACCAGAACTCTATCTTGTAACCCTACCCCCACTATATAAGGCGGGCAGGGAGCCCCTGGTTCGGCATGATCTTCATCATCATCTATATCTTCATCTCCACACCCATCCATGGGGAAATATCTTCCTCCACATTGATCATCAGATCACCATTATAATCTCAGAGCACAGGACTAGGGTATTACCTCCACCTCTAGGGCCTGAACCTGTATAAAAAAGACCCCCTGTCTTGTGCTACCATCGAGTTCATATGTAATCATTGTCGATGATAACCCTCGGTTAAGCACCCGTCGACAATCAGTCTCTCTAATGAACTAGCTATAACATTGTCTATAAGATTCAATATGAGTTCACATGTAATAGATAGTAAGTGCATTGGAATCAGTTATAGACTAGCTCTAAGTTAGTAGCTAACACACCCTCATTCTCTGCATCACATAAGCAAAAAATCTGAGTTGAAATCCTTATATCTAGCTGACATGGCACCATTGGAAATGCCCTTGATCTAGTTGTAGTATGTGTCATTCTGGAAAGAGCCTACGCTCAAATCCAACAGTCCAACCTCTACACCTCGACCTACTCACCAATAATGGCCACTTTAGATGCATGAAATGGTGAACAAAAAAAAGTGCAATCCCGCAGTTAGCTGCGGCTCCAGACATGTTTGTGACCATCAATCACGTGGGGAGACCACAACCATTCCTTTTATTTTTTATTATAAAAAGCTTAAAATTTCTTGAAATAAAACAATTGGATCTTTTTTCTTCTTCTCGTCTCCCTTCAATGGACTGGTTGGCTAGCTCCTCTAGGCGTACCACTGCGACTAGCGACATGTCGGTGTTCGATTTCGCCGCTGGACCGACAGATTTGAGGTTCGTAATTCGGTCGGGGGATTTTCGCCGTCGCGCCTCGAACCGCCCTCGAGCTCCCAAGAAACAGTATGAACACACGCGATATACCCAGGTTCAGGCCCCCGAGGTGGGTAATAGCCCTACTCCTGCTTGAGCGCTAGCTCTATGTGTGTATTGCCATGAAATGAGGTGGGAGGAAGAAGACTCAAGTTCCCCTTTCCCCGTGGTGGCTTGGTCCCCTTATATAATGGGGGTGAGCCCGAACCCACGGGGGGAGAGAAAACAGGGGTACATCTAGCCTATTACATGATCATTGTACTGGCAGGTATACATTAAATGCCGTGCAGTCGTAGCCGCCTGCTACGCACGTCCCGCTGTCTTGTCGCTTCCCATCGGTGGCAGGTGGGGCCCGGAGTCCCGCCAACCCTGCCAGCTGCTCGCGTGGTCGCCGATGCGGTGCGAGGCCTGATCGCCCGCCTGCTCGCCGATCTGCCACGTGTCCTGCCTGCCGATCTGCAGCTTGTCCGTCCACCGAGCTACCACGTGGCCTGGCCGGGGTGGTGCTCGCTCGGCGCGCCGCGTGTCCTAGTCGGGGATGTGCTCGCCTGGTGCGCCGCGTGTCCTGGTCGGTCTCCCGGCACAGGGGCCTGGTCGCCCCCCGCCTGCAGGGAGCGCTGTGCCTCGGGGTCCAGTTCCGAGCGATGGGGCCCACGTGCCCGCCAGTCCACTCGGAACTAGACCCAGTCTTCTCGGTTCTCCTGGATGCCTTCGTCTTCTACCCCTTTGGAGGAGGTGGAGAGTACACCCTCGGTACCTTGTGTACCGACACGACACACCAATGAACATCTAGTTGATCACTTGAGTTGTCAGTATTGTGTCCAGATCCGAGGGGGTCCACACCTGGATGTCGGAACTGCGTCGGGAGGTGTTGCGTATGTCTCGGCCGTGGCTTTGGCTTAGCTCGACAAGATCAGGGCAGGACGGTGAGTTTATATACTAAATACGTGTGAGTAGCAGGGAGTTTTACATCTCGTTGAGGAGGGCAATCAGGGAGTTTTACATCTCGTTGAGGCTTAGCCTGCCAGCACCCTCTGTCTCCGCAAAAAGCGCACAAAATTTTAATGTATGTGACGCATGCAGAGCCTCGGAAGGACACGATCACGTACATCCCCGGCGTGCCGGCCATCGAGCCGCCGGAGCTCATGTCGTACCTGCAGCAGACGGACACCACCTCCGTGGTCCACCGCATCATCTTCAAGGCGTTCGAGGAGGCTCGCCGCGCCGACTACGTCCTCTGCAACACCGTGGAGGAGCTGGAGCCGTCTACCATCGCCGCCCTCCGCGCCGAGAAGCCCTTCTACGCCGTCGGCCCGATCTTCCCCGCCGGCTTCGCGCGCAGCGCAGTCGCGACGTCCATGTGGGCGGAGTCCGACTGCTCGCAGTGGCTCGGCGCGCAGCCCGCCGGCTCCGTGCTCTACATCTCCTTCGGCAGCTACGCGCACCTCACCCGGCGGGAGCTGCACGAGATCGCCGGCGGCGTGCTGGCCAGCGGCATGCGGTTCCTGTGGGCGCTGCGGCCGGACGTCGTCAGCTCCGACGACCCGGACCCGCTCCCGGAGGGCTTCGCCGCGGCGGCGGCGGCGGCGGGGCGCGGCGCCGTCGTGCCGTGGTGCTGCCAGGTGGAGGTCCTCGCCCACCGCGCCGTCGGTGGCTTCCTCACGCACTGCGGCTGGAATTCCATCCTGGAGAGCGTGTGGGCGGGCGTGCCCATGCTCTGCTTCCCTCTGCTCACCGACCAGGTCACCAACCGGCGGCTCGTCGTGCGGGAGTGGCGCGTCGGCGTGTCCGTCGGCGACCGCGGCGCGGTGGACGCCGGCGAGGTGAGCGCGAGGATCCAAGGGCTCATGCGCGGGGAGGAGGGGAACGCGCTCCGGCGGCAGGTGCGCGAGGTGAGGAGCACGCTCGAGGCCGCCATGGCGCCCGGCGGCTCGTCGCAGCGGGGCTTCGACGAGCTCGTCGACGAACTGACGCGCCGTTGCGGCGGCGGTCGCGCCACATCCCCAGCCTGACGCGCCGCGAGGTTGCGCGAAATGCACGCGCGCAGTTTGTAATGTACCACTACCGCTATGTGCCTGTGTACTCTGATCTCTACTGGCGTCGTCCACTCGTCCTCGTGCAGACAAATGCACTGTATCATGGTGTGTTTCTGTACTGTCTGCATTCAGTTCTTTGTACTGGTATTGTGTTTGTTTAGACTTTGCATGCTTTTAATTTTTACACGGTTGTGACCTTGGCCGACGAGACGGTAAATAAAAATTCAGCTACTCTCAAAGCCTATTCTTCAAACTTAGCAAAATGGAACGTTGCCAAGTCACTTTGGTAGCTCATGCCCTCTTTTTTTAGCTTATATAAGTCAAATTTGTCATTTTTGTACTGATCATTTGATGTAACATTATACAGTGTTTTCTCAAAAGAACTCAATTTTTTTAAGGGCTACTGATGGACAGCATCATGAAACATTATACTATAAATCACACGTGATATTTTTTTAATCTTTTCAAGCTATTTTTAGAGCCTTCCGCTTGTCCCGACTAAAAAGCACGAGAAGGCTAGGCATGGCTGTACTTCGTGCTGGATCAGTGCCCTGATCCCAGTGCAGGCCCGGCCCACGTACGAGCCCAATTGCCATTAGCCCGTGGACCGTGGTGCCTTATCCCGTCGGCTTCCTACGTTTCCGTCCCCAAACGGCACGCAGCTCGTGTAGCCCCTCGGTTCTCCGGTCTCCGTGCGTTGCGGAGTAGCGGGGGGACGTCGGCGCCGGCGGGCGGCTTCAGCGAAGCGCGGTAATCCTCCAATCTCACTCACTCGAAACCGATGCTCCGAGCGGAAACCCCCGCGCTCCTGCCGCATGTACGGCTGTTGCCAACCTCTCACCTTGCCAGTTGCGCGCCCGCTTTGCAGGTGGGCGTCGGCGCACTGGGGCGTTGGGATTTGAGGAAGAAGGGCTCCATGCAGGCTTGCGGCGTTCAGTTCAAGTTCAGCTCGCCGACATCTCGCGGCCGAGAACCATGGCCGCCTTGCGGTGGATCCCCGGTGGTTACAAGACGTATATGTTTGCTGGGTGAGCTGCGTCCACCGTTTTTTTTCCCCTTCAACTTTTTATCTTTTTTTGGGTTTCGTGTCACTAAATTCTATCTCTAGGATTTGTGGACTTCCTGTTCCAATGTCATGCCAATCATATAGTCGTTAACTTCTCGTTGTAGGGAGTCTGAGAGTACCCAGTTTGAAGTGCAGAGTACTGTGCAGTCAGCTGCCATATTCTACTAGTGCAGCTCATTTTAAGGAAAAGGTAATGTAGATTCTGGAATGCTACATAACGTGCAATGTGGTCGTCAGTCATGGTCAGTTTTGAGTTTTGTTTTAGTTCTATGGTGACACATTTAGTAACAATGTGGACTTGTATGCCTGTGCTTTATGTCGCACTAAATACTGAAGATGAATGAACATCTCAGGATTGAGGGGAAAAATAATTTGCATGGTATATGTATTTGATGGATTCATTACATGATTTTTGGTGGTAACTATTTAGTTTGTTTATATACTGATTTGATTTGGTTGCTTAGTAAAAAGCACATTCATAGTTGTGGGCGTAACTGTGTAAATATCCTTAAGACAGGTAGATGCTTAGCAGTTAGCATTCGCAAAATATTCTTAATTCATGTACTATTTTATTTTGTAAAGACATATGCTTTCAAAGACAAAATTTCATCTCTAGGAATTAATTTTATATCACCTTAATACCTTATCACAATTTTAATTTTGTGCCTTTGTGGCCTGTATGACATGATAACTGATAAATGCTAACATCTTGGTGGTGTGTGCAATAATACCATCCTTCTGAAACATTGGTTTCTTCGCCTTATTTTACAGAGTCCTCTCATAGTCCTAGCTTATAGCCTGTTACAAGCTAACAATTTATCCCAGTTCCTCACAACCTGGATTTTTAACATCTTGCTCTTGTACCACTCCTTCAGGACAAAAATTGTTATGATGATCAGTCAACACCATATCTGCATGTGCAATCTCTTCGGAACTTTCCAATTGAAAAACTTCATGGGGAGGTGGTCCTGGTGCGACTTGATTCGGCAGTTCTCTTGGATCCTCAAAATTCTTGTGATTTTAAAGTGAAAAGGACACTGTCAACTATAAAATATATGTACAAAGCAGGAGCAAAAGCACTTCTAATCACCAGTTGGGATCCAATTATTCAATCTGTGAATCCAGTGCTCAAGTCCATTGAGTCTTTTGCTGGTTAGTTATTCGAACACCAATATGCTAACGCTAAACTTTACAAACTTAGACTGTTTGTTATTATGGCATTTCAAGACTGAAAAGTATCTTTTCAGTTCTACATAATGATTCTTACACCATTATGTCTAGACATTGAGTTACACATTTTTCCAAGACAAGGATTACAAGTTTTAAGAACTTTACATGGGCTATTAACTTCCCGTGCACTAAATTTCTCTGATGTGAGAATCTGGAGCTCTGGACAATTCCATTTCTTATGTGTGACTTTTTCCATATTGTTGATGGTGCTAACCTAGTTTGATTTCTGTTATGCCTTCTGAATGATAGTAAATTGTTCTTATTTCAGTCAGCCCTAGTGCTACACATACTTTCATAAAGAATTTATTAACCTGGAAATCAGAATATGCATATTTTGTTCATTATTGATGACATGAAAATAATCTATTGCCAATGCTGATTGTCAGACTATTTGTCATCGCTTCTTCAAGTAAAAGTTGTCCCAGTAAATGACATGCCTGCTTTAGGATCATTTAAGCGGGAAGGGTGGGTGCAGAATGTTATTCTCTTGTTCAATAACATGTTGAACTTCAGAGGAGAAATTGCAAACTGCAATGATTTTTCTCAGAAGTTAGCTTCAGGTGTTGCAATCTTTGTTAATGATTGTTTCTCACTATCTCATAAGATTCGTGCATCAACTGTTGGCATCACTCGCTTCTGCTACGCATCTATTGCTGGTTTCAATTTTGAGGAGGAGCTTATGCAATTGCTCAAGACCACAGACACCACAAGGCGCCCATACATTGCAATAGTAAATATTAGTTTTTCTTTCCTTTACACTGTATACACAGCTTAGGAATCATTTACAAGTTTTGGCCCTATAAAATCAAGTCGTTTAGCTTCTATTTACAAGATTTAGCTCTAAAAAAATTTTAACCTTTTAGTTTCAACTTGCCCATTGTTTTCATGTAATCAGAAAAAGGGTAAAGCTATATATTTATTTCAACATGTTCTTTTTCTCCATGTTAAAAAGCTAAGCTAATATATGTTTTGACAGCATGATTTGTTAATGAACAAAAGACATCTAAATTTTTCCTCTTCACAGTAGTCACTTCGGAGTAACAATACGTAGGCAAATTTTGCTATCACGGCTTATGTGTAAGCACATAGTTTATCTTTTCTGTACAATTTAAGATGTTTAGAGCTGCACTTCTTTTAGAAGATATACAAAGGTAATCTTATTATTGTACACTGGTTTGTTGTGTCATATTAAGGAACAAAGCAAGGGGATATAATAATTGATTTTTCTATTTCTCAATTTTTATTGGAAAAATAATCGCAAAGAATCTTTGGTCCTAGACTCCTAGCAAGTATTTTCCATAGACTATATGCAAACAGGATCAATGCTTTGCACTAGGAAGTATTTTATGAGAAGTTGAGAACCTTAACTGTGTTTCTTCTATAGCCGTATTGATTTGTGCCTGGTATTGTTTTGGTTATTGCAGATTGGAGGCAGTAACTTTTTGAGAAAGGCGCCTGCTCTACACCTGTTAGCCTCAAAATGTGATGCATTGTTCTTTGTTGGCAATTTATCGTTCCAAATAATGAATGGCCTTGGAATGTCTGTGCCCTCTAATTCTGTGGAAAGAAACGCAACCAAGGAAGTGCTACAACTTATTCAAATAGCACAGAACAGAAATATTCCTATTTATTATCCAGCAGACCTCTGGTGTTTTAACAATAACAATAATAGAAAATTGGAAATATTTGGCTCAGCTGAACTATTGTCTGGTGAGTATCAATAACCAATTTTTCCCACCTGTTCACGTGGTTCATACTTTAATGGTGAACCTAGCTTATGCCCTCGTTCCTTCTGTGTGTGGTATCTTTAGGCTGGACACCAGCTGATATTGGCCCATCAACATTGGAGAAAATTTCTTCTTTAATACCATTATATAAAGTAAGAAATTCTATCAGCGTATGTTTTCTTCAATTTGTTAGTGTTCGACTGAGCCCCACAAATTTTATGTTGCATGATATATGATTGTAGATTCTTTTGTTCTTGTCAACTTAGATTAATTTATAGCGGAGACTTTTCTTTTGATTCTGGACTACTTTTCACATTCTTTTGTTTCTCCCTCGCAGAAGTTCATATGGATAGGTCCTACAAGTTATGACTTAAATGAAGAATTTTCTGTTGGGGCAAGACTGTTGGGTCAGATACTGGACAAAGCAAGTGACAATAGCCGTGATGTTATTCTGGTAGGAAGGGCAGCATGCAAGGCAGTGAAAGGAATGCCTGATTCCTCATTGCAATATGCTACATTTGAAAATGCATCTGTGGTTTGGGAGTTCCTCAAAGGAAGAATTTTGCCTGGTATTGCAGCATTGGATAAGGTAAGTCATTTCCTGGAATGTTTATTTCTATTGGTAAATGTTCATTACAACCTTATCTCTAAAAATTATCAAGACAAAAGGTGTAGCCTGATGCCCTGACGCTTCCTAGTATGGCAGCCCATGTGTACATGCCTATACAATTTACAATTTTCGCATTTTCAAGCAGTCTACTTTGTATATTAAAGTGTATACATAATAATGTCTTCAAATGGCATATAAGGAAATATTTATTTAGTTCCTTGTTAGTTTCTTAATTATTGAATAGCACATTTCCAACATCTGACATGGTTGTTTTCTCTCTATGATGTATAACATGGTCTTGTAAATTTTAAACCACTTTAGCATGATACTTGTATCTGAAATTCCTGAGTAGATGGTGTCATAACTTACAAATAGTAATGCATTATTACAATGGATCAAGGGTGACAATCCGCTAACAAATGCCCCAAAGAACACAACAATGTACGGTTGCGTAAAAGATTATCAAAAAATCTGCCTATGAAATATGGGGATCAATGAGGAAAATAATCGAATGTAGTTCTCTGCTCAAGGATTTCAAGTGAGTGCTCAGGGACTTCTAATGACATATATATTTGCATACAGTGTGAACAGTTGTGGATCCTCCTTTTACATGATAGCATGCCTATTGCTTCCTTAGAACTATAATACTAGCCTTATCACTGTTGCAACTAGTTTATGGATTGTGCTCATGAATAAATTTGATAGCAGAAGAAATGTTGTCCATATATGTATTCAAATATGAACAAGGAGTGTGAAGGGCATCCTCTTCTATTCTGTTTCTGTTGCACTTGATGACATGTACCAAAATTTGCTATTTTTTAATGGAAATTTTACTACCATTGTTTTCACCGAATAGTTTCAGTCAAATGAAGTTCCACACTTTTTAACTACTACTGATGCCATAATTTTCTAAAAGTGGAACACTGTAAAGTGCTGTTTTAGTGATCTTGATCTTCTTTTTCTGTTTTAAGTAAAAAACCATTCTCTCGACGCAGAGTTACCCCTATCAGATTCCATGGAATGCTGTATTCTCTGACCCTGCACAACCATTAGTTGTTGATATCGGAAGTGGTATGCCTCCTTCCTACAATATTCAATCTCAACAAGGGTTTGTTACCTAATAACAACAAATACAGATGAATAATTCTTCTTTTAATAGTGTGTCATGGGTTATGGCCCATGAGGCGAGCCGGCATAATATTTATGGGTTTAGCCCATTAATAGTTAGAAAGGTAATTTCTGTTCATGTGTGTATGGGCTTAGTTCCTTAGTAGTACCAATGGGCTATGATCATCTTTCTAACTAACTATTAATGGGCTATGGCCCATGATTTGTAATGTAAACTATGACATGACTGCTTGTATGTGTATTTACCGTTGCATTCCCATTAAAGGTCTAATACTGAAGTATCTTAAGATTTAGATCAGTTACCAGTTCAACTTTCAACAATTTATTTTCCGAAAGAGCATGGATGCATCTGTATTCTAGTGTAGATTACCAAAATGCTGAGCATTTCATAACTTATAGATGATTGCTTTTATTGAATTTGGAGACCTTGCATCTCAAATAAGTTCTCTTTCTTACTGCAGGCAATGGTTTGTTTCTTTTTCAAATGGCTAGAAACTGGGAAGGTTCCAATTTTCTTGGGCTTGAGATGAATGAAAAGGTAATAATTTCCCTGTAGTCTCTATTGACATAAATGCTTGAACATTTTTGCAACTCTCTTTCCATGTAGCTTGTTGTAAGGTGCCTTAAGGATGCAGCTTCAGATGAAAAAAGGAATCTGTAAGCATCATATACATCTAGTTTAATTAGTAGAACTGCCGCTTATTTTTCCTTTTCCTAAACCCTTTCTTTGTTCACGCCATTGGTGTCAGTTCCAGCAACAAATGTGCTCATAAAACTATGCAAACATAACAAAGTAACCAATTAACCTTGTGCCTGTCCCCCTTGACTTGATGCTCATAAAACTATGCAAACAAAGTAACCAAACCTTGTGCCTGTCCCCCTTGACTTGAAGCTTTATTTTTCTAATGTGGTTACCTGGACAACTGTCATGTGTAGTGGCACTGCAATGTCCACAGGAACATATCCTACAGCAGGCCTGGAGATAGGCTTAAGAGTTAGAGATAAGATTAGTTGTTTTCTTTAGCACCAAGTAATCGGAGACAATATCATTTAGTTCAGATTACGTTATATACTTGTTAGACGTAGGTTTTTAGGGGCCGTACACTTTATCTCATCCAAGTTTATCATCTTAGTCTGTTGTCTCATCTTTCTCCTAAATCCCTTCCCCCAATTGTCACCATCCATGCCTTATGTAATGTTCAACGGATCATTACAATAACTAGTTTGAATGTTGGCATCATCGTAGATTGGACTTGACTTGTCAGTTGTCAATGCATGAATTTATAATCTATCTATTTGATTATTAAAGAAAAGTCAAAAGGAGCCAGCACATCCACTCTACAATACTAGAAGTTTCCACGTTATTCTAAAAAAAGAAGATTTACACTGTTAATTTTTTGGGGCCATACTATAACGGGACAATGAATAGCTCAATGGATCTTTTCACCATGTAGAGATGCTATTAAGACCGTCTTAGCATTAAACTATGTTTCAGAAATATCATTCCAGAAGTTTAGATCATGCACGAATAGCTTTGATTTATTTCAACTATTGCACGTTTTGCTCTGTTATTGTTTTAATTTAATTTTTTTAATCCCTATATTTCGTAATAATGTGGCCTCTTCTTTTCTGGTAGATATTTTGTATCAACAAATGCAACATCCACATTTCGCTCCATAATTTCAAGTTATCCTGGACACTTGACTCTTGTCACTATACAGGTATCCTTAACTGGTTTTGATTTTGACTCACAGTTTTGATTTCAAGTTAGTTGGTTTATTTGGTGTATATATGCGTAATGGATGCTTCACAACCACAGCTACCTGCTACCTGATGGGAAAAACTTGCTGCTGAGATATCCTCTTTTCCTCACATGAATAAGCCTCTCTAGCAATTCTTCTAAATTTCTCCTTTAAAACACTTCCCTACACTTTTATTCATCTCTCTAAAATTTCTTCACACTTCACACTACACTTACAGATTCATCCCCCCCAACAGCTCTTCTATCCCAAGAAAGTTAGCACTACAGTCCCTGTTGGAGATGCTATGCATGGTAGATGAACCACCATAGCACACGCACTGTATGCTATTTGACTTGATATTGCTCTCAGATGCATTTCTGTATGTAACCCAGTACGTAGTCATGCTATCATTTTGCCTATCCATTACAATCATCCCTTATTTGCAGTGCCCAAATCCTGATTTCAACAAAGAACAAAATAGGTGGAGAATGGTAAGAAGAATGCTCGTTGAAGCTATTGCTGATCTTCTACAGACCAATGGAAAGGTATTTTGTGGTCCTGATGGAACAGAATCGTAACCAATCTAGCCCTTAAAACTAGGATAGCGTACGCCTCAAAAGGTGAATTAGAATGGAATAAAGTGCCCAGAGTTTGCCGGCACATTAAATTATTTCTGCAATTAAAAACTTTGTAACTCATGACAGCATCTGTGCATGTGCCCGTGCATCTGTTTGCGTGATCACGACGCAAATTGAGATAGAATCAAGCATCCGAGTCTGCTGACCAGCAGTGCATTGTTATCAAAGGTAGAATGGTGAAGAAAAGCCTGATACTAATCCTAATACTGTGGTTCCTGCCGCAGGTTTATTTACAGTCTGACGTGCGCTCGATCCTGCTTGGAATGAAGGAGCAGTTCATCTCGCACAGCAAGGGCCGGTTCGTGGTGGATGGCTATGACGGCGATGCCGATGCTGATGCTGGTGACCACCAGATGGAGAACCCATTCGGGGCGGCGTCCGACTGGGAGCGCCATGTCCTGGCTCGCGGAGCTCCCATGTACAGAACGATGCTACGGAAAGTTTGACATGGAAAGAGATGCAGCTGCACAGGCTCAAGTCTCCCTCACATTACACTGTCGCCACATTGCGCTCGGGTAATTCGTTTCTTGGAAAACTCCAATCTTCCCCTGTTTGGGGCATGAGGGTTTGCTTGGACTCCATGAGAATTGAACCGTTCAGCATGAATTCCTGCAAAATTCATGTGTTCCCAAAGGGCCATCAGTTATCTCCTTCAAGAGTTTTTGTATTTTTCAGATTAGAACTGTAAGAAACTTACATGGTGGTTCAGATGAAAGCGCTGATAGCAGAAACAAAAATTCATTGCATGATCAAGGAAGATTCACCAATTGCGCGCATCCCAGTTATCTTCTCCTACTCTCCCAGTCGTACGAACACCAGCGGGTTGCTTGCAACGCGCAGCCTGCCAGCCTTGCTGATGTCACCGGCCACCGGAGAGGCCAATGTCAGACATGGTGGCGATGCTCATCGCCGCCGTGGTCGGCGACCGCCACACCGACCACGAGCCAAGAATGCCCTGGTCGGTCTCCATGGCCGCCAGCATGTTGAACGTCAAGTAGGTCGGCGGCAGCTCCGGCAGAGGCGCGCTGCCGTCGAGGTACTGCGTGACCTGCCGCATGCTCGGCCGCTCCGCCGGCGACGGGTGCATGCACGTCAGCCCCAGCCGGAGCACGAGCTCCGCCTCCGCCGCGTCGTACTCCCCGCCGAGCTTAGAGTCCACAGCGCCGGTGATGGCGCCCTTCCGCCAGTGCCCCAGCACCCAGTCCACGAGCACGAACCTGTCGTCGTCGGCGCCACCGTCGTCGTCCTCCTCGATTGGCCTCCGGCCGCAGGTGACCTCCAGGAGGAACGCGCCGAACGCGAACACGTCGGAGAGGGTGGTCGCCTTGCCCGTCCTCACCAGCTCCGGCGCCAGGTACCCCATGGTGCCGACCACATGAGTCGTCTGCGGGTCGGCGCCATGGTCGTACAGCCTCGCCAGGCCGAAGTCACCGAGCCGGCCGTTCATCTCGCCGTCCAGGAGCACGTTGCTGGCCTTGATGTCCCGGTGGACGACGACCTGCTCCCAGTCCTCGTGCATGTAGAGCAAGCCGGCGGCGACGCCTCGGATGACGCGAAGCCTCTGAGCCCAGTCGAGGGTGGCCGCCGGCGCTGCCTCGTCTCGCCGGTGCAGGTGCTTGTCCAGGCTGCCGTTGGGCATGTGATCGTAGACCAGCAAGAGCTCGCCTTTGCGCCGGCAGTAGCCGAGCAGCTGCACGAGGTTGCGGTGCCGGAGGCGGCCGATGGTGACGACCTCGGCGATGAACTCCTTCATCCCCTGTCTCGACTCGTGAGAGACTCTCTTCACGGCGACCTCCGTCTCCGACGCCGGCAGCACGCCCTTGTACACCCTCCCGAACCCTCCGGCGCCGAGCAGCCGCTTGTCCTTGAACCCGCCCGTGGCGTCGTACAGGTCCTTGAAGGTGAACCGGTGCGGCCCGAATTCCACCTCCCAGTCTTCCCGCAGCTCCGCGTACCTGAGCCGCCGGCGCACGATGAAGACGACGACGGCGACGACCGCGAGGACGACCGCCGTGGTGGCGATCGGGAGCGCGACGGTGAGCGCCTTGGACCTCGGCTTCGGGCCAATGCGGGGCAGCTTCGGCAGCTTGGCGTAGTCGAGCGCCGGGGCGGCGCCGCGGCCGAGGCTGAAGCTCCAGCCGAGCACGTAGTGCTTGCAGAGCACGATGCTGGACGCCGACGAGAACCCCACGTACGCCGTGTCGGCGGCGATGACCGACGACAGGTTGACGCTCGCGGAGAGGAGCGGCCTCCTGGGCCTCGGCCGCCGCGCCGGGGCCATGGCCACGGTGACCTCCGCCGCCGCGTCGTCGTAGTCCACCCACACCTGCATCGGCTCCCGGCTGATGAGGCTCAGGTTCTGGAATGCGCCGGTGGCGTCGTCGTAGTAGCCCGCCGTGGCGGCCTCCGTGGAGTTGAGGCTGTTGACGTCGACGCCGACGTGGTTGTTGTTGATGTCGGCGAACTCCGGGTTACGAACGGTGTCGAACTCGACAGCGAAGATGTGGTTACGCGGGTCGCCGTTGTCGCTGCCGTTGAACATCCCGAGGTACTGCTGCGGCATCGCCGTGGAGAGGTCCCTGCTCGGCGCCACCAGGAGCGCGAACCCGCTCGTGCTCAGGTCGATGAACTCCGACACGATGGCGAACACGAACGTCGTCGAGAACGACGACACCGCGGCGACGCCCGCGCCGCCGCCCGCCGCCGGCCGGCGAAATCTCACCGGGTCCGGGTGGAAGGCGTGGCCTTTGTTCATATCGGTGTCGTTGGTGAGCAGCAGGAGCCCTCCCTGCACGACGGCCGCCATGCCGTCGAGCGCCAGCGCCGCGCCGGCGAAGCCGTCGTAGGCGAACTCCCCGGCGCCGCCCACCACCGCAACCACCTGCGAGACGGCGAGCAGCAGCAGCAGTGGCACGGGCGCCATGGCCACACCTGCGCGTCGCAATCGCACCCTCGTCACCACCCCATTCGTCTCCCAAGCGAGAAAAGGATTAGCTCGCAAGAAATCAACCGAGGACGAAGAAAAGAAAGGCTACCATGAGGGCGACCTGCCATGGTGGCTCGATCTGCCGGTATCTACCGCCACTTGCCCCCAAAATCAGAGCTTTTCTATGTGGGGAAGAATTAGGACGGGTTAGTTTAATCCAAGACGGGAGCAATTAGCCATAGATCTGAGCAGTGTGAACGCCATGGGTGGACCATGACCGACAACACCCAACTTTTTTTAAGGAGGAGCATCAAGAAAATGCCAAACGATGGACAGTGGCATGTTGAGTTGTTTCTGACGGGGATGTGTGCAGGACTATGACCAGCGGCTGTTGACTCGAACTGTTTCGTCGTGCATCTGGCGTCGGATGCCGTATCCATTTTAGTTTTGTTTCATGTTCAAGCTATTAAAAGAGGGAAGCAAGAGATTGAAATTCCTGCGTATTTCATACCATTGATGGGGATGGATGCACGGAGACGTTCCTGACCGCAACCGGCTCTCTGGCGGGCGCTGTGCGCAGGAGGTAGAAAAATCATCTCCGCCCTCCGGTAAAACTTTTCCAAAAAAATATACACTTTCTCAGTGAAACAAAAGGTGGAAAAACAGTGCAAAATCACTGAAGAAAAGTACAGACGCCTGAAATTTGTGAAATCGTGCAGGCGCAAAAAATTCCACTAAATTTCTACTGTTTTTCTACATTTCCATTTACAGGAAAAAAAAAGTGTAGCGATAGTGAATTTTTTTGCGCGAGGTTTGATTTATTATAAATTTATTTTGTTTTCATATTTGACAGTGCAAACTCTCCTAAAAAAAAATAGTACGAAGTTCAAAAAAAAAAGTTTTTCAGTAAATTGGCACTGTTTTTCCACTTTTTTTCATTAGATAGAAAAATGAATTATTTTGGTGGAAAAAATCAGACGAACATGGGGCTGTGCATGGCATACGTGGCGTGTGCTGGGAGCCTGGTACCTACCCAGATGTGCCCCACGCCTGCACATTGTGCTGCGGGCCTACGGCTGCATGGAGGGGCAGGCGCCTGTGCGCAAGTCCCCAGCAAAGGCGCCTGCCAAATAGCAATGTCGATTTAAAAAAGGGATTAGCTAGCCATCAGACCCCTTCATTAAGGGTTTTTTTTGCAGTCGCTTTTGCCGGCCGTTGGACAAAATCCAACGGCCAGATGCGCGCGACCCCTCCCACTTTTATCTTCTTCCTCAGGCGAGCTCGTCACCTCCCCGATCCCCTTCCTCCTCTTGTTCTCAGCCGCCGACGCCTCCTCCTCCGCCTTTTATTTATATTTCTCTCTCATCTATTTTATCTGATATAATGTTAGAACAATCTAAATTATGTCTTCAAAGGTCATGTTCTTAGGGCAGATGGAAGTCAAGCGTAGACTTTTGATAGTAAAGTCACACATAAAGCTCATATTGGCTAAGAGCATCCCAACTAGAGTTTTAGGCCCTCTTTAATTTGAGGTCGTGGTTTGGTTTTGATTATAGTTGGAAAATTGAGGGTATTTAAAAAATATCAGAAAAGCTAAAAAATTCATTTAAAAATATGTTTGAGATCTTTGAGAAAAATCTCACAAATACTCAAAAAAATATTACAAAATGTTGTAGTGAATGGCCTTTACAAAAACGACAATTTTGTACAAACGGAACCAAAACCATACCAGAATCAAAGAGGGCCTTAAATACACACTGTAATACTACTCATTATATGCTGTATGTATTTCTCTTAAATTTTTTCGCACTTTACTCTAAAAATTTCTTCACTTCAATAGACACCCTATCTGTGATTTTCTACGGATGCTCTCAAGGTGAAGGACGGGCAAGTACATGGGATCCGTCCATTTTTTTTACATATACTTTATTGTGGCATTTCTACTACTCCCTTCGTTTTTTTTTGTTTGACGCATTTGATTTTTGGACACGACTTTGATCATTTTTCTTATTAAAAAATTTAATGCAAACATGTAAAAAAAGGTCATATTTAAAGTAACTTTATTGATAAACAAATCACAACAAAATAAATGATATTTGATTAATTTTTTTGAATAAGACGAATGGTTAAAAGCATGCTAAAAAATCAAAGGCGTCAACCAAAAAAGAACGG